>CAUJNA010000279.1:0-142500 GCA_963377175.1 Effrenium voratum
AAGTCGACTTTTTTTTTCCAGGTCCTTTGGGCGACTGAGTTTATTTCCGGGTGCTGACACCAAGGACTGGATCGCGAAGGCGGATTCCTCCTGGGTGGACCGACACGTGCACACTTTGGCCAATCTGGGTGGGCCCTTACTAGGCGGGGGAGGGGCTGTCTGACGAGGGTCTGTTTGGGGATGTTTCTTTTTCCAGTGCTACCTTGACTTCGGATTCATTTGGAGGATACTAGTCAGGAAAATCCCCACAAACATGATCAGTTCACTACTATCAGGGAGCCAAAAGCTCTTTTGCAGGAGCCCCTTGTCCGGTTCCATCACTCACGGAACACGGGTGCCTGGACTTCAATTGTTTTGGCATTGGACCACTTCAGTGGTAAATCAATGACTTGGCAATTGTTTGTTAGCGAATCCACTCGATTGGAAGCAAGAAAAATCGTTTGGGTAAATCCGCACAAGCTTAAAGGGGCGATCGGGTACTTGGTCAGCGGTTAGTGAGGTTGTGGGCGATCGGGTACTTGGTCAGGTTGTAACTCACTGAACGGAGACTTGTAACCATGGTAATTGGGTTGCAACTTCCACCCGCGGGACCCTGCCCCTTAAAGTAGGGCTTCTTAGGCCTCCCAAGATTTGCTTAGCCCGTTGAACGGAGACTTGTAACCGGGTTACAACCATGGTTATTACAACTAGGTCCCCCAGTAGTGCCTTTTCTCTCCTTTTTTTTGGGTGGGAGGGTTCCCCTACTAAAACAGACGTCCTGAAAAAAGTGGGTACCCTTATTCTGACCTCTCCACTGGAGGACCTAAAAGAAGCAGCGCACCTGGTAGTGTAGAAACCCTTCTCCAGGGAGGCTGTTCATTTCAGTGGTTGTTTGGCAAACTGTGGGAAGTTCAACCTCCCACTTAAAGAGACACGGACCGGATTTAGATACATCACGTACCCTTATTCTGACCAACCTGCACTGAAGGACCTAGATAAGGATGCCCTTTCTTCCCCCATGGTTCCCCTTTAAACTCAACCATGAAGGGATGCCGATTCTTTTTTCTCTACCGGAACCCTCATTACAACCACCTACCTCACGGTACCGTCTGCAGTCTGCAGGCGCTATGGGACCGCTGACCAGCCTCCTCTCCGGGGAGTTCCACATGGGCGCCATGGCAGTGCTCCTTGCGCCGCTGCTGCGGAACCTCCTGGGCGAGGACGTGCGGGGAGGGATCGATGGCGCAACGCGCGCGGATTTTTGGGCGTGCTGCTGTGGATGGTTGCGCAATCCGTTTTGCACCACAAAATGAAACCATGGTTGAAGCCATGGCTTTTGTTGGTATTTGCAGGGGAACTCTCATTCCAGGGTTTCTTAGGTGGTGCGAAATGGATTTAGTTACCATCTACAGCAGGGGGACACCAAAAGGGCGCCACCTGGAGAAAATCAAAGGCCCCCAACTTTGAGAAGCGCCCAGTTTTGAGGAGAGGAGAACAAGAGCACCTACAAATGGTGAAGCTGTGGGAGAAAATACACGAAGGAGACATAGCACATAGCCAAGAGCCCTACTTAAGGGGTTAGTACTTGGGTGTTCGATTCGGCAAGGTAGTAAGTTGCTGGTCACCTAGGTTACAACCCGCTTATAAGTTCCCCCGTTCAGTGGAGTTAACCATGTTATTATAGGATTATGACACGGTTGGCCAAGCACTCACCAACTTGGCAAATCGAACATCCAAGTAAGTGGTTAGGAAGCCTGGTTGTAACCCACAAAAGCCATGGTTACAAGGACACTAGCGCACCGGGACTTTGAGCATCAGTTTGCATTTGTTTCAATCAAACTGAGAAGACCACTTTGGATGCAAACACATGAATAGATTAAAAACAAAAAAACACAATAAACAAATAAATAAACATATAAACAAAAATAAATCAATAAGTAAATCAACAAATTAAGGAACTACAAGAATACATAAATAAATAGCAACACATGGACTTGCTTCACTCAAGCGAGAGACGCGTTGGTTGTTTTCCTTTTTTTCCGCGAGGATGGGCGCCTGGAGATGCGGGATGTGGCGCGCACCTGGGGCTCCTTGCGCCCTGAACGGCTCGGGTTCTTGGATGTGTCATTTTTTGTTTTAATATATATATACATATATAAGATACTGTATAGTGTATAGTGTGTTTGTTTTCTTTTTTTCTGAGATGCTGTATAGTGTGTATATATATATATATATATATGTGTGGTTAGCCACAAGCTATGTTTAAGACACTGTAACCATATTGCTTTATATGTGTTATATATATGTATTTATCTATGTACGTATTTATTTACTCACCTTACAGACCAACATGGAACCCACAAAGCCATCATGTGTAGAGGACATGTTTTTGTTGGGAGCTCGTGTTGGGTTCCAGGTTAATTTGTAAGGACATATTGTTGTTCTTCTCCGGACGTACCCTTTTTGCGGTGTGTGCTTTCGGGGGTATGTACCAGGCGATTGGCGGAAACAAAGAAGACATGAGGGTAGATGATCAAACGTTCAACATGAACACCGTCATCTTCTTTAAAGCGAACGAGAAAGAAAAGGGACACACTCACCAAACTGGCAATAGAAAATGGGGAGCTACCCCAATCCAATGTGAGTTGGGGCTCAAATATTGATCGTGGCTCGTTTGGTGTTGGCTTTCTTTCTTTTGAGGCTAGCCTGTGGCCTTGTCTCACTGGGTGAAAGTAGATGGCATAATCCCCCTGTTATGAGGTTGGGCACCAACCCTTTCAGGGTATATCCTTGAGTTTGGCAGGTTAAAGGGACCCCACTGAATCCGTGGTTGACTCACAAGTGAGCAAAAACAGAAGCTCCTTAGCTATTGAAATTGATTGTTCTCTGTGAATTTGTTGGTTGAAATGCGTGCTTCCCCACTAATCCAGCAAACAGTTAAACGCGTTGTGCGCATTTCTGAGGGATGGACACCAATATCAGCGTGTAATGCAGCTATATGTATGTATACCCTTATATACAAAACAAACAACAGTATATAACCTCCATAGCTCCAACATCTCGGCAATCGTGAACACCTCCCATAAGCCATCCAACGCAGGTGCTTTCTTAGAGGACCGCCGGATCTCAAACGGTATCCCGAAATTCTTGAAGTTCCCTACCGGACGCCAATCCTGCCAGGAAGCAGCGCTCGTGGGGGAACTCTCATTGAGGTACTTACTAAGGAACACCGTTGTTCCAGAATACCTGGAGTCTCCATGACCCTTCAAACATGGCGTCATCTACTCCACATTGAGAATCACCCCAATTTTGAAAGGATCATGGAGACTCCAGGTATGTCCTAAAGCCACAAACAAGATGCACGCAGCGCATCCATTTACCTGTAGAGCAGGTAACCAAGAGAACCAAGAGAACCACCTTGAAGAACCAAAAGGAAACTAGCTTGTTACCTACAATAAGGGTTGCCTGGGATGCACTACAGCGAGTATTTCAAGGCTTAGACTCCAGGTACGAGATTCTGCCGAAGGGCGGTGACTTGGTCTGGGGCTCCCGACAAGAACCCACAGACTGCCGCTGCGACCTCATAACTCGCAAGGGGAAGCAGTGCCTTGGCCGAGTTGCACCCGGTTTTTCAATTTGATTTTTGGGGGCTTCCGAGTTTCTCATAGAGAAATGAACCAACCCCGAAATAATTGCTCTCATAATTTTAAGGGCTTCTGAAGAACTGCTCTCATAATTTCTCTCTGTAGTTGTCTTGGTTTGCCGCAAGTTCCTTAAACCCCGGTGTCCGATGTTCGGCACGTTTCGGGGAAGTGTGTCCCTTGAAAATCGAGCAGACATAGTACCAGCACCCCCGAATGGCTGGCAACCGCCCTTCCTAAAAAGATGCATGTTTGCCACGTTCAAAGCCACTCAGGTGTTCCGGGGTTTCTACATGTCCATTTGGTGTACTGTCTACCTGTATCCTTTAAGGGACCCTGTGTCGCTTTTTCGATAGCAATTGGATATGCGCTTCTAAGAAACCATCTTGCTTTCGAAAGACGGTTGCCTTTTAAGCATCAACAAGAAGGGGCCCCCAGCATGTGCCTGCTACCTTCTGAAGTGCACTGGGGGCCAAGAGCTGGGTTTATGACAAGGTACTTGTCTCGGGAATTTTGGAGAGCACCAAAAGTGGTTATCCCCCGTGGTTCGCCTGGGGTGAACTCCTGTGGTTTCCTGCAGGCCCTGCGCCCTGTGTCCATTTAAAAGGTTGTTTCCGTGTTTTGATGGTGAACCCCTTGGAAAAACGCGACCAACCAAAACCGGCGTGGCTTCCTTGCGTGTTCTCTTCTTTCTTTCTTTTTTCTAAGGTGGTCGGGTCCTTCGAAATTCGAATCGTTTGCTGAATTTTCGGCAAACGGTTTCCCTTAAAACGTTATACATTCAATCACCCTGAACGTCCTAGGCCTCTCTTAGTAGTGAGGCCTTGTTCTTGCGGAGAGGCCTACTTCGGAAGTCTGAGGGAACAGGTGGTTCCTTTGATTTCCCATGAAGCCCAAATGCCCAGCACTTTGGCTTCAAAGGGTTTCCCTTAAGAAACTCGACCAGCGCACACAAGTAATAAGTGGTCACTTTTTGTGTTTTCATTTTTTTCCGAAGGTGGGGGTCCTCAAAATCACGTCTGTTTGGGTTTCCCCTATCGGAGGTGTGCTTCTGACCTCTACTCACTTGCCCAAAGCGAGTCGAGCTTTTAACCCTCCTGTTTCCCTGATTTGTTCCATATTGACTCAAGGTTCCAGGATAACGAACTTATTTCCAAATCCTTTTGGACAAAGAAGTCTAAAACCAAAATAAACAACACGGAAACAAAGAACACCTCAACCTACTGTGGATGTACGAAATCCTGCACCGCGCAAGAAACCATGGAATGATGCTTCCCCTGTAAATACCAACAACAGTTTTTTTTAAACCATGGCTTCAAGCTGGAGCGGACGGATTTCGCAACCATCCACAGTCCAGGTCCTGGGCCAAGGAGTCTACAGAGAAGACCACGAGGAAACCCCCCGGCGCGCGGGCGCGCGGCTGCGGCTGAGGTCCTTGCCGGTGACTGCGTCCATGGAGCTGCTCATGAACCAAACGGAAGGGGTGCGCGCGGGGATGGTCGCAGGCTGAATGTACCTGGAGTCTGCATGACCCGAATCAGAAATGGGTCAATGACCAACCATTGTTTTGGGTAATGACCAACCATTTTTCAAGGGTCATGGAGACTCCAGGTGCAGGTCCCTATATGGCTGGTGTTGTCAAAACCGTTTTTGGGATCCCATTTTGGTTTGTTTGGTGAATTCACCACCCATGTTAGTCAGGGCAAAACGGATGTGGTCACCACTGAGGGGGGGGCAGGCCATGACCATTCGCACAGGTTCGCAAATCTGTTGGGGGTTCGACTCAAAGTTCGCAATGCCTGGCCGGGTTCGCAAACCCGAAATGGAATTCGCAAACCTTCGCAAACTGAATTGGGAAATCCAAAGGTTCGCAAACCCAATCCAGGGTTCGTGCGAGGGCGGCGCCGGCCCGGCGCAGCCCTGGCCAGGTCCTGCCAGAGGAGGCGCCGGCCCGGCGCAGCCCTGGCCAGGTCCTGCCAGAGGCGGCGCCGGCTCGGCGCAGCCCTGGCAGCCTAGCTAAGCCCCCCTGCGTTCGCGCGTGACTTTGACAGTTCGCAATCCCCGCCATGTTCGCAGATGAGAAGCGGGTTCGCAAACGTTCGCTTAGGTACTTTGGGTTCGCGTAGGTTCGCTAAGATTTTTGCCTGCCCCCCCCCAACTGGTGACCACATCTGTTTTGCCCTTAGTTAGAACCGATTCTAGTGGGGATTGGGATGTTCACTGGGGGCACGATTTGGATTTTGACCCATGGCCATATATGCATGGCCATTTGGTTTTTTTTGGGGGGCGGATTATCCATAATTACGCCACAGCTAACTGAATTAACCCATAAGCTTACGGGGGTTCATACCTGGGGTGTATATGGGGCGTGAATCCGTATGGCAAAAAAAGTCATGGTGACCCAATTGACACCAAAGGGTAAATGGAACCAAAGACTAAAACCTGGCGGTTTGCCATAGCCCTTGAATTTTAATCCACACCCACATTCCCTTTGGCCCCCAAATGACCATGGGTAACTTTTTCCAGCTTAATGGGACATGTCATCTTTTTTGTGGTTTTCCAGCCAATGGTCCAGGTATATGTCCGTATATTTCTGCCTATCGTGTAGCGAGCTCAGCGATTGGGGCCATATCGAGCGAAAGCCATGACAGAGGTCCTTTACTTGGGGATCCGAATCTTAATTCAGCTTTTGGAATTATTGCAAAGTTTCCGATCTATGGGCCCCAGGTAACCCCTAGTTGATGGGTGAATTCACAGTTAGTTATGGCTTGATGGAAAATCCGCCCTTAGAAACGGGTCCCAAATGGCCATGGATTCAGATCATCAGCCTTCGGGGTTAGGACTGGACGCGAAAAAGTGGTTGGCTTCCTTCTGTGTTTCCCTTTGCATACCAATCACAAGAAGGTCCCGCCCATTTTTGGAAGAACTCCCGGTTGATGCGCCACAAAATGCCCACAATTGCTCGGGCCCGTCCTCTCGCGTGTTCGCCCCACAACATATGTGTTGTTGTGTTTGCCGTCCGACTGTCCACCAGAATCAGTACCATCCAAAGAAGATCTGAAAAGCTTGAGTTCCCTGAGTTTGGTCGCTTGGGAAGACGACCATCGTGGTAAAGAAAACAAACGTGCCGGGCACCCTGCGGGTGGGTTACCTGTGCAACTAAATTATAGTGTGCAAAGTGTTTCTTCAGTTCCTTGAGAGAAACCCAAAAAGGCCCAGGTCGGGACGAGAGGAGGGAAACATCTCGACATTTGAGTCAGACCCTGTCATGGGTCAACTGAATAGGCACATCACCGGCCTTTGGCTCTCGGGGCCCCCTTACATGGCTTTGATGGGGTTCCCTTTCAATTCAGCAGACGGGCTGTCCTTCTTCCATGGGGCATCACATGGCAAGTGAGAAGGCGTTGACATCTTTCAACGTCCAGCGCAAACGCCGGCGAACGAGAGGGTTGTGTCACATGCGACACGTGAATCCTGACATGCGGGGCAAAAACTGTGCCGCGCAATTGATCCCTTGCATGTGTGTCCTAGAGTACTCAAGGGAGCAAAGAAGTCTGGTTAGATTCACCAAGGTGTCGGCAGTCGGCATTCAGTGTGGAAGAATGCCGTGTCAGCCCCGATTAAAATGAAATGGTTGACCCAGTTTAGATGATGACAATCCTTTGGTAATGATGGTTCTATGAACCCAACCATGGTTTCAATCCCGGAGAAAAGCACCCCCCCTTTTCTTGTCCGCACTCCCCCCTTTTTGTCTTGGCCTTGTGTCAGGTGGGAGAGTGCGCGGTTGGATTTGGCGCCAAAGAGGCGCAACCCAGCAGAAATCTGGCACATGTGTCCTTTTTGAGAGGGTCCCTTACTTACTGGGGCAGGGTACTTCGTAAGAGGATAGTAAGCCTGGGAAAAACCCACTTGGGAGATTTACAGCCATGGTAAGTGGGTGATGGCCATGGTTATTACCTACTTACCGGACGTACCCGATCGCCCCTCTAAGTGTTTCACTTGCCCAAAGCGAATCAACCTGCAATCACCTTTTAGTTTCCCCTTGGTCATGTGTTGTGGCCCAAGGTGATCACCTGTCATTTCTAGACCCCAGCTGAGTTACATTGGATTTGTTGCTCCCCCATCAGTCAACAAGGAATTCACAAACGGCCTGAAAACGGGCTTGGTACCCTTGGATGGCTTGTGAGGCGCAGGGGTCGTTGAGTAAACGATCGCTTCAAAGCACAAACAACGCAAGCCAAACCGAGCTAATCATAACTCACTTGTGGACGAGTTTTGGTAGGTTGGTACACGTGTGGTTGCCTTGAACAGCCACAACGCATGTGCAAACGATGACGTGAATCCTTCGGTTGCGACGCTCCCCGGCCGGTTCGAACATCACCTTTTGGGCCCACCAAAATGGTCGGTTTCGCTTTCAAAGCACGGAAAAGGCCCCCACCCATCTCAGGAATGTTCAAACAGGGCAGGTTGCCGCTTGAAAGCGGCCTGTGAACCGTTCTGATAAAACAGGGTAAGTGTTAATAGCAGGGTCTAACCATTACAGCCACACCCTTGATCAGTTGCGTTATCCCCTCTGGATGATACGGCCGCTAAGTTTTATTCAAAGGGCAACCAAAAGGGAATGACTTGTCATTTGTTTGTCCCTTGTCCAGAGGACCCAACGTGTCCCAAACTGTATAAGGGTCCTGGTGGAATTTGGGAAATCCCTGAACATATAAGTCCTTTTCACACCCCCAAATGTGGTATGGGAGCCGCCGGGTTTTGCATACCAAGCCCCGATCGGACCCTTAGGGAAGCAAGGCTCCGCGCGTGGCCCACTTGGATCTTCGATCCGCCAAGTTAGTAAAGGGACTTGACCGCCTGGGGTATAACCCACTAACAAGGTTGGCTCTACTTAGCATGACTCACTTACTTCCCTGAGTTCCTGGCCCTTATACTTTGTGAGAAGACCATTTTTATCTACTGCGAATTGCATTTGTTTACTTTAACTTTTTGGTTCCCCTCATATTTCCTTTTAACCAGCAAACAGTTGTTCACTTTTTGCGGGATCTACAGCACCCAAGTTTTGTGGACCAAAAATGCTCCGGCCGGGCCAACTCATCAACTCGGCCGAGCACCGACGGCCTAAGGCAGTGCTTTCCGCAGCGGATCTCCTGGGACCCCTTCAGCTCTGCACTGCCGAAAGCTCCTAACCTCAAGGTCTTCTGCATGTACGGCGTGGGGGCGCCTGCGCTGAGTTGAGTAGTGCATGAGAAGTTTGGACTCTTTGCGGCCAATCCCCACAGCAAGTGAGAAGTCCTCACACCGCAATCGGCCGTTCAGTGGTGGATTAAGGGAACCAACCCCCAATTTTCTGACTTTGATAACCCCCCGAAACCCTCAAAGTAATGACCCCAGTGGAACCGGCTTTTGAAGATTCCATCTCACCCTGATTGTTGGAAGGATGGCAACCCACCCAGAGGGTTTTAAGTAGCTCTTGAGGATGTATTTAGGGGGTCAAAATGGGTCAGTGAGTGCATCTAGGCTAGGAGCCAAGCCCCAGGAAATGGTGTTCCACCAGAAAACACAGTCCCTGGTCTTTTGCGAGTGAAGAGCTATCAGCTTTCCAGTAGTAGGTGGCTTGGCATAGGCACAAAGGGTCGCATCCGCAAGCCGCAAGCCGCGTTGTACGGTCGGCCGCTCAGACACAGTGATGGTTTCAGGGTCTCCCCCAACTTGAAGGGCTCCAAAAGTCAAAAGGGTTCCCCACGGCGGCCATCGCGGCATCAACTCCTCACACCAGCCTGTTTTTTTTTATAGGGATCTCCATGTTTAGCGGTTTTACAGGGACACGAAAAATGGAAGACCCCATATTTTGGAGAGGTTCCCCATAAGATATAAGAAAACACCCCCCCACCTTTTTAAGGGTTGCCGATGGGAGGCATCAGATCTTCAGGGCCGTTCCCTGGGCTCGCATGAAGCATGTTTGTTGCTCGGAGCCTAATACTGATGGGTACAATGAAGCCAGTTCTTTTCACTCACTCCCCGAGTTCTTTGAGTTTAATGGGGGGAAGGCCATGTTAGTGGTCTGCGCAAGTTCCTGTTTACTTCCTTTGGCCAGTCCACGCTAGATCGGAAGTGAGTTGAACTAACGGTTCATCAGCTTGGGAATCGAAACGCATGGACAGTGTCTCCTCCATGTCTTTTTTGGAACCTCCAAAGGTTGCACGTTGAGCACCACATGAGGCCCGGTGACTTTTGTTGGAGCACATCGGTTCAAACTCCTCTTACTTCCCGTGAAGAACAAACCAACCATCGAGGATATGGTGTTTTAGTTTTTTTGTTAAGGGCGCCCCTTTTTTTTGGGGCTGTTTGCCAGGGAAACCAAAAGGACAACCGAAGCCATAGGGACCCAACACCCGTTGACACATCACAAATTCAGCTTGCTGTTGAAAGCTTAGTTCGATTTGGCTAGTTGCTTCAGCAATCAAACATTATTCATTTATTTGTTTTTTGTTTGGGGGGGGTACACTGCGGTATGTATAGTTAGATAGGCTAGAACCAATGTTTCATACATCCTCAGACGTGGACCCACACCCCCCATACCTCGTCCGCCCGATTTGTTTACAAGAAAAAGCATGTCTGCCAGTTAGATAGGGTAGAACCAATGTTACACACATCCTCACAACCCCCCCCCTATACTTTGTCTACCCTATTGAGTTTCTTGTTGCTAAACAAAAACAACAACATCTGCCAGCGGAAGAAAACAACACAAACTATTTTTTACCAAAAACAAAAAACACATCTGCCAGCGGAAACCCAAAAAAAACGCACACAAACAAAAACAAACAAACGGATTTCGGCAGGCCTGCGTTTCTTGAGGTGCGCACGGAGCGGGCGTACAGCTACACAAACCCTGCTCCGGGGGAGACCTTCGGGCGGATCGACTACACCTCCCACTCCGTGGCTCGGCTCGGAGTCCTCTACTCCGAGGTCCCCCAGTAGTGCCCTTTTACCGTTTCTTTTTTGGGGGAGGGTTCCTCTACTAAAATAGACTACAGAACAAAGTTGGTACCAACTTATTCTAACCTCTCTACTGGAGGACCTAGTCTCTAAGGGTTGATTTCCCCCTTGCCTCTCACTCCCTGAAACAATCGTGGACTTGATCCTCGCTTTTGCGGTCTACTCCCTGAGGAAGTATGGACGCCAGTCACTTTGGCGGTCTGAGCACTACCTGAGGAATTAACTTTGGACTTGATGGTCACTTTTTAGGGTCTGGACTATTTTAGTGGAAAACAACAAGTATCGTTACTTTGTCTGGCCAATCCGCTTAAAGTCAACAACAATTTGCAAATGGTGGGAAGCCCCAAGCTGCCATGTACCATCAAGTGAGTCTCTTCATAGGGAATGGTTTTTTGGGTGAATTGTTGTTTCAGATTCCAACAGCTTTGCCAGGGTCCCTTGATACCCTTTGAGTCGAGCGACTTGATAGTCCGTGGGGGCACACATGATGTTTGTGCTGGGATACATGAGGTTGAAGTACCTAGAGTCTCCATGTCTCCTTCTGACCCTTCAAAACTGGGATCATTTTTCAAAAAATATGAGGTCATGACCCCTTTTTCTGGTCATGGAGACTCCAGGTACCTTACGCACGTTGACATGGAGACCGCAAAGCCGGGGATGGTCGTCCGTTGCTCACCCGTCCAAACCCAAAGCCCAGAAATTGCCTTGCACCAGGGCCCTGAGGCCCTAGCCGACCCGTCCAACTCCAAAATGGATGGCATGTTTCCAAACCGAACCAAAAGAACAAAAATCCCCAAAAGAGAAACCAAGTCACTCTCCAAATTCGGGGGGCAACTTGCAAGGAAGTGTGTTTTTTTTGGTCCCTCTTTGTTTTCCTCTCGTCTTCCCTTTGGTTTCGCTTGAATTCGACCAGCTCGAGGATTGCTCCTTGAAGGCCGCCCGTCCATGCCAGGTGAGCGACGACGCATCCTACGCCCTGGGGGCCATCGAAAGCGCCAGGCCGCCCGCTGGGCCTTGGGCGGTCGGGATCAAAGATGCCTGCCATTGGAGAAATGGCCGTGGTTGTCGAAACCGCTTTGGGATCCCATTTGGTTGGGATTCGGTGAATTTACCACCCATGTCAGAAAACCTATTTTAGTGGGGATTGGGATGTTCGCTGAAGGCACGAGTTGGATTTTGACCCATGGCCAAATGGAATGAACCCTGTAAACCATCCCCCAAATCCCCAAATTCACTCTCTCATTCCCTATCACCAGCAAGTGTCATCCAGTTGCCCCTTGCCTGGAACTTCAAAGATGCCTTTGGTTGGTTTCCGTGGGCCGGATGGATTTTCCCTCAATGGGCTTCCCTAATTTGGCACGCGCGCTTGGGATCATGCTGAAGGACAAACAGCTGTACAGAATCAAAACCGATTCGGGTAGTTGAAGGTGAGTAAGCGACAATCCCAGACCATAACTAGCTGCGGAGATCCGCCTTCTTGATTCTTTACATGGTTTTGGGTCACCATTTTCGGAAGAGGTTTTGATTGTGGCTCATTTGCTTAAGAATAGACTAACGCATGGATGGCACTGGTTTTACTTTGGTTTTGATCTTCCATTTGCTTAAGAAAATGTGTTATTTTCTCCGTTTGTTTTTAAAGGGAATCGATCACTGCTGGAAATACGTGTTTTTCTCCAGGCTTAGGTAAGCAAATGGAAGAAGCTAGTTTTTTAGCCCTTTTGGTACGTATTCAGTCAAGGTCCCAAAAGGTTCACCTGTCACTTTTGGGGCCTTTTCTAGCAAGTGAGTTGGGTATGGCTCAAAAAACCGGCACCACAATGGAACCCTGGTAAGTGGAAAAATGGACCAAAACCTGCGTAACCCTGGCTCTTTAATTTTGAGCCGCTGCCAGTTTAGTTGCACACTACCTTGAATCAGACATTCCTCAATTGGTGGTTTGGATTGGTGGTTTGTGGGGTTAGCCCGGTTCCTGCAGAGGATGAGAAGAAAACCAGCTTCTAACCTCCCAACCACCAGTCCAAACCACCTACTCGAGGGAAGCTGAATGTACGTTTGCGCCATAGGTGTCCCAGGAGTTTTGCTGTATGGATAGATAGTTTCATGGACATATACATATATATATATATAAACGTGTGCATCCAAGGGTATGCTCCAATATGTTCACAGAACATGCATACAATAGATAACATCTAAACCAGTTGGAACTCTGGAGCTGGTTAGCTTCATTGTCGGCGCCCACAATCTTATGAAATACCAAGTGGTCCTTCATGCTTGTTCTGAGACAAAGGTGGCCAGGGTTACGCAGAATGTGAACCATCAAGTGACCCGAGTCCCCTTAAAACATCTGACGTTTTTTCGGCCACCTTCCGTTTTCGGACCATTTCGATCATCGTGCTTTCCCCCAATTCATCAAAGGCACAACACCAAAAATCACTGCAAGTTCAGGCTTCTTTGAGCGATGATTGATACTAGGTCCCGCAGTAGTGCCCTTTTACCCTTTTGTGGGGGAGGGTTCCCCTACTAAAATAGACGTCCTGAAAAAAGTTGGTACCAGCTTATTCTGACCTTTCTACTGGAGGACCTAGCAATTCGTCAAAGGCACCAAAAAAACAAACACTGGCGATGATTATATTCAACGGGACTTGAAGGATGCAAGCCGCCGTTTTGCCATGTCAAATTGGTTTTGGTGGAACTATACCACAGCTTCTGAGTTCCTTGAGTTTTTCCAAGGGAATATCGCCTATCTCTCACTCCCTGACATCTGGACTTTAGTCACTTTTTGGGCCTGGACCATTTTTGCCTGGAGTCTCCATGACCCTTTAACAATGGGTCAATGACCCCAAGATTTTGGTGGTAAATGAAAGTTCGGTTGCTGTTCCTGGCCGATCCAATATCATGATTGCCACCTCACACATGAAGGCTCCTGTGTTTGCGGGGGTCATTATTGCCAGTGTGTGAACATACCTTGCCGTTCACTAAGGTGGAACCTGCCTGAGGGGTCCTGGAAGACTAAGTATTGAATCGAATAGGACTCCGCTACTGTTCTAGCTTGCCAAGATGTCATTACAAACGGTTGAATCGCAGCGACAGTCAGAGGCATTGGAATGCGATGTTCCACAACCGTTTGGGGTGTTTCCAGAAAGGGTGAGCACCCCCTTCTGTTCGATGTTGTCTTGTGGGAACAATAAGGGGAAGCGGCAGAAAGGCGCGGTTCCCAACTACCAGCCTTTCTCACCAGCTTCATGGAACCTAACAAGAACCACAATGTTTAGTGGAATCTCCTTTTGGCCCCTCCTTTTGTGGTTCCCTGCGAATTTGCCAGCATAGCTGAGACAGGTTCCACTAGTTGAGGAGAGGTAAGGGACCATTTAGTAGGGAAACCCGTCGATTTCCGCAAAAGGTCGGGATACCCTCCCACCAACTAACATGGAAGTGCAAAAAGGCCCTTTCCAAGAGGAAAGTAGTCTTTCTACAGGGGTCCGAATGCACAAACCCATGTTAGCTGGTAGGGCAAAAACAAATTCCGGGGGCGGCGTTCGCACTCGCTTCGCGTTTTTTTTTCTTTCTCAGAATGGACTACGGGCTCTCCACCGTGGACGGGGACGGCACGGTGCCTTTGCTGTCCTTGGGCTACATGTGCAAAGGCGCCTGGCGGGACTTCCCGGAGCTGAACCCGGCCAACATCAAGCCGGTGGCGCCCCAGCTGGCAGCCCATCGATGGCCAGGAGAAAAAAAAACATCCGGCCTCTGAGCGACTGTTGGCCTTGTTTTCCAGCCACTGTCTCTGAGCAGCTAAAACAAAGCACTTGTTTGGAAGTGGGTCGAAGGTTTTGTCCATTTGTTTGAGTCCCTTGTTTGCTTTCCAAGAATCATTATTGTTGCAGTGAGTCTAAGATTTCTAGCATATTGAGTCAGAGCCAAAGGGTGGATGCCTTAACTATTGGAGTAAGGGAGCGGACCCGTTTCGTTTTGTCGGCATGGTGAAGTTAAAACCGAGCCGATGGGTGGTGCGATTCGGCTTTCTGGGTTTCTAGACACGATGTGGTCCAAGGCTTCGGATGTTCAACATCAGGTAAGCAGATTATAACCACCTGAACCCTCAAACAACCTTACAGTGGGATATTGCCACAAAATTATGGTTGGTGATTTCCGACTTTTTGAGACGCTGAACCCCCCTTGTACCTACAACGGGAATCATTTCCCAGCATTAAATCAATAAGGGTTACTACAACCTGTCATCATCTAAATTGGGTCATCCATTATTTTCATTGGGGTTACAGCCTAGGGCATGGTTATAGCTTGGGTGATTGTGGGCTGTTTGGCCAACGTTAGGTAAGGAGATAAATGGCAACCCTGGATTAATGATCCCAGTTTGTCAATGGGGGGGTGTCCCGTGTCGCTGGTTTTAGTGGGGATTGGAGGGAAGCACCCCCATATGAATAAACAAGGGTTTATCAATCCGGGGTCAACATTATAACCATGGTTATAACTAGGGGAACTGGGGCCTTGCAACCATCGAAAAAGGAACCTCACCTGTCGTTGAGCAACCAAGCAACAGATTCAACGTTCGCAAGGAACCAAAGCACCCTTTGCCTTTCACAGAAAAGAATCCCTTTCAAGCCGTCCCCTGGAGAAGGAAAACATATTTCCAGCAGTAACACCCCGCAAAACCAACAGGGATAATTAAAACAAACAACAATTAGCGCCCAGGAGAACTGGCAAGACTTCTGGGCGAAGTTGCGTCATGTTTTTCACCAACCCGTGAGGGGATCCCTAAAAAAGGCACCTTGTGTCACTGCGGGAAATATGTTTTTTTGTTTTGTTTTGTTTTCCAAGGGGAAATGTGTCACTAAAGGGGATGTGTCACTGCTAGAAATATGTGTTTTCTGTTTTTTCCAGGGGACGGTTTTAAAGGGGATGTGTCACTGCTGGAAATATGTGTGTGTTCTGTTTTTCCAGGGAACGGTTTTAAAGGGGATGTGTCACTGCTGGAAATATATGTTCTTTTCTCTTTTTTTTTTTCCAGGGGACGGATTTAAAGGGGATGCGTCACTGAATGTGTGTGTGTGTGTTTTTCTCCGGGGGACGGTTTTACACGGGATGCGTCACTGCTGGACATATGTTTGTTTCTTTCTCCAGGGGACGGTTTTAAAGGGGACGTGTCACTGCTGGAAATATGTGTTTTTCTCCGGGGGACGTTTTACACGGGATGCGTCACTGCTGAACATATGTTTGTTTCTTTCTCCAGGGGACGGTTTTAAAGGGGACGTGTCACTGCTGGAAATATGTGTTTTTCTCCGGGGGACGGTTTTACACGGGATGCGTCACTGCTGGACATATGTTTGTTTCTTTCTCCAGGGGACGGTTTTAAAGGGGACGTGTCACTGCTGGAAATATGTGTTTTTCTCCGGGGGACGGTTTTACACGGGATGCGTCACTGCTGAACATATGTTTGTTTCTTTCTCCAGGGGACGGTTTTAAAGGGGACGTGTCACTGCTGGAAATATGTGTTTTTCTCCGGGGGACGGTTTTACACGGGATGCGTCACTGCTGGACATATGTTTGTTTCTTTCTCCAGGGGACGGTTTTAAAGGGGACGTGTCACTGCTGGACATATGTTTTTTCACAGAAAACTTAAGCAAATGGAGGGTTTGGATATGTCAGGTTCCGCTTGAGGGGCAAACCCTGTCGGGCAATTTTGGCTGGGCCGGGGAGCCGTCAAGTTCGGATCAGGTTCGGGAGTACATCGACATGTCCAGCTCCTTGTTCTCCGATGCGCGGGGCGGCCCAAAGTCAGCCAAGCACGTGGAGATGCTGGGAAACCATGACATCATCAAGGACCCGGCGGGGCTTCGATGTTTTTTCTGTACAGGGCTTCAAGGCTTTAAGAGGCGCAAGGAACTGGTGTTATCCATTTTTGTTGGTAATATCTGAAGGTTTGACTACTAGATATTACCTAGGTTTACATCTTTGGACGGCGTAGCCGCAGGTTTATGCTCGAATTCGTGCACCCGAGCTTGCCTCGTGTATCAGGACTTGCTGGGTTGTCTTCAGCCCCATGGTAGCCAGACAAAATTGCATGAGCCCTACTTGGGTGTTCGATTCGCCAAGGGAGTAAGTTGTTGGTCACCTAGGTTACAACCCGCTGAAAAGTCCCCGACTGGAGCTAACCCTGTTATGATAGGGGTTTTCACGGGTGGCTAAGCACTCACTAACTTGGCCAAGCATCCAAGCGGTATCTTTGTGTGGTCGCATCCTTTTACATCCTTCCACCTGGTGCGAGGATGTTGCCTTATGGAGAGTTCTACGGACTGCCGTTTCTATGGTTTGGAATTTCAACACAGCAGATAGTGGGCTCCCAGCTTGAATTGGTCGTGTCCTAGAATGGGGTCAATTGATCTTGGCTGCAAATGGGTTTGGATACCTTCTGAGTTCCTGGACTTGCTTCTTGGGACCACCATTCTAGTTTCAATTAAACAGTTATGATACGAAGTTGTTTTGCCAATCCGCTTGATCGGACGTGAGCAAAATTAGGGTTGTTTTCCTTGGTTCCCTTGAACAAGCAGCAGAAGGCGACAGCGTTTGCGGACATTGGCAAAACAAGTGCCCTTGGTCCAGATGGACAATTTGAATGGATATTAATGTTTTTACGCAAGATATATGTTTTCACTCCCCTGATTTCCGTTCCGGACTTTAAACTTGACGATTCTAGTGGTAAATAAAACATTCGTACTGATTCGTACTTGTTCTGCTAATCCACTCGGAAAGTGAGTATCCTTCATCAATGACAAGCACTGCTGCTTCCTGATTTCGTATTCGATGAATAGGACATGTTTATTTATGTTCCATCATAATTCGATGCAGGATGGAAGAGAAATGACATGAGAAATGAAGGGAATACATGGAAATGCAAAGACCAATGAAAGAAAGTAAAGTGCGAAATGAAGGGACGTGAAGTGAATACAAAGAGATACACGGCATAATTAAACAGACATGGTGTGAGACCTTACCTTTAAAATTAGACGTGGCAGCTGCAAACGTGGATCATGCGGGGAAGCTTGTGTATGTATATATATATATATGTATATATATATATACATATATCTAATAAACACAAATTATATATTGTCGAATGCCCTGTTTGCAATGCCGATCGCCTTCGACAATGCTTCTCTCCTCAGGGGCTTTTTTTTGGATCCGCTTCGTTTCTAATTCCAAACCAGGGGTCGGTAGGTATTGTCGGATGATGGACCCCACGGAAACCTATGGGGGGGAGGGCTATGCCTGCATAAGCCCCTGAATAAGGGCTTTATTGAGGGGTTAATAAGGATATCCCCCTGCCCATAGCCGCCCCCCCCCCTCCACTTCCATTGGCTTTAGACGTTTTTGGTTTTTTGGTATTTTCCCTTGTTGGTTTTAAAGGGAATCTATCACAACTGCACATATTTGTTTTTTTCAGGGGACTTGAACAAATGGAAGCCTGTCGGTCCACGCAAGCGTCACGCGAGCCAGGATGTGATGCATCTCGCCGCCGGGCGGGAAGACGTGCTGAGCAACGACCGCGACTACTCGCGGATCGGAGAGATCGCTTGGCGAGTGAGTCAGAGAATTAGGACACATCAAGCGACAAAAAGGCGGCGGGGAGAGACCTGGCGCTTGTCCCAGTTGCCCAGTGGATTCCGCCCCCTCTTTTTGTGAAATTATGTTTTTTTTGGGGAAGGGTTTCTCTTAAAATGTCAAGCAACCAAAAAAGGATGCCCTGTTTTTCCCATGACCACTGGGCATCTGAGTTGTGACAGAACTTTTGAAAGCTCAGGAGAGCTTGGAGCAATCCAGACCAGGACCCCTCTGTTTGAGTATATGACCCCGATTTCTCTTTTGGTCGTGGAAGCTCCGGGAGGCATTTGTTTTTTTGTTTTACATTCTTTCGCGCCACCTGACATTGGCTTGTTTTTTAAGTTGACCCGCCCCTCAAAATGGTGGTTTACCTTTGGTTTTCCCTTTGAAACCGCAAACACAAGCACCCTCAAAGAAAAACACCACCTCTGCTTGTCATAGAAACCTGAAGGATCTTCATCCTGGGCTTCCATGGCTGACCTTCTATGTTGCCGTCAATGTCATCCCCAACGGCCCTTTTAAAAAAAATTAGACACGAGCTGTTTGGAGTGAGGAACGCCCGTTTGCCGGGTTGCTTAAAAAGACTCAGGTTCATCCTGGGCTTCCATGGCTGACCTTCTATGTTGCCGTCAATGTCATCCCCAACGGCCAGTTAAAAGAAAAAAGAGACACGAGCTGTTTGGAGTGAGGAACGCCCGTTTGCCGGGTTGCTTAAAAAAACAGGTTCATCCTGGGCTTCCATGGCTGACCTTCTATGTTGCCGTCAATGTCATCCCCAACGGCCAGTTAAAGGGCAACACGCCCAGGTTGATAAGCAGAACCCCCCAAAGTCGTTGACCCTCAAATGGTTGCTTCGTTGGTTTCCCGTAGGGAACAATGGTGAACAAACCGTTGGGCTCCTACACAAGAAGTTTGGCCATCCTGAGTTTTTTTAAGCAACCCGGCAAACGGGCGTTCCTCACTCCAAACAGCTCGTGTCTCTTTTTTCTTTTAACTGGCCGTTGGGGATGACATTGACGGCAACATAGAAGGTCAGCCATGGAAGCCCAGGATGAACCTGAGTTTTTTTAAGCAACCCGGCAAACGGGCGTTCAACACTCCAAACAGCTCGTGTCTCTTTTTTCTTTTAACTGGCCGTTGGGGATTACATTGACGGCAACATAGAAGGTCAGCCATGGAAGCCCAGGATGAACCTGAGTTTTTTAAAGCAACCCGGCAAACGGGCGTTCAACACTCCAAACAGCTCGTGTCCATTTGTTCTTTTAACTGGCCGTTGGGGATGACATTGACGGCAACATAGAAGGTCAGCCATGGAAGTCCAGGATGAACCTGAGTTTTTTTAAGCAACCCGGCAAACGGGCGTTCCTCACTCCAAACAGCTCGTGTCTCTTTTTTCTTTTAACTGGCCGTTGGGGATGACATTGACGGCAACATAGAAGGTCAGCCATGGAAGCCCAGGATGAACCTGAGTTTTTTTAAGCAACCCGGCAAACGGGCGTTCCTCACTCCAAACAGCTCGTGTCTCTTTTTTCTTTTAACTGACCGTTGGGGATGACATGGATATCAAAGTTCCGAGGCCGCTGATAAAAGCCCGGGATACGCCCCGCTTCCTCACTCCTTGAGCTTACGGACTTGTTCCTTGGGCTTGGACCATTTGAGCGGCAACCAAAAAGCTTGCCTCCTTTTTTGGAAACCAAGCCACCCAGACATGTGTGGTTTTGGACCAAGCCACTTAGCTTGACTGCTATTAGGTTGGATCTTTAGACTTTAACTTTTTGGGAAATCAAGCGGTTTTCCGTCAACAGCAACCAAATTAGGAGGTGAGTTTCCGGCTCCCCGAGTTCGGGTGTTCGATGGGATTTAGAGGCCTACCCGCGAAGTACCGGCGGCTGGGCCTTTGAGATCGGGGAGCCAGCGGTCGGAAGGAGCTTTGGCAGAAGTTTCTTCCGCTTGGATTTTCCGGGTGCAGGTTTGTGGGATCCTAGGTGCCGACCTGGCCGACCACTTAACTTGGCGAATCGAACATCCAAGCGCCCATTTGAGGGAGCCTCAGGTACCCCACGTGTATGGCTTTGGGGTTGGTTCAAGTGCAGGGTTGCGGGATTGCTCGAGGTTTGGCTATGGGAATCTTCCCCCTGAAAAAATGGAGGGGGGTTAGTCTTTGGGAAGCCTTTTATGTTGCATCCTAGTGATCATTTCCCACAGCCATGTCCGGGTGCGTCTCATAGTCGTTTCGAATCTGAATCCCCAAAAAATGGGAAGGGAACGTTTCAACTTGTGGCTTCCATTCAAACCAACCCTACTTGGATGCTCAACCAACGTCAGGTAAGCAGGTTACAACCATAGTTATAACGGGCGCACCCGTATCAACCTAGTCGTAACTGCGGCTCTTAGCTGACGTTGGTTGAACATCGAACAGTGGACGGTTACTGTGCAAGGACCTTGGGTTTCCTTTATGGGAACGAGGGCACCGGCACCTGCAGATGGACAAAATCCTGCACCAGTTGGTAGGATTGGTCATGGAGTTTTGTCCATCCCAACTGGGAATGTGTCCATCCACCACCCCCAGGCCACTACCAAGGGAAACTGGGTTTGAGACCCACATAGTGGCTACAGAGTGGTGGTATATCCCATCAACTCACAGCTTCTTTGCGGGCAGTGGCAATCATTATAGATGTTAAGAACTTGGCTGCGGCGGGCCCCATGCCCGAAAATTTGATCGATCCCGTGCCTTTGACAATTTGAGTTGATTGAGTTGGTGTGGGGGTTCCTGGAGTGCGCCTTCTGACCCAAATCAAGCATGGGACCAAAAGAAGCTCAAATTCGAGACTCAGGACCCCAAGTTGTGTTACGGGTCATGGAGACTGCAGCATGTTCTTGCGGCTTCCCACCTTGCCCTTGTTCTGTTTTGCTGAACACACATGTGTGTCTTTTTGTTCTCTCTCTCTCTCTCTATCAGCCAGTAACTTGCAAGATAGACAGCCGTGGGTTTTTGAGTGTGTCCTTATATATTGAAGTTGGTTGAAAGGGGCACCAAAAGGCAGCCGCCCCACCATTTGCAGGTTCTCAGTGGTTGGGGAAAGCGTTGGAATGACCCCCCATAAACCTTGAAGGTTTTCAGGCGCCGGGTTCCTTAGGTTTGTTGCGTTTCTGGTTAGTTTCGTGCTGTTTTTTTCCTAGAAGGCGATCTGAAAACATCCCAGAAACAATCCAACTGGTGGTTTCCTGCGATCCCAAAACCTGTGAAATTTTCGAAATTTTCACTGAGAGCCAAGAAAATCCCCAGGGGTCAGGAAGCATCACATTGGGGGTCACACCCAGCGCAAGGTACCTTATTGGGCACATGCAGTTTGTCACCCGCTCAATGTTCCCTTTGGAACCAACTTAATTCAGCGAAATGCTTTTTGGGTAAGTGTCGTTAGGATAAATATAGATGGACCATTGCTTAATTCCTTACCTGAGCCTTTTAACCGGTAAACAGTTCGGACTTGTGCTGGTTAACCCTTTTAACACTGTAAGGCCTTCGTGGCTTATCCTCGGCTGCTGCTGGGCTTATCCCCCCCGATATAGACACCCCCAACTATAAGAAAGCGTTCAGGTCTGCCCTCGACATCTTCAAGCTTCCACATCTCACTTCCTGAGTGGATTGGCCACCCCGTGAGGGGTTCTCAAAACATCTGAAAACTATCTCCAGGACGCTGAAGCTTGGGCTCTCCCTGGCTCGGCACTCCTTTTGGAAAGGTACCCTTCGCCTGAAAAGAAGACAGGTGTGGTGGGGTATGTTCATAAGTTCGGGGGGGACTGTGTCACTGGACGTGCTGTTCTGAGGATCTTGGAGCGAGTAACGCCACAAGGACTCCTTGTGCTTGACCGGACGTCGTGTTGGGCATGACGCGATTGGTCTGTCTTTTTTTTGGGGGACCCTCCGAAATGAGTTGGTAATCTTTTGTTTGCCCTTTAAAACCAGTCCAAAGGGCAACCCTCAAACAGAAACACACCCATATCTGTCAATTGGGTCCTTGACAGCCATTCTAGGTCTCCCAGTAGTGCCTATTTACCCTTTTTTGGGGGAGGGTTCCCCCACTAAAATACACCACAGAAAAGGGGGCCCCCTTATTCTAACCTCTCCACTAGACACTGGAGGCCCTAGCATTGGATAGGGGCCACCAACCAGAAAGCACCCCCCCGCTTGATACTTACGCAGCAGAATCGGAGGCAGAAGAGTCCAGGGAACCAACAGGAAAGCCCCTTGACGTTTACGCAGCAGAATTGGCGGCTACATGTGCGAGATGTGTAAAGAAAGCCCAAGGAGGCGGTTTAAGCAAACCATTGTCCAGAGGGCTTTTTGGTACCTCAGGTAAGGGGGGGGCTCGACATGGGTCTGCATCCTCTACCAGGCTGTGGGGGTCAACCTTGATGCAGGTGTCAGGTCTCCGGTTGTGAATTGGTGCGGAATGAGCTGGTCCCCTTGGTTCCAATGGCCGAAGTTTGTCAGGGCTGCGCAGAAACGGCGCATCAAGTTGTTTTTTGTTTTGTTGTTTTTGTTCCCTCAAGTTGGTTTAAAGAGAAATCTAACCCAGAGGGTCCCTTGGTATCCCGTATTTGCGGTATCCGGATGGGTTCAAGGGAATTCGTCGAATACAGATTCCTAATATTTGCACAATGTTGACCCAGGATGAATGAACCCGTCCCACTATTAGGGGGGTGTTCCCCCCAAAAGTGGTCTGAATCCAATCACTAAAAGGAATTGGAGACCCCCCGATCAAAATCAACCAGGGGTTCTGCTTCCGGGGCTAACATTATAAGGTACGTGAAGCCTTTGGGAATTCGATTCCGTGTTTGAGACGAACTCTGACGGCCCCCACCCCTGAGGCTTTACTTGGGAGCTGACGAGCGTTTGCGCCAAAGATTCACAGGACTGGTCAGCTGCCTGGGTTCGTAACCTCACTCCCTGAGTTCCTGGACTTTAGTGGTAAAACCATTTTAGTGGTAAAAGCTTGAGACTTGTTCCGGCCAATCCACTCGATCAGTCAACTTACCAGTTGAGCTGCAACTAGGTCCTGCAGTAGTGCCCTTTTACCCTTTTTTGGGGGAGGGTTCCCCTACTAGAATACACTACAGAAAAAGGGGCACTCTTACTAACTCTCTCCTCTCTACTGGAGAACCTAGGCAAGCTTCGACAAGTTGTTGTCGGTTGGCCAGAAGGGGTCAATCAACTTTTTCTGACTCCCTTGACTTTTGGCCCAATAGGAGTGTTGGCTGGGGAGGACATGGTGGGCCACCAACAAATCTCGGGGCGCCCCAATTTGTCAATTTTCCTTTGGGGGAAACAACTCAGTTTGGAAGAAGTGCATGTCGTGAGTGCAGAGGGAATGCTAACCCCTCTGATTAATGACCACCCCACTTATTATTACGAGGGGGTCCTTTCAGTAGGGAATCTTTTGTTCCGGAAGGACTCCACGATTAATAACTGGGGGGTATCTTCCATGTGATTAAGAATATCTTGTATACTTCCCTCTTGGTTTTTTCGATTTCACTACTGGAAATATGTTCTCATGTTTTCCGGGGACGAAAACGCAAATGGAAGTTATTAATCAGAGGTAAACATTGTGACGCTTCATGGGCCAGACAGGCCGCATTTGCTCAGGAGATCACAGATGACGACCGGGCGGCGTTGCTTTCTGCGTGTGAGGCGGGGCTTTGGAATCTCGCCGCGGCGTTCAGAAGGGCGAGTTCGAGTCTTTCAGCCTTGGTTTCACACGGAAGCTTGGGTATGTGGCAAAACAAGGCAACCCCGGAAGTTGCGTGATTTGATCTTGGTTCCTTTGGAATCTGACCCAAAAGGAGAAATAAGCCTGACAAAAGCACAGATGCACATGAGTCACCCCACTGGAGACACTCGGTGAAGTTTCCACCGCCCGTTTTTGCGTAGATTTTTCAGGGCTCCTTAAAAGATACATTTTGCCCATTTGAAACATGGTTTTTTCCACCAAAATAAAGGGACACCACCATTTACAAGGCAATCGGGTGTAGAATGTAAGGATCCCTGTTTTTGACAGGTAGCCCATTTTCATGGTGTTGTCTCGAAGGAAAGCCAACAGGTGCCCAAGGATACTTCTGACCTTTGGACCCACAACCTCCCCCCCCCCCCCCGGCGGTTCTTTGTAATGCAATCCATCCGTTTGCTGAAAATGTTGTGTTCTGCTTTGGTTTGAAAGAGGGACCTATCACCGCTGGAAGCTGTTTTTGTCTCTTTCCAGGGGACAACAAAGCAAATGGAATAAGCCATCGAACTTGTGGCTTCCTACGATGTTCGGCCAGCCAAGTAGCTGGCCACCCAGGCAACCCACCAAGAAGCTTAACTCGACACGGGAGACTTCTTTACGCGGGCTATGACTTGGGTTAACCACTTACTTGGACGCACACCCAAGTAACTCACTCCCTGAGCTCCGTTTCGGACTTTAGTCGCTTTTTGGGTTTGGCCCATTTTGGTGGCAAATATACAGTTTTTTTGTTGTTGTTGAAATCACACCATGACTTGGGGGCAATGTCCCATTTGTAGGGGTCCAGTTCGCTGATTTCCAGCGGTCTACTTCATATTCCTGCCCTGCAGCATCCGCTGATAGCGCCTTCCAGACCAGTTGCAGAGGTTTCTGTAAGATCTGTTCTTTGAGAGGCTAGCAGATCGCCTGCTTGAAGAATGGTGAAGGGTTGTGTGACAGTTCAGTGCAGCCGATGGCATGAAAGCTCTGGGCCCTCTGTCTGGTTCCAAATGTTGCATCTGTTGTTTAAGATGACTCGTGCATGTCAAAGGGGTCAACGCACCTCAGAAGGTACAAAGGCTCCCTTGGGCCGGCTTCCTGTGTTCGATTTCGGTCAGACAAGCTCCTCTACGTGCATCATCATCACCCACGGCACGGATACGTTGATCGAGACCGCCAAGTATTTGGGCTCTCAACACCGAGCTCACCCAGGATTGCATTGGGGTCGCCTGACGTGTGCCACTTGGAGTGGCTCCAAGTGGCCCCAAGTGGCAGATTCAGAATCCTCCCGGATTGCACGTCCTCTCTTTGATCGGACCAGATCGGAACCACATGAGCAGTGCCCAAAACCTCCAAAAGGGGCATTTTTAGCTGCCTGACATCATGCCGACCCTGTATAACTGCACGATGTAGCCTTTACGACAGTTTTGTTCTCAGTGGGTTTTGGGCGCTGCTCATAGCTGCCGATCGGGTGGGTTTTGGGCGCTGCTCACATGCCAATCAGGTCAAAAGACCCCTTTACTTGGGCTTGGTGGCGATGGTGACCCTTAAAGGGATGTTTGAGACAACCATGGTACGAATTCCTGTTCATCAAGCTCTCCTGGAACCTTTGGACGGTGTCAAGGTTTTCCGATTCGAGCGATTGGAGCTTTGACCATACTGGCAAGCAACCACGGCCGTCCGTTAATGCGGGCCTGGCTATGAAACGGAACACCTGTCTTCGAAGTGGTTGTCCAACACACATAGGGTGAATTCCGTTTCTTTGTTGGGGGCGAGAAGAAACCCGTGTTTTTTGTTGTTGTTGGGGGGGGGGGGTGAAAAGGAGACCAGGGGCTTCCAGGTTTGGGATTCCGGTCCGCTCGCTTCAGGTTTCACGAAGAAGCCGCAGGGCTCTTCGCGCAGGGCCGCTTCGAAGAAGCCAAGGCGGGCCCAGCTAAGGCTCGGAGCCCCTTTCTTGATGCCCGCTCGGCAAGGGAAAGTTTGGGCTCCCTATACTTCCCCTGTCCCAGGTTAAACATCAGCTTGTCGGCCAGGCAACAGTGAGTTTTGCTTGGAAGGGGTGATGATGAAAGGGGAAATGTAGGGCAGCTGAGAAAAGCCGACCTTTTCCGGCCATTGAACAACAATTTTGAGGTTTATCTGGTTTGGGCATGACAATCTGTGCGTGCAAACAGACCCAAGTGTTCACGTACACGTGCAAGCTCTAGTCGGCATTGCTGGCATGGGAAGCGAAGAGCTGCTCTGATATCAGCAGCATTGGCCGCACTCCACGCGTGACACAAGTTGGTGATTCTTAGAGCATGTCGTTCGAGCACTGGATTGTTTTTGCCAGGACTCTGGATGAATCCCTTTCACCATTGCTTGAGGGGCCTCATATATTTATAGAGCTTTGCCTAACTGCTGCTTCTCATTCTGGTGTGTGTTTTTGCCGAGGGTACCCCTTTTTAAACCAAAAGGCCAGCGATCGCTCGGGAGGCTCGGGCTCAGTTGATGTCGACTCTTTGCACGACCACCCAAGCACACCACACCACCCAAACACACCGACAAAGGGGAGAGCAAACATGAAGTTCCGCAGAGCGCAGGTCCTCTTTGAACAAGCTAGCCAAGTCTTCGTGCAGTACGACGAGGGCTCTTGTCCACAGGACGCGCACGCGGCTGACGTTCCTGGGGCAACAGTGGCTGTTGAACTCGTTTTGACCTGCCCCATGAACGGGCGCCAACAAACTTGGGTTGCCCGCAAACCTTCCCATGTCCGGGATTCAGGTGGCTCAATTCTTGAGTCTTTCTGCCATTGGGACTTCCACCCTAACCGTCGCCCCAGTTACTCGCGAGGACAAGCCCTCGGCTCATATGCTGGACTTGTGCAACATGTGCCCCGATGTTTGCACCTGACATGGGACCCGATGCCTTGATGGGCCTGGTGACCGAAGGGTGGAAACATGGCCAGTGGTCAGGTCGGCAGTCCCAAGCTTTGTGGACACACAAAAGGCGCTGGAAGCGCTGCTTCTGTTTCTCGGGGTGAACCAACAAGGACTTGGCAAAGGGCGAAGCATGGTGAGCCATAGAATTTGCATACCGTCACGCTTGAGGCGTGCCATACATCAGGCTCTTGTTTTCTAACTTCGCTTTGCCTCAAACGCAACCGGACTTGGAGATGGGGTTGGGCAACCCGGTTCTCTCCGGTTCAGTGCGATGCTTCGGTGAGGTACCACAAGAATCCACCAGACTTGGAGAAGTGGGACGGATCGGAGCATCTCAACAAGAAGGCCCGGGCCGCATGGAGGGCCTCTCCCGCGAGGCTACCCCCCGTTGGAGGCATTGGAAGCGCGG
Organism: Effrenium voratum; assembly: GCA_963377175.1. NCBI lineage: Eukaryota > Dinophyceae > Suessiales > Symbiodiniaceae > Effrenium > Effrenium voratum. The sequence goes on from CAUJNA010000279.1 coordinate 27,332, forward strand.
AAGCCGCAGACCAGAAAAGAAAAGCACTCTCAAGGGGCTCAAAAAGGGGCTGGTTTTGCATCTGGTTCTGAACTTGGATCTGGGTCAACGATTCACAGCCATATTTTGCAGTCGCTTCGAATCCCAGGCACTTTTGGACGGGACTCCTTCCCAAAACTCCACACCAAGTTCTCCCAAACCGGGCTCCAAACCGACCAACCTTGAAGTTTCGCCCCCACCAAACCTCTCACGCGCGTGAAGCAGCGAAGCCCCGGGTGCTGGAGTGCCTGGGCGGACTTGAAGGGGCTTCATAGCTTCCGGGTTCTGTCAAAGTTCAGGGCTCCTTAACAGAAATCTCCATTTTGCAACCAATTGAAACATGTGGCTTTTTCAACACCAAAATAAAGCACCATTTACAAGTTGCAATGTTCAGGCGTATAATGTAAGGATCCCTGCTCCAGTGGTCTATTTTTCCGGTTTGGGACTATCTAACATGTCAACCAGGGTTCTCTAGTTTCTTCATTTCCAGTTCAGACCGTTGGTTGGGTTGGGTTTGGTCTACCACCGTGTTGGGACAATTTTGAACATGAATTTCATCCAACCAGAATTCTTGTATTTCACATTTTTCCAGCAGTTCCGCCGTGTTTTTGGACCCGCTTGCAGGCCTGGTCCTGACCGGAGCGAATGCATGTTCGACGAAAAAAGGAAGCCTGGCGCGGCAGCATGCGGGTGGCTCGTCCTTTTTTGGAGTTGGTACCTTTCCGGGGTTGCTTTGAATTGAAGGAGATCCCCGTTTCAAAGCCAAATGAAGGAGATCCCCGTTTCAAGAGAAGCCCATGTCAGTGCTGTCGGCCAGGTGGACAGCATAGACACTGGATGCGATAGACAGGGTTCCCCACATTTCCCCTGGTGGAATTTTCAACACCTTTCGGATGCCAACTTCAAGCGAGCTTCCTTCAATTGCAGTGATGTGTTGTCAGCGGAGATGCAGGGCACACCTGATCCAAGCGCGAGTTGCATGGAGGTTCCAATGATCAAAGCGGGAAATGGAAGGGCCGTTTCCGTCTACCGCAAACCAACGCACTTGATTCCTTGCAGAGCTCCAAAGCCACTTGACCCGTCAATGCATATAAGTATCACTTGTTGGCGCGATGACGTTGGTCACACGAAACGCCCTTAGGAAAGAGGCAATGCCTTGGTTGAGCGGTGGGTAGAACCCCAAAAGCGCTAACTCTTACGTGGTTCTTGGACCCTATGGAACCCAAAAAGCAGGGTCCCTAAAAAGGGGATTCCTAGGTGAGTTTCTCGGCATGTTAAACTGGACGAGTAACAACCACAGAACACATACCCTGAACAAAAGGCACCCCCCCCCCATATTGCCTGTGGCTCACGTATGGCAACACCACCGAGCAAGTAGCATATATGAGCGGCGCCCAAAATCGAAATCCAAAGATAGCCAATTTAGTAGAGGGTTCTGCTGCCTGCCAGTGGTTATGTGCGTCAACAACCATCTTAGCAAACCCAACAGTCATTGACAGTGACGCATATCGTTCTTACAAGAAGGTGCCTGAAATTGGTTTGAGCCTGTAACGTTCCATATTTTCAACCGATTTCGAGCGGATCAAGGCTGCATGTGGGAGCTTCTCAAACTGGACGCTTTTTGGTTGATGCTTGAAGGGATGCCGGACAGAAACCAGCATTTTAAGGGACTGACCAATAAATTTTGAGAGAACACCCGAGACAAAACATGAACCAACCACTGAGGAATCATCAGAAGCCCGGGTTTCTTAGGTGGTGCGAAATGGATTTCGCAACCCTCGACCGTATTTCCAGCGACCCACCACCCACCGCCGCTGGACAGATTTTTCGGCTCAGCGGCTGGGCTGATTGCGCCATGGCGGAGCTGGCGGAGGCGACAGAGCCGCAGGCGACAGAGGCCGAGGCGCAAGGGGAAGCTTCGGACAGGCGGAAGGCCACGTTTTTAAGGCCAAGAACATAGCCATGGCTTGAGCCATGGTTTGGCCATGGCTAAATACTTGCGGTTGAGCCAATATGGGCATGGGTGAAGGTTTGTTAACCGCCAGGGGACTGCAGGTTATTGTCCCTGGTTCTATTTACCTGGCTCCATTTTGGGGTTACCCTATTTTTGGCAACCACCCCCGTGTGGCACCGGGGCATCATCACCGTTTCGGTTTCTGAGCGGGTGATGTTTGGGCATCCTTCAGCGGGCGCTACCAACCCTTGCCGGGGGGGGGAGGTTCACCAATGTGAGTGTGTTTTTGTGTGTCTACTTTCAGGCGAAGCTTAGTTGGTTTGGATTGGTTGGGGATTTGAACGGTTCCCTTCCCCCCGCACCTCACCGGGCTCCAAACCACTCCCCAGTTGCCCAGTGGTGTTTCCTTTTTCCTTCTTTTGGGAGGGGCTCCCCTTTAACGTCCACCAGCCCAAAAAGGGCGCCGAGTCTTTTTCTCCCGCGGCTGGGCCTCTGAGCTTCGGAGCTTCGGACGCGCGCGGCGATGTCCGGCACGGGCCAGGCCTGTGTAGCGCCCGGGGCCACGGACGTAGCGAAGCGGAGGGCGAAGCGAGTCACGTCGTCAGAGCCCGGGCGATTGGAGGGGTAAGGAACAATCCCCTTGCCAGAAATGGGCGCGGATCTCCGCCTTGTCGATTCTTTTTAATGGTTTTTGAATGTGTACTTTTTCCCCCCGGTCTTGTTTCTTCTTCTTCTTCTTTTTCTTCTCATATTTTGTTAAATAACAGGTTTTGATTGTGACTCAACTGTTTTTCCCCCAGACTCTGACCCTCAATTGGTTTGGATTGGTGCTCTGTTTTTGGGTTTGAACCCCTGGTTCTCCGTGGTGGTTCTGTTTTCTGGGGACCCCCCCACCCCCAAAAATTATATCGTGGTTTTCCTTTTGGTTTTGCTTTAAAACCCCACAAACAAGGGGTACCAACCAAAACAAATGACATACCCAAACGGGTGTTGCTTCTCCGGGGAAGTCAAGAGAAGCCCCCAAAGCTTTGGGGGGTAAGCAATATGAGACAAATCTATGATGAAGATCAACATCCACGCGAATCGATCCGCACCAGTTGGGATTGGCGGTTTATCAACAATTCGTTCACAGGCTTTTATCCATCCCAACTGGTGCGAAGTGGACTTGCGCATCCATGGAAATGACTGGGTCATGCGAGTGGTTGAGCCTCAAGAAAGACCTGCCTGGAGTTTTTCGACCTCCGATGGATCCTTCACAAGTCTTCCTTCCCTTCCGATGGGCCTTGCCAAATTGCCAAGTTGCCTGGCGGCAAGACCTTTGAACCATTACCCGCGCTATGCCCAACAACCTGGGGCTCCAATGGATCCAGCCACTAGGGCTCGTTCTCTCGCCGCCCTTCGCCTTTCGCCGAGGCACGATGCTTTTATGTTTCCCTCCGCCTTGAAGCCCACGGACTTGCAGCTGGAGGCCCGAGAACTGGGAGCGATGGGAATGCCCGGGGCGCGGACGGTGCCGTGTGTTTTTTGTTTTTGTGTGGTTTGTGGGGTTTGTGGGTTTGGGTCAAAATCCCGGGGTCGCCAAACTGGTGGACTTCCTGTTGACTTCCCTTGAGCTGCCCCTTTGAAAGCCAACCAAAAGGGGGAGGTCCGCGTGAGTGGATTTCTTCTTCTTCTTCCTTTGTTCTTCTTTAATTCTCTCTTGAAAGAGTTAGATTCAAGGGGGCATCGTTTGGATTCCAATGGTTTTTCCCCCCATTCGGAGACCAATTGTTATGTGTTGTGTTTCCTCTTACAAGCTTTTGCCAACTGGTCCGAGGGGGACACATGAGAATACCGTGTTGACGGTACCTGGACCCTCGATACCCTCCAAAGCTGGATGCCCAAATGAGCCACAATCAAAACCCGGGTAGATGAAGGATAGCAAGGGACAATCCCCTTGCCATAAAAAACTGCGGACATCCGCCTTCTTAATTCTTGAATCATGGTTCTAGTATTACGACCATTTTAATACCGGGTTTTGATTGCGACTCGAATACCTGGGTCCTTTGCCTCAAACTTGAGCGAGCCAGGATGAATCGAGCGAAGAGGACGAGGACACGGATGGCCCGAACGATCAGGCCGCGCCGCACAGCCAACCCTCAAGATCACATGCATTCTTTGGGTGAACTTTTTTTGAGGGTCAGCCTTTTGGAGTGGATCTAAAGGGAAGCCGAAAGGAAGCCAACCATTTTTGGGGGGTCCGCTATTTTAGGATACAACCTTTGACACCCTTTGACTTGGGGGCTTGCCAGGGATGGTCATGGACCTTGTGGATTCTTTCGGCCACCATGCGGCGTTTTTTTTTTTTCTTTCTTCTTCTATAGAGGGCACCATGCGGCCAACATGATCTTGACCACACATGAGTCTAACAAGTGGGCATTGGATGCGAAACATTCGGAGTCCGCACAGATTGGGGTTCTGTGTCCAGTGATGCTGTGGATGGTTTCGTTTCCCAAACCCCACGCCAGGCATCCGCAACTCATTTTAGCCTATGACCTGGTTTAAGCAGGGCCATAGTAAGGCCTTTTTAAACCTTTTTCACCATATTTGTAACACCAACAAGTGAAACATATGTTGGGCACTGCTCACTTGGCGTTCCTAACAACAGCGCCAGGGCGTCATGTCGTCCATCTACAGCTCCAAGGCAGGCAATGCCACGCGAGCGGCGATGCAAGGAGGAAGGCACTCGAGCGCCCAAACTCTTGTAGTTTAGGCGGTCACAAGTTCGCGGTTTGTATGGGTTTAGGAGTAAGGCCTGTAACCGACATGCTGACAAGTCAAGTGAAGCGGATGCAGAGTTCAGGCTCCTTGTGAGCCTTCCTGTCAGATGTTCTCTGATCCTGAAGAGTACGAGAAATGGAAGAACAGAGGCTGGAGAGCGCCAATCTCAGCGGTGAGACCTGTGCCAGCCAAACATCTGGCGCTGCAGAGGTCTTGCTTTCCACTTCTCAGCTACATGTGGGGATGACAGGGGGGGACTTCTTTTTTCCCCAAAAAAGGCGGAGCCAAAAGGGGGGCCACTCAATTTTAAGTGAGTTTGTCCGTTGCTCATTCGATCAGGGTGTAAGTGTCCCTTGCTAGCTGTTGGGGGTCACTCGTCTGGTTTCTTTTGGGTTGACAAGCAGTTGGTTGCCCCTCCCAGGCAACCAAACAGCCCCTCCCAGGCAACCCCCAGAGCCAGTTGCATGCAAGCTTTCTCCTTGGGTTTGACCCTGCCCTTTGAACTGCTCTTCACGCCAATCCCCTGAAAATGAATCCATTTTTTCAGGGCTTGAGAGCCCTTCAAAAAAAGACGCCTTTGACGGCTCCGAGGCAGTGCAATGCTGCGGCGGTGCCTTGCTGGTGCTTGCCGGGGCCTATGGCCAGCGCATCCGCTTCGTCAACTTCGGTTCGGGCGCCAGCCAAACGCTGTTGACCAAATCCGGGACGAAGCGCAGCACTGCACTAGTGTCAACCAGCAAGACAAGAAGAACACCCCACCAAACCGGCATGAAGCAAGTTCCCGTATCGCCAGCCGCAAGACCAAGAGAGCCTCCACGACACTAAAAATGCCTCCACGACCAAGAGAGCCCAGCGCGGTGCGGGAGTAAAACGCAGTCCAGGAGACAGCCCAGCCCCAGTGACAATTGAACTCCTCTTAGAATAAATAAGATAAATTATGTGGTCCGTAGACTGGTCGCCCCCGCTAGCATCACCACGGGGCCAGTAGATACCAGCGATACTCGAGAACACCATCAGGCACTGTCCCAAAGCCCAAAGTTGCCGATTCTGCTGGAGCGAACTCTGCGAGGATAAAGCATCATGAACAAAGACAGTGATGTAAGATGTATCAATCACAATCGCATATTCACAATGCACAACAATCACGACCCAAACCGTAGACTATGCAAAAACTGAGAGTACGAGGTTGATTTAGTGGTCACTTGCAGTCACTGCGCGCATGAGTGCGATGAAAGAGTCAAAGGTCCAGCAATAAAGTGACACGAACAACAATAACTTGACACGAACATCTACACTTGCTCATTGCAAGCCCTGCAATGTCGGGCTTGTACACTTCTGGGAGCAGAAAACACGAGTTTAAAGGACCCTTAATTTTAAATGGGGATGTGCCGAAATAGGGATTTTGTATCCCCTACAAAGGTGGGATTCCTTTTTTGTGTCGCTTTCAAACAAGCCTAAACGGGGGAATGTTTGAAAACACTACCCATCCCCATCCCCCAGTTGATTTCAGGCGTTCGTGAAAAGATCCTCTATTGAGGCCTTGATCTTTGACGAGATGGACTGAGCCGCTGAGTTTTCAGTCCGATCAGACTCCTGTCTGTCGCTTGGAGAATGGGCCGGGTGTCTGGGCAGGGTGCCGGGGAAGTTGGTCAGTCCCTATATTTCCGTTATCTTTTTAACTACCTTTTTAGCCCATAGGTGATGCTCCTCAGGGGGGATGTTTTCAGGCTGGAACCCGCCCGGAGTCTGCCGCTAACGCCTCTCTTTCCGGAGTTCCCCCACTGCACTGGGCCAAGAGTGGCGTGCTTTGGGAGGAAGGGACAACTCGCCCGAGCTTGCCACTCGCGTTGGGCATCATTTCAGTTGGGTGTGTTCCGTTGGTTAGGGGCACCCCAGGCGAGCTTCGCGAGGTGCCAGTGTCCCTGGCACCCTCCGTGGGTCCAATACGCTTCTTTGCTGCCTTTCGGGGAAGGAGCCAAAGGCCGCCGTGCGGACGAAGAGTTCGGGGCGGCGGAAAAGGCGGCAGACTTGCGTGTCTCCAATGTTCAGGTTCCGGACCATAGGTGTCCTTTTTGGTTGTTTTGCTAGAACAATAGATGGCCCTGGTTTACCTGGTGGAGTAATCATCTATCAGGGCCATCTATTTCCCCTAAAAGGACACCTAGGTTCCGGATCCTACCAATCAGGCCGTCGCCAAGAGGTGGACGCAATCCGGGTGACTCAAGGGCCCTGCACATGCATGAGCCGAAACAGCATTCCGCGGCGTGGAATTCACGAGGTGATTTTGAGTTTGGAGTCGTCTGAAGTTAACATTACAAGGTTCCACGTGGCGCGTTGGCTCAGATGAAGCTGGAAGCCAAGATGAAGCTTGAGGCAGCGCAAGAACGAGCCAAGAGGGATGGATGATCTCGTATGTCGCTGGGTCCATATCTTCCGCCAACAAGCAAGCGTCAGCTTCTAATGCCCTCCCCAAAAATGGTTGGTGAGTACACAATTCCAGCGCAGCTGAGGTCCAAGAGTCCGTTTCTGAAAAAAAACAGCACGAAGTACCCATCTGGCGTCGGAGGATCTCATTTTTAGTCGCTTCTCATGTGAAATACCCAGCGCCCATGCAGCAATGGCCAGCGCTCAGGCGGGATAAGCAATGGTCTGGTCGTTGTTGCACAGGGCTTTTCCAAGTTGTTTCTTCGCTTGCCCCTGTCTCTGGAGAAAAGTAAGCGCGCATAGCTGCCACACTTTACCTTCCGTCGAATTGGTGCTTTTGATTGGTGGTTTGGTTGTTTCTTCGCTCTCGTTTTGTCCTTCTCTCTTCCTTTTTCGTTGTGGCCTTTTGTGTCACCGCCATCCTCACCCATTGCTCCAGCTGAGCCCTAAACGAGATCGCTTGGACTGCTGGCCTGCAGTGATGGCGCCCTTCTTTGGGAAACACGAAAGCAGTTGTGGATGAAACTGATGAATCCCTATACACATTGGTTGAAGAAGGATGGCAACCATTGAACACCCCCGCCCCCAAAAAAAACAGAAAAGAAAAAAAACACAGAAAAAACAAAAGAAACACTATTCTGGTTAAGTTTATCAAGGCATTGCAGTGGTACTGTGGATGGACGAAATCCAGCACAAGATTGAAACCATGGGAAACCCTTGTTGGTGTTTACGTTGGGGCATCGACTCATTCCGTTGGGTATTTTATGTGGTGCGAACTGGATTTCGCAACCATCCACAGTACGACGCCGTTGAACCCAACCCAAGACTTGGTCCAAGCCCTGGCCATCCCTCCGTCCCTCCGTCCCTCCGTTGAGGGGCTGACACGGAGGCGACCGCCCGGGGCCTCTGCCCGTGGTGCCGCAACTCGCTGCTGCCGGGGTGCTGCGCGCAGTGCCTGCAGCGGGTCCGGGGCGCCCAGAAAAGTCCGCGCTGGGCGGCTTGGGCTGGGAAGGGGGGGGGCTCAGAAATTGACTCAACAAACGCTGGGGGAGGCTTTTTCCAGGATGAGCCGGGTTTCCTTTTGGTGTTTATGAAGGCCAAGCTCAACAAATACACAAGGGGGGACCAACTCTCAAATATAGCACACACACAGAAGTATTGCAAGGGGAACAAGGGAACCCTGTAGTTTACCATATTTTGCCAGGGTTCGTGGTTCTTTCACTTGGCATACTTGGGGCATCCACCGGATGGCTGAGAACATCCTCAAAACATGGGTAGTACCCAAATGGGCTTCATGGGTTGCTTCTCCTTTCAAACACGGAGCCTTCTTTCCAAGAGAGGTGAGCATAAGTTTGTGTGATTGATCCCTTGGTGGATATCATTTACATGTACCGTTTTGGGGCAAGTGGGGGTACCCTCCTGTCCACTAATGTAGAACCCACCAGCGGATCCCTTTAAACGCCAACTAGTCTTCCAGGACCCCCTCAGTCAGGTTCCATTTTAGCGGACAGGAGGGTAGTCGTGAATTCCCCACACAAATCAGGGGAACAGACTCAGTCTTTCTTTTGTCTTTTTTGGTAAGTGGAAATCAATGCATATTTCCGCCTAGACTCTCCATGATTGAAACATGGCAATCGACCCATCATTCTAGCGTTGCTGACCGCATACGTCAGGAGGACAATTGCTGGTTTCCGCAAAGCTGTGTGGATCACCCACGGATCGAATTTCCAACTCTGTTTTTGTGGCAGGAGTAGGATGGTCAATCACCACTTGCTTTTCAAATTAAAATACTTTAAAGTCAAATCGACCACCACTGACCCAGAAACAACTCGCAGGATTCTAGACGGAAAGGGGCCGTGTTCTCTGAGAAGGCCCAAGAGGCGCAACTTTTGTCCTGGCAGTGTATTTGGTACGGTATTAAGATAGGGGAACCCCCACAATTGGTGGTTTCCCCATGGTTGTCGTTGGGAAACATTTTACATTTTGTTTGTTGTGGTTCAGTGGGGAATCCCCACTTAACTGCTAAAATTTAGATTTTTGCTCCCCAGCCAACGTCAAGTCCCTTTAGTTGTTGAGACAGGTTCTTCAAATCGGGACCCTCAAAAGATGCTTATGCAGGTCTCACGAGCCGAGCTTTTCAGGTGGCGCGCCGCTACAGGCGCCAGACGCCGCAACTGGAGTGCGGGCCTTGGAGGGTTTGAGCACGGAAAAGGAAACCCTACAAATCGTCCCAACGAGGAGATGGCAATTTCGGTTTGATTCAAAAAGATGCAACCCTACAACAGGTTTTGAGCACGGACGTAGGCATTTTCGGTTTGCATCTGGTTTAGCAAGAGAAACGCAGGTCCAAACGAGGACATGGCGATTTTGGTTTGCAGTTGGTTTACAAAGAAAATGCAAGCCCAAAGATAATCCAAGCGAGGAGGTGGCAATCTCGGCTTGCTTTGGTCTGCCCAGCAAAAATGCAACCCCCAAATGGCCCCAACCGGGGGACAGCAATTTTGTGTACATTTGATTTACCACGAAAAAGGAAACCCTAAACATGGTCCAAACCAGGACATAGCAATTTTGGTTTGCTTCAAACAGATGCAACCCTAAAACAGGTTTCAGGACGTAGGAATTTTCGATTTCCATCCGGTTTACCAAGAGAAACGCAGGTCCAAAAGAGGACATAGCAATTTTGGTTTGCATTTGGTTTACAAAGACAATGCAACCCTACATATGGTCGAAAATTATGGTTTGCATTTGGTTTGCCAAGAACAATGCAACTTTTAACATGGTCCAAACAAGGACATAGCAATTTCCAAGGATCCCTCAAAAATATCCTTTTCTTTCAAAAGGGTCCTGTTCAAGATTTGGGGAAGTCTCCAACCGCTCAACTTGTTTCTGGACCAGCCTTGCAAAGCCTTAGGAACCCAGTTTGAGGTTGTGTCAAAGGGAATACCGAGTTTTGCGAGGGTGTCTCAAAATCAAGGTTTTCCTGCAATCGGTTTCAACTAGTTCCCGATTTTGAGACAGACTGGACACAGAGAAAAGCCACCACTTTGGGAGGGTGCTCCTTTCTTTGTTGGTTTTAAAGGAACCCAACAAGAACAAAACGCCTGTTTTGGGCCCTGAAAAAAGAAGAAGAAGACATACCCATTTCAAGCCCCGGTTCCTCTCTTCCGAGCTCCAACCTGGGGGGGGGGCTCTCAGTTGTTGTGTTGTTTTTGGGGGGAAGGGTCCCTGAAAAACCAAGACATGCCCATTTCATGCTGCTTGTTGTTAGGAGACATTTTACATTTTTTTGCTTCTTGCGGTTCAGTGGTTGAAGTCCAAATCCGCTGAACTGCTAATTGTTTTTTGAACACTGTTGCTCCCCAAACCCAACGTCAACCAAGATATTTCGCGCCCAAGCTCGCAGGTCTCAGCTCCCGCGCCGAAGCAACCGCCACGGCCAGCTGCGCCGCTCGCTTGGCTTTGTTAGGCAGTGGTTCAACCTCGTCCTTTTAAGGAAGCAACCCCCTTTTTGGCCACTGGAATAAACCTTTCCTCTTTTTTTATATAAAGGTATCTTTTGGTAAAGACTCTCTTTTTTTTGTATGTCTTGGTAAGGACTCTCTTTCTTGGAGGGCGTTCCTTGGTGCCTGTTTCGGTAACTCCTCGTCTACGTTTCTCCCAACGAAGGCGTCCCTGGCGCCTGGCGCCCCGAGGCGAGCGGCTGCGGCGCCTGCGCGCGCAGCTGGCGCAGCGGCAGCGCGGCACCGCGCGGCTCCGGGCGCAGCTGGAGGACGTCCGCGTTGAGCGAAGGCGTTGGGCGAGTTCCTCGTTGCATGCTCGGGACGGCTGGGAGCGGGATTTATGTTGGGAATCATGTAATTATGTTCCAGGTCTGGAAAAAAAACCTCAAGGATTAGGATGCTCAGACTCATTTTTTCTGGTTGGTTTCAAAGGGAACTCCCATTTGTTGGAACCACTTTAGTCTCACCCAAGCCAATTGAGTGCTCAGGATTGGTGGGAGGGGGATGCGGCGTCCGGAAAAAACAACTCGAGGATTTCTGAAGCCCGTTTGGTTTCCTCCATTTGACACAGTAAGTTACAAATGCTGGTCGGTGTAGATTGCGAGGGGATTTATGTTGGGGGGATGTATGTTCCGGGTGGTCTGGAGAACAAACTCAAGGATTTCTGGAGCCCGTTTGGTGTTTTCCTCATTTGAAATGGTAAATTTCGAATCATGATGGTCTATTTAGATGTGATGAGGGGGATTTATGTTGGGATGGTTCCAGGTATTGTTCATACAAACCAAAGGAATTTCTTCAGAATTGGAACAAGTATGAGCTGGAGGTTTCTGCCATGGTCTCTCAGTATGAGCTGGGAGGTTTTCGTTGGAGGTTTTCCCAAAACTCAGTTGATCTGTTTCGCAAAATCGACCGGATCTGACCTTTTGGCGTCCCCATTTGGGGTTCTCATTTTCAGTGGCACCAAAAGGTGATCACCTTTTGGCTTTGGGTTCTTACGGGGCAACTGAGTGTGAGCTTGCTGGTTTCTAGCGGCGACAGCTCTGGTTCTCTGGAGGGCTTCATATTTTCTCATGTGCTTAGGCGGCTTATTAATTAGTACCCACAGGATGGGTGTATGTTTTTTGAGGCTCGGCACGCAGCCCAACAAGGACATATGGGCTTGTCTGGGAGGTTTCCCCTGTTCCCTCGTTTGAATCCCCAAACCAAGCAACCAACTAGGGGTTGCTTGAGGAGTTGTTTAAACCACCCAGAAAAAAGTGGGACATGTTCTTGTCGGAAGTTTGGCCGGACCCCCCCCCCCCCTGTCCTCCCAAAATCACGAATCAACTACCGATACTGTGGATGGCCAAAGAATGCTTCGCACCAGTTGGGTTGGATGAAGCCCTATGAGCATTTGTGTTGATAAACCACCTCCCAACCTGTCAATAACTTTGTAAGCTATTCAGATTGGTTTGTGTGTGTGTGTGCCTTGAAAGAAACCTCCCGTTGGCTTTCCATTCCTCATGGACTTTCTCAAAAGTGTGGGGCCCCTTTTGGTACAAGGCTCTGTTCACATCCTGCTTGGGCCAGGTTTGATCGATTTGTGGCAAGGTGAAGTGGAAAAACCAGGGCATTCATGGGAGGCACTGGCACCGGTGCCTATTTTGGGGCTTGAAAAAACGATCCCAATGGAAGAAAGCCCATTTGGGGGCTCCCTTGGGTGCGGGGCAAAATGAAATCACCAGGGGACCGCAGGTTGAGTGCATGTTCCCACTTGCCAGGGCAGCCCATTTTGGGGTTACCCCATTTGTGACCCACAGCCATGTACTTAGGGGCAATCTGGCAAACAGAAAAGCTCTGACCATGCTTATGAGTCTCCGATCAGTGGCTTACAACCAGGCTCACTAGCCACTTACGTGTGGTACCCGATCGCCCCTGTAGGTAGAGATACGCCCTGTGGTACTGTGGAAAGACGAAATCCGGCACCACCTAAGCCCTGATTCGATCCCCTTGAAAATACCAATTGCAAGCAATGTTCTGGTTTCAACTGGTGACTCACTTCGTGCGGCACAACTCGGAGTTCGGGAGAAGCCTCCGTCCGGCATCTCGCCTCGGGCTTCGCCTCGCGGTCGCCTCGCCTCGTGGCCCTCGGGGGCTTCAGGAGTCCCGCGAGCGGCTCCGGCAGCGGCGCAAGGCCCACGAAGAGCGCCTCGCGGACCGACCAATCGGCACGCCGAAGCGACGAGCCGACGCTTTGGATGTTTCGGACGGTTTTCTTTTTCTCGCGGACGCGACCAAAAGCACCGGGAATTCAGGTGGAACCTCAAAAAGGGCAACCAACAAGGGTTGTCCTCCAAGTGATGTTTTTTTTTTTTTTTTTTTTTTTTTTTTTTTTTTTTTTTTTTTTTATGGGAGTTTTTTTGGGCTCCGTGGTGTTGTGGAGTGTGCTGGGTGGGACAAAGCGATCTTAGAGCTCCAAGGTTGCATACTGAGAATGTACATGAAGCAGCACTTTTGGCTTTGGTGAGCACCAACTTGGCCATGTGATGTTCGCTCAGAATTTCAGCCGTCTATTCTCTTTTCGGGGGGCAACCGTTTTTGACCCTTATGTTTCCTCTGGTTTTCCAGTGATGGGGCAATTGAGCCACTACTATTCCCCAAGTCTTCAGAAACTGAAGGAGTCTGACCATGGCTCATGTGACTGCAGGACTTGGCGTCTGCACAGAGGCGCTTGGGCGCCAGGGCTTGCGTGCCCCGCGCGCAGCCTGGCGCCCAGTGGAAAAAGCCCTGGCCCGCAGGTAGAGGTTCAACTTTGGAGCTGGTGCCCTTGTTTGAAGGGGAAAGCTGAAATAAGACCGCCCAATTTGGGGGCTCCCCCTTGAACTCCCTCGGCAGAATCTTCGATTTTGAAAAAACGCAGTCTTGAGCTGAAACACATTCAGTTGAATGTGCTAGAGGGTCAAAATTAGGGCCCCTTTTTGGTACTCCCTCTATAAAAGGCGGCTGACACCCAAACTGTCCAGAAAGGTTCCATAATGGGTATGATTTTGAATGGGTGCAAAAGGACCCTTTGGTGGATACCATTTAGGCGGGGATTCATATCCGCCAACCACTTTTGCAGCAATCAATCATAGCCACCCATGTGAACACAACCAGCTAGGTTCCTGCAAGACCCGACGCGGCACCAGCTGGGGGCATTTCATATCTACCAGGAGACCGCGTGTTGCTGCGAACGTCCCTTGCTACCAGACCCGCAACCGGTTGGTGTTTGGTGTTTCTTCAGGCAGGGAACCCCCGTGTTTGGGGCTGCCCATGAGGGGCAAGCCACCTGGAATCACAAAACAGGGGTCTGCGGTTCCCTTGTTGAGGTGGATCCCCAAAATATTGCAATTCAACCACAAATCATGGATTCATCGCAGGGTTTGCCTTGTTCCATTGCGAGATTTAGGGGCGCTACCGTATCTCTGGGGGGGGGAAGGGTGTTGTGGCTTACCGCCCAGGATAGATAACCCTCCGAATTGGGTGCAAGCCATTTTAGAGGGGATCCGGATGGCTGTACTCTGTGATGTTGAGTAATCCGAGGTCAACATTCGTCTCTGATCCCTTTGTAGTACCCCGCAAATTACAAGAAGAAGCGCAAAAACGGGTCCCTCAAAAGAAAGCCGCCCGGGTGTGCAGACATGTCTACTTCCTCGGGGCAGGGTTGCTTCTCTTCGTTGGGGGCCAGATGGACCAAGATCCGACATGTCATGCAGTTTGGCGTCTCTCTGGGTCGACATGTGAGTCACAATCAAAACCCGGTATGAAAATGGTCGTAATCCCAGAACCATGCTTCAAGAACTAAGAAGGCGGATATCCGCAGCTATTTCTGGCTGGGACTGGCCCTGACTCACCTTCATCTACTCGGGCTTTGAGCAAGTCGCTCATGTGCCAAGTTCTGCCCCGCGTCTTTTCAGGAGCTGTCGGTGGTCCTCACCGCCCTGCAGCAGGAGCGCAGGAGGAGGCGCCCCGAACACGGGCGAGGTGCTTCCAGCTCGCCGAGAGGGATGGCTTAAAAGGCAATGTCGCGGCCGGCCGCATAAATTTCCTGTAAAACAACCACGCTGACTTTGGTTTCACTACTGAGCAAGCCACAAAAGAGAAGAACAGACTCCAAGAAATCTTGGTATGTTTGCAAGTAGGGATTTGGACCCCAAAGAGGGTGGTTTTCCTTTTGGCTCTTGAAACTAAGGTTGAAGCTCCAACAATGGTCCAACAACCAACCCTCCCCCCCCCCCACAACCTCCATTTGTGGAGACCCATTTTTGGGATTGATCCCATGTTCATCAGCGGCACCAACTCCCAAAAACACAAAACCGGATGGCTCCCAAAATGGCGGCTGCAACCGGATTGCCCTTGCACCTTGAAACCAACCTTGAAAAGGGTACCACTCTACTGGGGTAGCCTTAGGATACATTTTACATTTTACCAGTGACTGAAAGTGAAGCAATCAAATATACATTCTATGACTGGGCCGAATCATGTCTAAAACATGCAGATTCATGTCTCGATTGCCAGCCACCGGTTCGGAGAGGTGCAGTGAACTGGTGGAGTTGCTGCCAGTGAAGTGGGGCATCCTGGAAGTCGGGGGGGGGGTGGTGGGTGGGAGGGGGGGGGGGTGGGATGTGAATCGGGTCTCAAAGCGGGTTTGCTTGTTTTGTTTGAGCGTACCCTTTTCCCCAGTTGGTTTACAGGGAAACCCAAAGGAAGCTGAGCGTGTTGGGAGGTCCTAAGCCTTACTTTGATACTCATTTTGGGCCATTGTCAATTTGATAAGGCCATGGGGGACTTTCGAGGTGCCCGTTTTTTGAGGGTGCGCTTCTTGGGTCGCGCGTTGGAGGAAAACCAAAGGCAACCCACTCCCGGACGTCCACAGTTTGGATCATTGGTTTGCGGTGTCATAATTTCTTCGCCGACCCCATTCGCTCACTTGAGGGTTGTTCAAGCATGCTTAAATCGCTACTGTTAAAACAGACTTGTTTGGAATTGACATTTAGCGGAGCGAATCAAGTCGGTTTCTTTAAACATTTTGGCTCTGCAAATTTCACCGAGCCCAGCTACCAACTTGGCCATCGCATGTTGCAAGCCCCCGGCAAGCGGGTTATCGGGACCCGCTTTCCTGACGTATCTCCCAGGTTTGGGCTTGGGAAGACGAACGCGCCCCGCTTTTGACGAGACCCTTTTTTGGCTGTAGAGGAAGACAAGGGGAAGCCGCTCATTTTTTGTGGATTGGTTCCCAATTTCAAGAGCCTTTCAAGGGGGGGGGGTCCATTTCCGTTTGACTCAAACAGTGTTCAAAAGGTGCTGCCGTTCGGTGATTTGTGGTCTCTTTCGGATGCATGAGAACGTCCCGTGGCCTTCTAGAACCAATTTTTGTTGGAACCCGTCTCTGTCTCTGAAGGGCTTATGCAAGGCAAACGCTATTTTGATTCGACGGCCAAAGGCCCCAATCGCGTTTTGGGGATTTTGAGTTCCCTTGGGCCCCCAAAAAAGCAAACTCCAACGCCCCCTCCCCCCCAACAAAAAACAACAACGAAACAAACAAACAAACAAAAACAAAGCAACCAAAAAGCAAAAACAAAACAACAAAAAGCAAAAACAAAACAACAAAAATCAAAAACAAAACAACACAAGGTAAAAACTAAACAACACAAAGCAAAAACAAAACAACAAAAGACAAAAACAAACAACAACAAGCAAAAAAACAAAACAACAAACAACAACACAAGACAACAAAAAAGCAACCACAAAGCAACAAAAAGCACACACAAAGCAACAAAACGGAAAAAAAAACGAAAAGCAAAAGCAACACAACAACACGCAAAAACAAAACAACACCACGCAACAACAAAACAACAAAAAGCAAAAACAAAACAACAACAAGCAACACAAATCAACAAAAAGCAAAAGCAAAACAAAAAGCAACACACACACACAACAACAAAAAAACAAAAGCAGAACAACAAAAACCAACAACACAGCAACAAAAAGCAACAACCAAACAACAAAAAACAAAAGCAACACAACACCAAGCAACAGCAAAAAAACAAAACACAAACTCAAAACAACAAACAACAAAGACAACACAAAAAAAAAACAAGAACAACACAAAAAAAGGAACAAAACAACAAACAGCAAACGCAATACAACAAGAAGCAACAACAAAACAACAACAAGCAACAACAAAACAACAAACAGCAAAAACAAACAATAAACAGCAAGCACAAAACAACAAAACACAATCACAACACAACAACAAGCAAAAACAAACAACAAAAAGCAAAAACAAAACAAGAAACACAAACTCCACCGCCCCACGAGCGAGTCGAGGTGGTTGCAGACTGGTGCTGGACCGGAGGCTCTGAGCCTGGGCGCTGCGCCCGGCTTTTTCTGTCGAAACGGGGCGCCGCGGGTGGCGGCAAAGGGTGGGGTTGTCCGCTGGGGTTAGATCAGGCCATGTGCCTTTGTTTTCAAAAGGACGTGGGTGAATGGCTGTGTGTTAAACTAGGGATTGGTTTACTGGGGTTCCACTGTTCCACTGGAGTTCCACAGGCCATTTGTTTGACCAGAAGGACGCCTGTGAATGGGTGTGTGCTAAACTAGGGACCCCACCTCGAAAAAAACAAGAAACACGGAGAGAAAGGGGCGTGGAATTCACGTTGGTTTCACTTGGAGTTTCACCTCGATGTTGGGTGCCCTGAAAAACACACCCAAATGCGCCGATGCGTTGAACAGCCCAGGTCAGGTGCAGTCACTCGAACGGTCTGGCGTTCTGCAGGACCGGGCTCGTGATAGGGTCCTTCCTCTCCAGGAGTGTTTCTCGGACATGGTGGACCCCTAAGACTAGTCAGTTTTTGTTTGGTTCCCTTCAAATTCATCCAGAACGGCGGTTTTGCCTATTTTGGAGAGAAACCCGCAGAGCAATGTGTGGCGGCGTTCGGTCAGCATATCCAGTAGTTTATGGGCAATGTTGGATGGACTTGGGCCCGATTCACTTTTCCACGTTTGTTAGTGGGATACAGGTGGCCATAGATTGCTTTTGGGAGACAACTCGGCACCCGCGGCAAAACAGGAAGAAAACTGGGCAAACTGGGCACCCAAAAAGGGTCCAAACAACTGGGTAGCCAAACAACTTGCAAACGGGAAACCAAACTTGTCACCACCAAAGACTACTGTATCCTCCGCAACTCCTCGAAAGCCGCTTGGCCTTTTTTTGGAACAGAATCTGACACGAAACTGGAAAAGCAACACCGCATTTTCCCCCGGCCACGCGCTCCAGAGTTGGTTCTCTCGGGCGACTTTTTCGCAGGAGGAGGAGCTCCGCAACCTCGACGCGTCCCTTTCGCTGCTGGCGGGTTTTGGGGGGAAGAGGGGGGGGGAGGCTCTCAGATTCTTTCAGGTAATGTGTGGTTTGGACTTGTTTGAGTATGGCTCAAAAAAACCGGAATCCCCAAAATGACTTGCCCTGGTAACTGGAAACATGGGTAACCCAAAACCTGCGGTTTGCCCCTAGCTCTTTAATTTTGAGCCACCGGCCATGGATTCGGAGGTCTGGCCACCTGGTGGCCATAGGGGACTGGTGGCCGGTGTTTTTCTTGGTTTTTGGTACTAGCCCCGGCTCGCTTAGACCGGCCAGGGGACTGGTTGGTTGGTTGCTTGGTACCTAAGCAGCCCTGGAAAGATTTTCGATTCCACGTAAATACCGAACGTTATGGTCTCAGCCATGCTTTCTTAGGTGCGACTTCTGGACTTCGATTTCAACCATCAGTATGATCATTTTGCCATCGATTTTTTTCTAAAAAGGACGGTTGGGTTGACACCGAGGGGGTGACTCATGACTTGTTTCTCGGATTCGGTTTCGACCTTGTGCAGGATTTCGTTCATCCGCAGTACCACTGCAATGCCTTCATTTCATGGGTGATAAACTCAACCCGAATTGGAACCATCGGTTCCTTGGGGTTTCAAGCATGGTGACTCCTTTCGCGCGGAATGTTCGGATTCCGGGGAGAACCGTCCGTCTTCTGAGACCCAAAATCCCCACTGGTCCCCTCGGCTCCCCAGATGCGCCTGGTGTCCGGGTTGGCGGCCTGCCTGGCGGGGCCTCTCAGGGGGTCCATCGAAGCGGGTGCGGCTCAAAATGAAACAGGAACAAGACACCGCAGGGTTTGGTCTATGTTTCCACTTGCCAGGGCAACCCATTTTGGGGATTCCGGGTTTTTTGGGCCACAGCCAAGCGGTTGGAGTTGGTTGGGTTTGCTCCGCGTCGCCATGGATCCACCAGTCCAGTTTAAGGGAGAGCCTGATCTTCCAGGACCCTGTGACCGTGTGGTGTAGTTTTTCAGGTGTTTGTGGGAGTGACTGTACACCACCATCTTGAGGAAAGCCTTGGGGATGTTGATTCGGTGGAGCTCAGTCTTTGAGTTTGAGAAAGCAGATGGTGCCAAACAATGAGAAGGAGCCAAGCCAGAGTTTTAATTCCATCCATTTTCCACCGCAAAGGACCTCTGGTTATGTGTGTTTTCAGTCGAACGGGGAAAGGCCTCACTAGCTGGTTGCATTTGGGAGTCCTTTTTTTGAAAGTATCCTTTCTTGGATTGGGCGAAAAGAACGCCAACCGAAAGCCGACCATTTTGTATGAATCTGCGTAAATTATCATGAGCTCACCGATTGGGGGGCAAACCGAGCTCCGGTGGAGGTCCCTTTCGAGATTCCTTGTTTCTCTCCGGAATTCACAGCACCATCAAAAAAACAACGGGGTCAATACAACCACATGCGGAGTTGTTTACCTGAGGAGTTTCATCATCTAAAATGTTTTTGCATCCATTTTGGGGGATAATTCGGTTAGCTCTTCAGAATGGGGAGGTGTGGCTTGGGGTCAACCAATTTCTTTTAACAGGGGTTGAACTGGGCCCTGGTTTGGGAGCTGTCATTGCCTGCCCTCTCGAAGGATGTGACTCTGCCGTTCCCTTGCAGCGGCGGCCGGGGTTTTCGGGAGGCAAGCTGCGAAGCGGGCCATGCGCGACAATTTGTGCCTGCAGTCTCCATGGATCCCTGAAACTTATTCTTTGGGTACCAAAATGGAGACTCCAGGTAGCAGACTCCAGGGTGCAGTCTCCATTGATCCCTTCAGAAATTGGTGAGTGGTCATTTCCCTCAAGCTTATTCTTCGGTTACTGCACATGGAGAATCCAGGTAGCTGCTGACTCCTGCTTGGTCCTTGGTCACCTCCCCTCAACCTTCCCATCCTTTTGAAGACCTTTGGCTCACAAGCAAAACTTGGCATAGCCAAAGCTACCAAAATGCAAAGAACGACTAGGACCACAGCTCTGGTTTGGTTGGGACAGTCCCTACTAATCCTACGGTGTTTGCTTCAGGCTGTCTCAGGCTCACTCTGCCGGATCTTGTGACTTCAGCACCTCCGGAAAGCGACTGCCTGGCGTCTCCATCACCCTCTCAAAGTAGAGCCAGTCCCTCGTCCCTCAAACAATGAAACATTGCTCCATGGGTCAGAAGGAGACTCCAAGTAGATACTATCCAACCAAGCACCGTAAGGGCACCAAAGGGAATCACACAAAAGCAAAGGGAACCAAAGGGGCACTTTTTGGGATGGCTTTCTTGAACTTGGCTGTTCAGAGATGGGAAGCGGTGAGCCACCCACTAATGGGAGAATTCTAAGCGGGTTACAACTTAGCTTCGGATCACAACGTACAAAACTTGGCGAAGGGAAGACGGTACCCCAGGTATCTTCCAGTGGGTTGATCAAAAGGTGCACGTGGAATGACCATGGAAAACCTCCAAAACGATGATACTTCCAACTAAATGGGAAACGTTACCCATGCTCATTGGGGGCCAAAGGGAATATTGATCGACCCCCGTTTGTTCCCCAGATAGCTGAAAGCTATAGGGGTTCTAACTTCTAAGAAAGAGGGGAAAGTGATTTGCAAAATTGATGAGCTGGTGCTAGGGGGCGGTTCTGTTTTGGGGTGCTGGCGACGGTACGGGAGCATGTTGGCGTAGGGGTGCTGTTCGGGGTGACGGTGCGGGCGTATTCTGCGAGACTGACGGCAGGGTGAAAGGGGGCATGCAGTTTGGGATGCCTGTTTGGGTTGCTGTTGGAGGTGCTAGTGACGGCGCGGTCGCATTATTGCGAGATTGACTGGGTGCTGTTTGGGGTGCTCTTCGGGGGGTGCAATCGTTGGAGGTGCTGGTGTGCAATCCTTGGCGTGTTTCGCTATCTGGCTGTGGGTCAAAACCAATGGTATCCCATTTTGGGGTAGGTGCACCACCCATTTTAGAACCTATTTTAGTGGTTGGATTGGGATGTTCACTGGGGGTACTGTTTGGATTTTGACCCATGGCCATATCAATCAATGGTTGGGGGCGGGGGTTAGGAAAAGAACCAAGCACCTACCTGGAGTCTCCTTCTGACCCTTAACAAATGGGTGGTCATCACCCTCTCTCCAACAAACATAGCACCTCACAGAGGGTCGCTTCAAGAGGAAATTGATCTTTCAGATACCCTCACGGTGCTATGTTAGTGGGAGGGAGGGTATCCAAAATAATGCTCCGGAGCTAAAACATGTTCTGAGAGCCGGACATGGACCCCACCCATAGACTCCCCGGCACTCGATCCTGTGTCGTTTTACTCAAAGACGGCGAAGGCCCACCCACTACTACAACTTCTGTACTTTATGGGTCAAAATTAAACCACCAGAGGACCGCAGGTTTGGTCCATGGTTCCACTTAGGGCAACCCATTTGGGGGTGACCCTCTTTTTGACCACCACAGCCATGTGTATTTTCTTCCTTCTACGTGGCTGGAGGGGAGCGGAAGGACCGAGCCGGGCGGGGAGCGAGCGCTCAACAGGTGGCCTCGGCCATCGAGGCGGCAATCGAGGCGGCCAGCTGAGAGAACCAACGAGCAAGCCGAGCCGAAGGGATAGACGTCTATCCTCCACCCCCCCAATTCGAGGTGGGGGGAGGGGGGGGGCTACGCTAAAGAAGGTTCTGGGCTTCTGGGAGGGTGTGGTGCTGTTGAGGATATGGGTTACATCCATTTGCCGCCTATTTGGATGTTCACCATACAGACCTGAGTGGTCTTGGGCCATTTTGGAAGACCGAGTTTGTGGCTCCCCACTTTTTGTGTGACTCATGGGGCTCGTTGGACTGGAAGCAACCTTGAGGAGCCGACAAGTTGGGTGAATGAGAAGCCGACTCACGGGGTGGAGGGGGCGGGGGCTTTTCATTGGAAGCGAGCCACCTTAAGCCTATGGCCCCCCAAGAGGACAGTTGAATTTATCCGGGTAGATCCGACCCTGCGTTGGGCCGTGCATGCTTTTTTTGAGGGCCCCCTTTCT
Organism: Effrenium voratum; assembly: GCA_963377175.1. Taxonomy (NCBI): domain Eukaryota; class Dinophyceae; order Suessiales; family Symbiodiniaceae; genus Effrenium; species Effrenium voratum. Next base: position 49,362 of record CAUJNA010000279.1, read on the forward strand.
GAGCTTACTTTTAAAGGGGATGTGATTCGGGCACGAGCCTGTGTCCAGGCGAAGGGTTAGTTGGGTTAAACAAGCCACAAAGAAAGGTACCCCAAAAGCAAACCAATCCCCGGTCCCAAAGATCAGGGTTTCCCACACACAAGAGAACAACAACCAAAAGGGAAATACCAAAACAAGAATGCAAATACACGCAGCCTTGATCGACGATGAACCGCACGGGCGATCCCCACCAATCTGCCCCGGGGCCGATGTCTCTTTCTCCACCGACACGGTGATCGACGCAGGGACCCGGCGACGCTCATCCGAGGCGCGACGGACCCGCAAACTTGAGCCAAACATCACCGGTCAGTCACTATCGCGACATTCTTGGCGATGTTCCAACACATGGCTAATCACACCCCCCCTCACGAGGAGCCCGTCATATGACGGGTGGAGCGTCCCATTTACTGATAGGATTTAACTGCTCGCATACGTCCGCAAACAGCTGGACACTACCCACATAGGCAGTTGCGCGACATCCCGGGCATTAAATTCCCGCCACCACCCCGAATTATTCGGGGTAACGCTGTCCAACAAACCCAGTCAAAGAGTCCACATGACGACAATTGGTCACAAAACTGTTTGCATCAGAAATGCAAGGAGTTCAATTCATATCAGAAGCCATGAAAAAGGTGATAACATTTGTCCATCAGTACCCTTGCCTATCGGCGAGAGGTACTCTTGACCATGCGAACTTGAAAACACATAAATTCCGCAAACCTGGGAGTATCCTCCACCAGTTTGCATCCTCTCTCACTCATACTACTTCTTGGTGACCATCACCAGCAGCCGAGCAGCGGTGCAGAAGAGACATGAACAACACGCCTCAGCGGCGCAGGAGGATCAGCAGCATCGCCCCACAGCGCCGACCATTGGAGTACGGGCGCAAGCCCAGCGGCCGCAGCCCTCGTGAATCGGCCTATCGGCTATCATCACGTCTCCTCCGGTCACGTCCGCTCCGCGCACGGTCCCTGTCACGATCCCTCTCGGACCTCCTGCGATCGTCTCTCGGTCCCGACCGACCGATCCATCGCCGCGACGATCCCGACGATCATCCCTCCTTCGGTCTTGATCTTCGTCTCTCCGCGGTCGATGGCTGCGCCTCATCGACCCCCGGGAATCCCCGGTCTCCGGCGTCCTAACGGACCCCCGGGAGGGCGTGCGGGAAACCTCCGTACCCCTACGTGCACGCGCTGCGAGCCATTCTCGCCGTTCCTGATTGAAGTCTCTGACCTGTCGATTGAGCTCCCGATTGCTGGACATCGACAGGAAAGCAGCCACCATCGATGCCTCCGCCTCCGGCAGTGTCTGGAAGTGACCCTCCGCCGGACTCGCAGCAGCTCGTTCCACCGAGTGCAACCTGACCTCACTTCTCTCAGGTTTCTTCGCCATCGCCTTGGAAGCCGTCGAGGGCGCTATCGCGTCCTTCGCTGACGACCTGCCGAGTGCGGAGTGAAGGTCATCTCCACTCGCTTCCCTGGCCGCTGCACTTGGCGTACTGTCAACATCATCGGGCCTGAGGAGTGCGCCGGGTTACCCGGCGAATCCTGACTGTGGGCGACAATGTGGAGCCAGCTGCTCAGCGTGGCGGGATGTCGGTGACCCGACGTCCTGGCCCGAGTGGAAGGCGGTCCACAATCAAACGACATTGGTGAAGACCGTTGCCGATCAGGCCGCAGTGGTGTACGGAGAGCATCCTCTGTACCAGGGGAGGATGATCTCGGCGACGCGCAGCATCACTGGGAAGCCAGTAGGGCCGAACGCGTTGCTCACTCCCCCGGAGGTGGTCGTTGATGCCATGATGCTGACGGAGGGAAGGAACAGGGACGAGATCGTTAGATGCCGGACGAAGGTTGTCATCGGTGCTGTCGGTTAGGAAGTTCGTCACGGCCGATATATAGGCCAGGTGTGCGGGGATACCTGCATGCCATGGGTAAGATGTCAGGTCTGGTTTCTTCTGTGGAGGACTTGATCGAGTGGGAAAGGTTTCAGGTGCTGCGAATCTCGCCCAAGAACCCGGAAACTGCCACTGATGTGGAAATTGGGCCCGAGCACGGTTGGGCCTATTTCGACCTGGCACTGAACTACGGTAAGGGGACGGAGACAGAGGACTTCCTCATCCATGGAACGTCGCAGTCTTCGTTGTGGGGCATCCTGGGCAGTATGCAGGTTACTGCATCCACCGCGAGCGATGACGCCGTAGGTGTTTGGACTTTGTTGAAGACCATCGAGGCCCTGGGGTATTGCACGTTAGCGCGCTACGGCCAGAACACCGAGGCAAGGGTTGGAATGTGCATCAAGCAGTCGGACATCACGGTGAACTTGTTCGGGGACCATGCCGGGCTGAGGAGCGTCAAGAGAGGAGCACAGCGGGTGTTCCCCAATGCGAGGCTCGCCATTAGTGGCATCTGTATCAAGCTCGAACGTCCGTCGGCGGACTCCATTGGGTGGAGGTGTGCCCCTCAGGAGGCGATAGCGTCCTGCAATACTTCAACCCGTACATCGAGTGGAATCCGCATGCTCCCTACACCGTGTGGGCTATGCACAGGTTCTTTCCGGAGAACTACATGGGACCGATAGGTCTTTCTGTAGAGGAGGAGAATTTGCGCGGACGAGAAATGACAAGCTGAGAGGACCCCCGGACCACCGCCCGTTCAAGAACTACGAGGTTCATTATGTGTCCAGTACTCGTGATAGCGAGGAAACTTCACTTCGAATGATGGTCAGCAAGGCCTATGATCTGATGGACAAGCGGGCGGAGGAGTGCCTTCAGAAGCACGGGAACGTGAATGCGGCGAAGTCTGATCTGTACGTTTTCGGCCTTCGCGGTTCTTACCTTTACAAATGGGAGAAGAACGCGGGGCGAGGACTGACGCTGCATCTGTCTGGGAAAAGGACATGGAAGCGCTGATGAGGCTGGGTGATAAGGTGAAGGTCTGCGGCCCGGGAGATCGTTAGATCACGAGGGCGGCCAGGGAACTCACATGCAAAGGGAGATTCACATGATTAACATGATTCGGATGAACCTATGCTGTGTCGTGGGGATGTGAGGTGGACCAGTATGGCAGGAACAAACCGGTGCAGAGAGCATGGACTTTGTTGCTTGCATACCTGGCAGCGGTCCCGGACTTCTATTCCTTGACCAGGACAGACTGGCCTGGGGAAACCACGATGAAGATCAGGGACGCCGTCTTGAGGGAGTTGAAGGAGTGTACTTCTTCAAAGATGGGCGGAGCTGGTTCCATGTCGGAGTCCGAGGATGTCGAAATGCCGAACGTTGGATCGGAGATTCCGCCGATAGGCGGAGCTCCGGGTGTGGATCGTCGAGAGACGAGTGCGACCGCCGCCCCAAAGCCACCTCCCAGGGCGTTGATCGCAGGAGAGATGATGGGAGCGGTGCGCCTCCCCGCCGGCGCCCGGAGGCGAAGTAGGCAACAGATGGACTTCTAATTTAACTTGCGAACGCCCAGGGCGACGATTGATGAGGATAATTTTGGAGCTGGATGTCCCCTTCACCTCGAAGACCTCATCCCCGATAGGGGAGAGGCCGGTCTTCCGACGGACGCGTTCCCTGATGGTGAGGCTCCGACTGCCCAGGAGTTCGCCGGGGACCAAGAAGGAAGAGAGTGCTCCCGATAGGGAGGCTGAGGTTCCTCAAGCAGCTGCAGCAGTGGATCGTCCTGAAGGCTCCCACGGTGGAACGAGCGGCTTCGCCCGATAGCGAGACCAAGGACCCGATTGGCGCTCAGAAGAAGGATGTGAAGTGGCCCCAGCATGCCGAAGTCCAACGCTCCCAAGTACACGGACGACGATGCGGGACACCGCGATGATCTTGAGAGGAGCTCAGGAATCCCGTGGAGGTGTGCACAACTACGTGAACACGCCCTACCCGGAGCACCCGGGCAAGGGCCCGGAGCTGAAACCGGCGGGTGTCAGGCACTTCCAGCAGTCCCTACCTCGCTTCGAGGGGGTCGCGGACGTCTGCTACGCCGGCGGAGTACAAGTCCAATAGGAAGCACATTGCCCAGCACGTCCTGGCGAGGGAGGCAGGTGAGCCCTTCATGTACGCGGTCATCCGCAACAGGGCGATCACTCAGGAGCGGGTTACCGCCGAGGAGTGGAAGAATGCTCACAAGACTGAGCGCATCATGTTTCCTACTCGCGATAGCGAGTGGAACGCGGTCTTGGAGCGAGCCGTGCGCAACGACTTCATGTACGGGGCTCTTGATGCACTCCGGGTGGCTGGGAGGATTGACCAGGAGCACATCAACCCACGCGATCGGAGGATGGTGCCGTGGGCTGATCAGCAGTGGAACATGAAGAAGATGGCGACTGAGGCTGCTCGCATCTCGTTAGGGATGAGGCAGGACATCCAGGCGAAGTACCATCATGGACGGGCACCCGTGGGAGATTGGGCAGATATGCCCAATAGGGATGACTACGTGGTTCAGGGAGACGTTAGTGACCCGAACCGGAGAGCCTAAGACTGTCTTCGGGAACTGGGAGTGAGGGCTACCCTGCTGAACGCGCAGACAGGTCAGTGCATTCCACTGGATGATCCGACATGGGTGCCGGAAGTCCCGTCGTCGCATCTCCTGGTGGCGATGAGCACCACGATCTCGTCGCAGGCGCGCATGGCGAATGCCGATGTTCCATCCTCTGATGGCGGCAACCGCAATGCTGGAGAAACTGCAGAAGTACTTCAATGCGTTGAACGAAGCGGTTTTGGGCAAGCGGCTGGGCACCACGCCATTCAGCATGATCGCTGGTCACCTTGCTCCAGACAAGGGTGGAGGTGGCGATCCTGATCCCCAGAGCAGTGGCCACGCAGAGGAGCTGAGGAGGCCGAGAGGGCAGCGATGGAGGCTACAGGGCATCGGTTGATCCATTCAGCGTGACGCCTGAGGACCTGACGGCATCGATAGGTGCGCTGACCCAGAAGCTGAGCAACATGCCCGAGTGGTCAGGAAACTTGCTAGACCCCGTGAGGTCTGCTGAATTGGTGGCGGCAAGGTGGGGTGGAAAGGCGAGCTACGACAAGCCGGAGGCCCCGCTCACCGAAGCCGGAATGAGGGGTGCTTCGCAGGAGGACTGAGTATGCCCTCACGCAGCTAACCGGGGTGGTAAACTTCCACAAGAGCCGAGCGACGTGGCCAGGAAGGCGACGTACAACCTCGTCATCCTTGACGGAAGGAATGATTTTCTTGCCGATAGGCAGGAGATCAGACCGGACATGCGGGGGTCTCAGATTGCACCTGACGAAGCCAAGACATGCCAGATCGTGGTCCCGACGAAGGCCAGAATGGGGGAGTACATCCCGGACTACGATCCGGCGGTGGCGCCTTCGACCGCAGGGCGTGAAGCCGCACAGGCACTGATGAAGTTGCTGACGTGCGAGTTCGATGACATGGTCATCAATTCGAGGAAGGTCTCGGAGATATTCGAGAAAAAGATGTTGAAGGAGAGCGGACGAGAGGCTGGCAACTGGGTCAACGTTGACCAGGCCATTTGGTTTTTGAAGGAAGTCGTGGGGATGGTGAACGTGGAGAGAAATTGGGCGTTCTTCATTCCGATCATCAAGGCTCTCCCGGCGAGTCAGGTAGACGTCATGCTACTCCAGGTTGGTTGCCGTTAGGTTCACGCGGATCGGACGAGACATGAGTTATCAGGCTGTTCGACGTAGGTACACCAAGACGGATGCTCCTGGTGGGTCGCTCATGTACGAGATGCATTGGGATGAGCTTCCTTTCGTGGGGTACGCCATCATGAAGTTTCAGGACTTCAGGAAGGCGGTCCAAATCCAGAGGATGAGGCAAAATGGGAAGGCCATGCTCGAGATATTGATCACCCGGCCGGATGAGTACCATGATGGTAGGTTGGATGAGGGCCTGGTTCCGATTACGGAGCCGATGCACCCCGACGCTGAGGTGTCACCCTCTTGGTACGTCAGGGACAGGCTGCGGAACTACTCAGGTAAGTACGTGGTGGTCACGGTGAATCTTCGGGTGCGCTGGTTGTTGACTGGGCCTGTGTTTCTGACGAGAAGGAAAACTCTTGCCGTTCGGGACGAGATTCAGATGATTGCGTGGAAGGCCGCGTACATGTACGATGATTTCACGATAGTGTATCATCGCACGTGGGACTATGGAGACTTCACACCAAACTGTTTGAGGTGCGCTGAGATCACGCCTTCCGGGATGCACCTGTGTGCTGGCTGCGCACTCCCGATCTTCTACCCGAATTTCCGTTCCCATTGTCCCAGATTGGGTGAGGGAAATGAGGCAGTTCAGTTCAAGGAGGATTGCGGCTGAGGAGATTGGGGTCATCAAGAAGAACTTGATCTCTTTCTCGATGGGCTCTGACTTGAGGATGACGGTGCAGAGTGGCATTCGGCTGCCATCCTACCTCGAGACGGAGAAGCGCGGCGTCAATGTGGCGTGGGACGAATTGGCTAAGGTGCTCTTCCAGTTCTCCTACGTTTCAGGTATCATGGCAAAGTGGGTGGCGAAGCATCTCATCAGTACTTCCGAGCGAATCCAGCACATGCAGCCCAGTGGGGGAGGCGGATGACGACTTCCGTTAGGAAGTGCGCTCGTCACGACACATATCTGTCTTTTTTACATTCCGATGGCCTATGTGATCGGCGCTGCGGCAGGCCATTTGACACCGATGTACCCAGCCCATAGGAAGGACGAGGACATCCTGGCCAGCCATAGGCTGATGGCCAAGATTAGGTCCTTCATGGTGTCATGAGAATCCCAACCGTGACCCATACGTCTACATCAGTGACGAGAAGGTGAGGACTGTCCTTGGTGGTGCACAGCCTGAGCTGCAAGACGTCAATGTAGACGAGCTTCAATCGTGCACCACGTTGCGAACGGCCCCGGCCTCAAGCAGGAGCCGGTGTCCAAGGGTGCGAGGGGGAAAGGAAAGAAGGGTGAGATAGGAGGTAAGGGCGATAGCCCTTCCAACCCACAGCCAAAGTCAAGTGAAGGATCAGGAAAAGGGTTCGGTAAGGGCGATAGCCCTGACGTTCCCAAGGCGAAGCCCAAGGCCAAGGCTGATGCAGGACCCGCCCCCGTGGAGGTCGATCCACCTGATGCACCACCGAAGAAGACCTGAAGGTGGAGCCAAAGGGGAAGGCTGCACCCGGAGACGATCAGGCTCCAAGGATTGAACCCAAAGAGGAGAAGAAAGCTGACGTGAAGACCGAGATCAAGAAAGAGAAGGCCAGTGGGGACGATGCTCCTGGCGATAGCCGGGGCTCGGATGAGAAGCCCAGAAGAGAGCAGGGTCCGTTGGGACTGCGGCACACAGAATGGCCGCCAGGTGGACCGCATTCAGCTCAGTGATCTCCACGCCCTGATGCTTCATTTCTGCCTCTTCCTGTAGAGAACCACCTTCTCGTGATCCGGCCATGGGACAAGAGATTTCCCGAGCTTGTCCTTGCTGATGAAAGACACCCTCCCAACCAACTCCTCGAACTTGCCCGCGGGGTTGTCCTGGATCAGTTGGTCGATGCTCCCCATATCTGGGTCGATCGTGGTGAGTCTTGAGTCTGCCCCCCTGAAACTCTTCACTGTCCACTCACGGTATCCCGCAAGCAGACAAGCAGCAACGGCCTTCAGCTTGTCCATCTTCAGCGCCATCGCCAGGTCCCAGGACGGCAGCGGAGGCGTCATGTTGCAGCGCCCCGTGCCCATGTCCGCGGCCGCCATGCGTCGGCAGACCCGGCGACGCTCATCCGAGGCGCGACGGACCCGCAAACTTGAGCCAAACATCACCGGTCAGTCACTATCGTGACATTCCTGGCGATGTTTCAACACATGGCTAATCACAGGGAAAGAGCAACAGAAATAGCACAACCGAATTCCCAAAAAAGATGGCCAGAGGATTTTCCGCGGGCGCAAAAGCAGACCGCCTTTTTCTTTCTGGAACAGAGTTTCCAGAGTCTGAGGCGCACGGCGTGCGCGAGCGGCACCGGAGGAGCGGCTGTTTTGCCGTCCAAGCCATTTGGGTCTGAATTCGAATGGGAGGTGTCCTTAGGTGAGCCTGGTTAAAGATAGATGGGTTCCATTGGTTTAGATGGGCTCATTTACAAAGGCCATCTATGTTTCCAAAAGGCCACCTATGCCAATGAGGGACTGTTTGCTGGACATCATTCAGGTGGGGCTTTTCAGGGGGTTCCCCCGCGCAGTTTGACAGAAGTTGGCCAAAAGCCTTGTTGATGAGAAAATCTGTTTCGCACCATAGAAGGAGCCTTATAAGAGAAGCTTGCAAGGAGCCTTATGAGGAAGCTCATAAGGAGCTTTTTAAAGAAGCACCAGAAACGGGGAAAACACACCAAAGAAACGAACAGCGCATCCTTGCACGAATTGCCGAACACTAGTTGCTAGGTGGCTTATCCCAGATTTCCATAGGGCTTCATCCATCCCAACTGGTGCAGGATTTTGTCCACAGTCCCTCTATGGGGTATCATCTGAGCAAGCTTTTCAACTTTGTCGGGGCTTTCACGCCCTGGAGTTGCAACTCTTCACAGGAGTGCCACTGGCAGGGACGCCCAGCTGTAGCTTCCGTGGCCCGAGCTTGCATTGGACCTAAACGTCTGGTTGCACTTCCCCCACACACAGCCCACAGGTCTCAGACCCAGGATTCAATTTGATTACCTGGGAGCAGCCACTGGGTGAAATCTACTTTGTCATCCAAATTGCTCTGAATTTCAATCGGGAGCCACCTCAAAAGTGCTTACACGAATCCCCACAGAATTATGATGTCCACCAAACCGCCCCGGGGCGTTTTTTGTTCGGGTCCCCTTTTTTGGTTGGTTTCAAAGGAAAGCCAAACAGAAAACCGAAGCCATTCTGGACGGTCCCCGAAAAAGTTGACACACCCACTTAAAAGGGCAGGGTACCTAGTAAGTGGGTAATAACCATGGTTATGATCCACTGAACGGAGATTTATCACCATGGCTTTTTTGTGGGTTATAGCCAGTTATAGCCATGATCATTTCCCACTTACCTGACGTACCCGATCGCCCCTTTAAGGAATGACACCCATTTGACCCTTTTTGGATGAGGTTAAAATTGGCAGCCAAAAGGAAACCACCCATTTTGTGGGGTTGCCCTATTTCGAGACAAACCCATTTCACGTCCACCTGGGGTCTCTTTCGAATTCAATGCCACAGGGGGGCCCTATAATTATTTCAGAACGCACTTGACAACGAGCGCGACCCGAGACCCGAGACCCGAGACCCGAGACCCGAGACCCGAGACCCGAGACCCCGAGACCCGAGACCCGAGATCCGAGACCCGAGACCCGAGACCCGAGACGCGAGACCCGAGACCCGAGATCCGAGACCCGAGACCCGAGACCCGAGACGCGAGACCCGAGACCCGAGACCCGCGACCCGAGACCCGAGATCCGAGACCCGAGACCCAAAGATCCGAGACCCGAGACCCGAGACCCCGAGACCCGAGACCCGAGACCCGAGACCCGAGACTCGAGACCCGAGACCCGAGACCCGAGACCCGAGACCCGAGACCCGAGAGCCCGAGACCCGAGACCCGAGACCCGAGACCCGAGATCCGAGATCCGAGACCTGCGACCCGAAACCCTGAGACGCGAGACTCCGAGACCCGACCGAGAACCGAGACCACGAGACTCGACACCGGAGACTCCAAGACCCGAGACTCCGAGACCCGAGATCCAAGATCCGAGACCCGAGACTCCGAGACTCGAGACCCGAGACTCCGAGACCCGAGACTCCAAGACCCGAGACTCCGAGATAGGACCCGAGACCCAAGACCCAAGACCCGAGAACCGAGAACCGAGAGCGTTCAACACTACCAAATGTAGCATGTCCGCACCCGCTTAGCACTGTATCCATGCCAGGCACACGGTAAGAACACCCGTTCAAGTGCACCCGCTTAGCACTGTATCCATGCCAGGCACATGGTAAGAACACCCGTTCAAGCGCACCCGCTTAGCACTGTATCCATGCCAGGCACACGGTAAGAAGACCGTTCAAGTGCACCCGCTTAGGTTCAAGTGCACCCGCTTAGCACTGTATCCATGCCAGATATGGTAAAAACACCCGTTCAAGCGCACCCGCTTAGCACTGCATGCGTGCAGCACAGTATCCATGCCAGGCACATGGTAAGAACACCCGTTCAAGTGCACCCGCTTAGCGCATCCATGCCAGGCACATGGTAAGAACACCCGTTCAAGTGCACCCGCTTTAGCACTGTATCCATGCCAGGCACATGGTAAGAACACCCGTTCAAGTGCACCCGCTTAGCACTGTATCCATGCCAGGCACATGGTAAGAACACCCGTTCAAGCGCACCCGCTTAGCACTGTATCCATGCCAGGCACATGGTAAGAACACCCGTTCAAGTGCACCCGCTTAGCATCCATGCCAGGCACATGGTAAGAACACCCGTTCAAGTGCACCCGCTTAGCACTGTAAGAACACCCGTCAATGCAAGGCACATGGTAAGAGCACCCGTTCAAGTGCACCTGCTTAGCACTGTATCGATGCCATGCACGTTAAGGCTGCCAGGTAATGGTAAGAACACCCGCTCAAGTGCACCCGCTCAGCACTGTGTCCATGATAAGGCTCAAGTGCACCCGCTCACCACTCTATCCATGCCAGGCACACACATTACCCGCTCAAGCGCGCCCGCTCAGCACTGTTTCCATGCCAGGCATGGTAAGAACACCCGCTCAAGTGCGCCCGCTCAGCACTGTATCCATGCCAGGCACATGGAAAGAACACCCGCTCAAGTGCACTCGCTCAGAACTGCATGCCAGGCACATGGTAAGAACACCCGTTCAAGCGCACCCGCTTAGCACTGTATCCATGCCAGGCACACGGTAAGAACACCCGTTCAAGTGCACCCGCTTAGCACTGTACCCATGCCAGGCACATGGTAAGAACACCCGTTCAAGCGCACCCGCTTAGCATTGTATCCATGCCAGCCACACGGTAAGAACACCCGTTCAAGTGCACCCGCTTAGCACTGTATCCATGCCAGGCACATGGTAAGAACACCCGTTCAAGTGCACCGCTTCCATGCCAGGCACGTGTAGGTTCAAGCACCAGGCAACCAGTGTTAAGAACACCGTTCAAGTGCTTAGGTTCTGTTAAAACCCTCTAGGCCCCGTGCCTAAATTGGGAAGCTGTTCTGAGGTCCTTGTTGGTGTTGCTTCCCAAGTTCCATTGATCGCCATTTGGCTCAAGACCCAATTGAGGTTCAAGATCTGATGTGTGACTGCATACATACGTGATCGGCATTGAGAGCGAAAACACTTCGCTTGCGCTGCATTTGTCAGGACCACTGTTGTAACTATCATTCCTTCTCCCTTACAACGTTTACACGGGTTCGGCTATAACGGCATCGTCCGTATACACCTTTCTACGTGGTTGGTATTACAGCTTGAGGGTTCGGTGCATAGCGTCCCACGGGACGTCACCTTGCCGTCTCTTGACAGGTTATCAGCCGTAACTACAAGCTCTACACTGGACTGGGAGACAGCTGGTTTATTGCGGGTACAGGGACAATAAAGGAACGATAACCTACACAGTACAATGGCGTCTTCGGCGAGCCCAAGTACTGCAACTTTTGGGAACAGCAGCTCAGAGGGATCCAATGGATTGATGGCTCTTCCTGCGGTGATGGATATGATCGCAGATTCACAGGATGAACCTGGGAGCGGAGGTTCCGCGCTATTCAGCGACATATCCACTCCCACAAGATCATGGAAGCAGATCGATGTTCATCAGGAGTCGAAGAAAAGAGAATCCCCACCGAGAAGATCATCATCTTCGCCTGCGACACCACGGACGTCGCAGAAGGGCGTGAGATCGACATCGAAGGGTGGGAGGTCAAAATCACCCACCAGTGCAGATTTTCGCGCCGTGATCAAAGAGAAGAATAAGATGGAGGTGGAGATCGGGGAATATCAAAAGACACTTGATGAAATGTCGGCAGCAATGGCGAATCTTAACCAAGAAGACTATGGAAGCACCATCCGGATCCAGGAGCTGGAAAGACGATGCGAGATTGCCAGCAAGCAGTCGGGACATCTAGTGAGTCACCACCAACACCACATGGCTGAGGCATGGCGCAAGTTTGAGGAAGAAGCCCAACAGATGCGCAAGGTGGAAATGAACGCATTTCAGTACGGGGAGAAGAAAGACATGGAGTCGAATATTATAATGCAACAGATGAGACAAGCTGAAGGAACTATCATGGAGCAGAAGCGGGAGATTGCAGTGATGAAATCCTACATGGCAAGCGAGAAGTCGGCCGCGCAGGAGTCAGCTATACGTGCAAATCAGATACACCGTGAAGCTTCACAGCAGATATCAGTTTATCAGCAACAGATCAGAGGCATAGAATCTTCTACATCTATCGAGAAGTTCAATGAGGAGGAGATGGTCCAAAGTCTGAAATCACAGTTGGAGCACGCACTCGTAAAGCGCCCCGAGATGTACTCTATGGAGGACTCCAGGGAACAGCTGATGACGAGACTGAATGACGTTACAGTATTTGCGGAACAAGAGTCGAAGAGAGCAGATTGCTTGCTTCGCGAAAAGGAAGAAATCGTCAAACAGTATGAGTCCGACGTGTCGATGAAGGACCAGATGATTGCTGTCGAAGGTGGTCATCGTCAGGATGCGATCTTGGAGTTAGCCCAGGTCAAAGAAGAGAAACAAGAGGAACGGTGCACGATGGACGAGAAGTCGAAGGAGGCTGAGTACTGGAGATTGACAGCTAAGGGAATGTACGATGAGTACCTCGAGGAGATGCATGAGCTTCAGAGACAACTGAAGGAAAGGGAGGCGACGCTCAAGCAAGAAGAGAGTTTTGTTCGCCAACTCGATGCTGACAATGAGGAACTACGTGCACACAAGAAGCTGGAGACACAGGAAGCCTCCAGCAGCAAAGATGGACATCGTGAACGAGCAGTAGTGAAACGCGCTGAGGGAGGACCCCAAGCTAATTCAACTAGGGTAGACAAGAAGGTGGCTGGGTTAGTCCCGTCATCGTCTTCAAATCTGACCCCTAATTCGTCGCTGATGCCAGGTTCGATTCTCTTTCCGTCTTTTGGTGATCCAATGATCGATGTACACCTATCCCAGATGCAAGGGGTTGTCGGACATGTCCCACAATCCACTACTACGACTGGTGGTGGTGATGGAGGGGGAAACAACGGTACTACGCCCCCATTGGATTACGGTGGATTCTCGCCTAATGGGAATAGGCAGGGAGCAAGTCGACGTCAGTTGAGCCTCACAGGTGGCGGAGGAGGACCTCCGGATGACCCACCCGATGATGAGGACGAGGACGACGACGACGAAGAGGATGAAGAAGACGAGGAAGAAGAAGAGGAAGAAGATGACAATCGGACACGGAGGAGACGAAGAAGATCGAGAGATGATCGAGAGATCAAGAACGATAGACCGAGGATCTCGAGGAAAGAGGCCGAGAGGGTATCTATTCCTGCTTGGCCAAAGATCCACCAACTTGATAACTGGAAGATGCAACTGCTGATGAATGTTCTGAGCGCATGCGCAGATCCAGATACCGACACATGGACAAAATGGTTGGAACAAGCTCTTGGGTTAAACCCAGACCTGAATATGCTTAGCGATTCAGGTGGCGACAGATTTGCTACGATAGATATTAAGATGGCCATGGGCATGCAGAACATGTTGAAACAAGCACCTGACGAAGCCAAAGACGTGTACCTCGACGCTACGCGACACTTGGAACTACGACATCAACAAGGGGTGATCGTGAAGGGACGAGAGTTGGTGGCATTGGTTATGCAATCATTCAGAACATCTGATAGAACGGATCTTGTCTACCACATCGAGCACCTATTCAACCTTGACTTTCCTGGAGACAAGAACTTGGTTATGTTCAGGAACAAATGGTATGATTTGCTGCTGAAGATGAGGAGCGAGGACAGACCCAGTAAGTTGGCTCTCAGAGATATCCTTTACAGGAAAATCAAGGGGAGCAAGAAGATGGAATTCGGCCTCAACGCCTACCACAGACTGCCGGACAAGCATCCTCAGAAAACGTATGAATTCTTATTGGCGCTGATTGACCATCAGATCAAGGCGGATCGGGAGGACCTGATGCTTGACATGAAGGAGAGATCGGTCAAGTCAATGATGAAGTCAGGCGGCAGAGATGCGGCTCCTGCCACTGGCAAACAGGAGAACCAGGGTGGCAAGGGCAGAAAGGGGAAACCCGGCGGACCTGATGCTGCTCCTGTACTCCCAAAAGCCAAGGCAAAGGGCCACGCTGGCAAGAACGGCAAGTCCGACGGTGCCAGCGATGGAGGCAAGAGTCCGGGCGGAGGCAAAGACAACCCCTGTTGGTATCACTTCAAGTCGGCGAAGGGATGCGTGAAAGGAAATGAATGCACATTTTCCCACAGCAAGAAGACGGAGCACAAGCTGGAGAACATGCCCAAGGGGAAAGGAAAGGGTAAGTCCAAATCCAGATCGTCGTCACCAAAGAGGGATGATGGAGCATGCTTCGCATTTCAGAAGGGGAAGTGCGACAGGGGGAGCGCTTGCAAGTACAGGCACGAGCTCATCAAGAACAATTCAGCTCCGGCGACGTCAAACGACAAGGCGCAAGCCAAGTCGAAGGCTGCCGCAAAGGCCGCAGCACCGGCTATTGCAAGGAGGGCCATCGCGATGCCTGCGATAGTCCTGAAGCAATCAGCTCCTGCGGGAAAGGTCAGCTTCAAGAAGGACGTCGACCAGGTCGAACCGGATGAAGCCGAGACTGTCTACCACGAGCATGATGACGACGCGATGAGCGAATCATCGAGATGGTCTGGCGAGTCCGAGATCCCCGAGAAAATGGTATGGTTCAAGGAAGTACTCGACGTCGACGAGAATGGAGAGATCACCTATCTCGAAGACGAGAGAAGGCAATGGGAACGAAAAGAGGAATGGTATGGTTATGAGGACAATGAGAATGAGCCTTATCGGTACGTGTACGTCGACGAGAAGAAGTTCAAGAGCAATGATCATCGAGAATTATCAGCCTATCAAGTCCAACGATCATTGATAAGGGCGAAAATACTGAGAGAGGTGGTAGATGACATATACAAGAAACACTACTTCCCGGTGACCAAGGAGAGCAGCATAATGTTCGAATATGATCAGAGCAAGGACGAAATCAGGGAATCGGCTGTCGACTGGAAGAAGCAGCATGGTTTGCCGAAGAACGTTTTCGCCATGTCAACGTGCATCAGTAAACGGGTGAAATGGTTGATGGACACCGGATGTGGTCATGATCTCATCGGACGAGCCAAGGCGAAAAGCCTGGGTGTCGACATCGTGAAAGATGATGACGAGATTGTATTCCAGACCGCGAATGGTTCCACTTCCACGTCCGACGTGGCCAAGATAGTCGTGGACGAATTGGACGAGACTGTCGAGCCGCACGTGTTGGATGAGACACCCACGGTATTGTCAGTAGGGAGGAGATGCATGAAGATGGGTTATGCATTTCATTGGATGCCTGGTAAACTACCTTTCATGGTTACACCAAAGCAGGGATTCGTGCACTTGCAGGTCAAGGACGACATCCCATACCTCGTGAGTGATGGTAAGCTTCGGAGTAACAGGCATCGCCCTACGATTGACGACCTCAAAGAGCACTTTTCGGAGGTATTGGCAATGGTGACAAACGATGAGGCAGATCAGGAAGGCGACGATGACAACGAAGTCACACCTGCCGCTGTCGGTGAGTCCGCAGAGGCCGAGGACGGACACCATGATGGTGCATTCGACTTCGGACCACCCGGAGGAGCCGGCCCAGTACGTCCGCCTCCCGTAGCTGAGGAGATACCTGTAGATGTTGGGTCAGTCCCACATCGACATGGTGATGCCGAAGCTCGCGTGGAAGAGGTTGATGAGGATGATCCAGATGCCGGAATTGAAGTTGATGTGTACGAAGGTTCATCAATAAAGAGGAAAGTGGGAGTCCTCAAGAGGGACGCCAACTCCATCGCTCATTTGCTCACACACAGGTACCGAAATCCTTTCTGCGAGTCATGCGTCAAGGCAAAGATGAGACACTTCAGATCACGAACGGGAGCCTTCAAGAGGGAGGTAAAGACGTTCGGGGACCTGGTGACGTTCGACTTCGTGACGGCATCAGGAGATCATGAAGTGGAAGGCAGGTATGCGCTCATCATCCGGGACATATATACCGGAATTATCATGGCTTATCCAACCGCGAGAAGAGACACTGACTCCGTCGTCAGGGCTATCAAGCACTTCTGCGGGAGGAGGAAAATCAAGCAGGTATATTCGGATGATGGCCCGGAACTGATCAATGCGTGCGTGGAGCTGAAGCTGAACCACGACCTATCACTGCCTGGACGACCGCAGAATAATTCCCTTGCTGAAAGAACAAATCAATTCATCATTGACCAGACTTCGGCTTGTCTTGTACATGCCGGTCTACCCACGTGTTATTGGGTGCAGGCCATCACCACTCTGTGCCATCTCATGAACATCGAAGAGGTAAATGGATCGAGTGCATGGATGAGGCTGCATGGCGAGGAGTTCAAAGGCGAGAAGATACCTTTTGGTGCGCTAGTAGACTTCAAGCCGAGTGAAGCACGAGGGGAGAAGAGGGAGAAGTTCGAACCAAGAGGGGAAACTGGTATATTTGCGGGATATGTGTTGAGCACCGGAATGCATTGGGCAAACAAGTATCGTGCTTGGGCACTCACTGCGTTTGCGGGTGCAGAGCTGAACATCAAGAAGGCAAAGGTTCCACCTCGATTGAGAATGCCACATCAGACCGAGAGGATGATTCTGAAGTCTCCTCTGACATTCCCAATACAACAGAAGTACAAGACTGCCAACGAGACTTTGGAGGGGGTTGAGATGTCCGTCGATGCTGTCGGTCTGGATGCGCGTGACCGCCTGATCGAGGATGAGGACTACGAGCCTGAGTTGCTGCAGAGTGACGAGAAGCGACTGCTTGACGACGAGGTCGATCAGATCGCTGGTCTACTGCTTGACGATGGTCCGGAGTTACTTGTCGGAGGTCGGGGGGACCATGCAGAAGAGGAAGATGCTAGACCAAGCTCATCGAAAGGGGAAGGAGATGGACATGCCAAGGGCGACGAGAAGGTTACGAAGCCCGACCTTCCACATGTGTCAGTTGGACTACCTGGGGATGGCATCACGTACGTCAACGATGATGGCAAGGAGGTTAAGATCGATAAGGCCGGAAGACCATATCCTGTCGGGAAGGATGGATTCAGGTTAATGAAGACATCGAGACCTCCAGAGTACACTCCTGATGAATGGAAGATGATGAGCAAGTATTACACCAAGGAAGAAAAGGCCGAGGTGAAGGGTGGTGGCAAAAAGAAGAAAGAAGATCCCAAGAGTAAAGAATCTGAGATTTCTGCGCCGGCAGAGGCACAGACAATGCAGATGCCCGGTGGTAAGAGAATTCGGGCAATGCTTCGAAACCGCTGGGGTGGAGTAGAATGGCAGTACAATTGGGGGTTGCGGAAGAACATATCAAAGATCAAGAACCCAATGGATGGGAAGCACTTGGCTGAACTTGAATGGGTCAGGATTGTTGTAAATCCTGTTGACGGAGTGGTTGTTCTCATGGATTCCAAGCAGTCCCAAGACGTCTTGAGACGAAACGTTCAGCTTGAGAAAGAATTTGAATGTCTGGTAGTAATTTATGCCTGGAAGTTCAAATCAGAGGAGCGATCTAAGTCGACTCCAAATTGGACGAAGGCAGTTGCATCAGTCATCGAGCGTCAGAAAGACGAAGCTGAAACGACATCGGGGACAGATCTAACGGTCGACGAATCGACGGATCTTACCTGGTATGAATGGGAGGAGTCTGCTGAGGTAGTTTCTGGAAAAGTGCCACTCGCGATGCCTGCGATAGGCGAAGACGGTGAAGCCAAGAAATACCCATCGATGCCGTGCGTGACTTCTGAGCGAATACAGCACAGAGAGAAAGCCGTGAAAGTTGTACGATTCTTCGACGCTTTAGTGTCCAGACCGGTTGGCCGGAAAGAGATGCTGACCAACCCTGATGCGTTGGCATCAATGAAGAAAGAGTGGTCGGGATTAATCGACCAGGGGGTCTTCGATCTTGGCGCGGTGCGTGAATATGACGCTGTAGCCAGAGAAGCAAAAGCGAAGGGGGAAGAAATACACATGGCTCGCGCACATGGCATTTGCGTTGAAAAGCACTCACAGTTGCCTGTTGGTGATCCTAAGAGGAAGTTCAAGGGTAGAGGCGTGTTGCTGGGGAACCAAGTGAAGAACCAAAGCTTTGAGGCTGCGATGTTTCAAGATTTGGGGAACTCCCCTGCTTCATTTGAAGCCTCGCGTTGGGCGGATTTTTGGGTTGTCATGATGGCTGGGATGTGCAGATGGCCGACGCTGTTCAGGCGTATATACAGGCCACCTTGAGAGGCACGCCGTGTTGGATTGAATTGCCACCGGAGGCCGTGCCAAGTGAATGCAAATGGGATAAGTACAGAAGACCAGTCGTCCCGTTGAGGAAGGCGCTGTACGGACACCCAGATGCGGGAACATTCTGGGAGCAGCACTGCGATGAATCGGTGCGTGCCGTTGGTTTTGAACCCATCGGCGAAGAATGGCCTTCAGTGTACATTCATGAGAAGCTCCAGCTTGTTCTGGTTGTGTATGTCGACGACTTCAAAATGGCAGGGCCACAGAAGAACCTTGCCCAAGGGTGGAGCATGTTGCGTACACGTTTGAAGATCGAGCCCGAGACTGGACTTGACATGTACCTTGGTTGTAATCAAAGCAAGGGAAACGTCACTCTCGGGAACGGACACCGAGTAACAACGGTGACCTATGACATGGAACAGTTCCTACGTTCCTGTGTCGACCGCTATCTTGAAGTGGCGGGCGACGTGAAGTTGAATAAGGTTGTCACCCCTGAGTTGCATGAAGAAACAAAGAATCACGTCTCACGGAAGCCTGCCAGAGAGGGGCCGTCAGTCGTGTGCAATTGGTGTAACAATCTTGTGCCCACCGACGGTTCTGCCACAGTGCCGGACCAACGGGGAGGGACTCCTGAGTTGGCCATGAAGGAGCCCGTGCGTGGACACCTTGCTCCGCATGCCGCTAGCGTACTAATGAAATTGCTGTACGGCGCGCGGATTGCTCGCTTCGATTTGTTGCGGCAAGTGAATCGCCTAGCACGGAATGTGCACAGGTGGACCGACTCCGATGATCGGGGTTTGCATCATTTGATGTGCTATGTGCATCATACTAAACATTGGCGCATGGTCGGTTGGGTTGGAGACCCTATGGATGATGTGCACTTGGCCTTGTATGCGGACGCTGACTTTGCAGGATGCGTTGACTCGCTACGTTCCACCTCTGGTGGACACTTGAATATACAAGGACCTAATACCCGGTTTCCGTTGTCTGGCAGCTCCAAAAGACAGGGTTGTGTGAGTCATTCCACTCCCGAGGCCGAAATAGTTGCGGCCGATGTTGCCATGAGATCGATGGGTATGCCTGCTCTAAAGTTGTTAGAGCGGATTCTCAAGAAGTCACCGAACTTTGTGTTCTATGACGATAACAAGGCTATGATCGGTGTCGTGCGATCGGGGAGAAACCCCACGATGCGCCACCTTGAGAGAAGCCATGGTGTTAGCATTTCGTGGATGCATGAGATGTTCACACGTGATTACATGTACTTGGCGTATGAGGTCACCGACAGGATGGCGGCCGACATCTACACCAAGGCGTTCAATGATGGGCGCAAATGGAAACATGCATGTTTGCAGATTGGTCTACTTGACCCGAGCTTGCTGTCTGACCCGGATACCCTCAAGGCGCTCACACCTACGTGTGATCCCATAAAAGGGACCATGCAGACTGCTTCGGGGACAGTTGACGGAGTTCCAACATTTCCGTACACACACATTCCGATCATGCCCCCGGACCTGTGGTGGTCTGGATTGACATCCAAAGAGGGATTGCATGAGCATGAAGGACATGATCCGGTTGTTGTTGCCAAGGGACCCAGATTGATGCGTGTGAAACCTCCACTCGCGGTTATGACACCGTTCGGGAGCAAGTGGCTTCGTTCCACTTGGTTTCTGAAGAACGGGTCATGGCTCAAGGTTGAGGATAGAGTTGACCCGGGGCTGCAATGTGTGCGGATTGATGGTTGGGTTGAACGCGCAGTTTGGCAGTTTCATCCCGTACCGGTTGCTGTACCGGCGCGGGAGCGATCTCCACGACCACGACCAATTCACGTCGGGTCCGGGGATGTTGACATGCAGTCCGTGCTGGCCGCATTCGTTGAAGAACTGTCGAACGAGCGCATAGAATTAAAGTGTGTCAACGACCTTGCTTTGGAAACTTTGCTCCGGTTGAAGCTGCTTATGCGTTGTCTGCATATCAATCACGAGCAGCTTGTCCCTGGTCGTTGTTTTGTTCCGTATCGCATCGCGGTGAAGCACAAACCACAGTTAGCGCCGGGTATTGAACTCGCGATGGTTAAACATGACGGTGGTGTGCTTCGCGCTCCTGTGCATGTCTCGCTTCCTGGTATGAGAACTCGCACAGTCGTCACTCTTTACAGTGTTGACTTGGCTCGGCCCATTGTGCTGATGGCATGTTCCGAACCGCGTAACTGGTTCACTGCCCTTGCCCGCCATAACGGGCCGCAGGTCGTCACCATAACTTTGGTCGATGACTTACTGAGCGAGTACGGGGGGAGAATCGCCAGACATGTGCTTACTAAACCTTCCGATTTGTTGTTCTTCGCCGGGCCTTGCACGGGGGGATCATCATGGGCACGCCTCAACAAGACTCGCGGAATTGACACCGCAGAGAAAATCGAGGCCAAACAAAGGGAATTTTGGAGATTGTTTGAACGGTTCGTTGAAATCAAACGGCATGCCATGACTAAACGAGCTGCGATTTTGTTTGAGTTGCCTGGAAGTTGCGATTATTGGAAAGACGAGAGACTGCATGAGGTTGTCCATGATGGGACTAGTCACGAGTTTGATGGGTGTCGCTATGGCTTGAAGCAAAGGTATGCCAAGAAACCCATGCCAATCAAGAAACCATGGAGAGTTGTTTCATGGAACTTTGACCTTGGTAGCTCGTTGTCTAAGAAATGCAATGGAAACCATGAGCATGGACCTTGTGCCGGTCGTGAAACCAAAGAAACCCAGTTGTACACGTCGATAATTGTGGGTGTGATCCTTCGCCGTTTTCGTGCTCGAGCAAAGTGCCTCAAGCCGGCACCATTGAAACTCGCTCTTGCTTGCATTACGCGAGGGAGATCGCGGAAGCATCAAGCTACTGCGTGTGAAATTTGCACCACCCCAACTGCCACCGAGGTGCTGGGTTAGTCCCGAACCTCTGGTGCCTGCGGGGAGCTGGGTCAGTCCCGAACCCCAAGTTTCGAAGAGGAGTTGGACTAGTTCATCACCTCAGTCAGAAACTGGATTCGTGTTGGGACAATTCCGTGGCTTTATTTGCAGCTGCCTATTCTGGGTTTTCCTGGTTCTGGAGAATATCATCAAGATGACTGCCAATCCGACTGTCGTCAACACGAATGAGTTCTTCTGCGTGCCTGTCGGGAAATCCAGACAAGCGGCGATATTCTTGGGGAACTTAGTGAAGAACGCCATCGAGGAAGGCAAGAGGATACCCAAGAGGATGGAGAAGGGCAGCGACCTGGGCATGTGCATAAAGTGGATCGAGGACATCGGTGTCCCTGCTATCTATGCCTACTCAGCGTATTATTCTGCCAAGTGCCGCGGGATGATGAAAGGTGAAGGGCAATCCATGAGGGTTGCATTAGAGTTCATTAGCAAAGTTTTCGGACAACTATCTGCCGACGAATGTATGCTTGGATGGAGGGAATTCTGCAGCAAGGGGAAGAAGATCGTGGCGGCGCTGAACCAACTTTGCGGTGAGGCATCGCTGCTAGCGAAGAACCCCGAGTTGCTCAACGTCACCAAGTACTGCATAGAAGGGACGGATATGCTGAGATCAATCACAGACATCTGGGATCTCGCATCAGGTGTGGCCGAAGACAACGAGGAACGGTCGTTCAAAGCTGCATTCCACCAGAACACCCCGGTCGGGGAGGTATACAAAGAGTTCATCAGCGATGAGCCAACCAGAGCCTCGTCGTCGAGAAGGTGGAGGAGCTCCGAGGAGTTCCAGACGACTGCAGAGTTTGAGAGGCACGATCGGAGAATATCGAAGTTCAGAGATCGAAACTGGGGGAAAGTATTCACGTTGGGCGTGATCAAGGCCCCCAAGATCGACTCCTACGGTCGTGGCGCAAAGGACGACTATCAGAAGAATTGGGACCTTGGGTTGATCTACCAGAATGAGCTGCATGCATCGATGAAGAACCTCGCGTATGCGCTGAGAAGAGATGAAGATGCCAGCCAGCACAATCTCTTGCGCTGGATGATCTGTGGGTCAACCCCCAGTGACGTCTCTGACGCGTGCATCGGGGCGATCAACTCGCTCATGTGCGTCTCCTTCATCATGAGGAGGTTGCAGCCATTGCTCGGAGAAAGGCAAGCTAGGGATCAGTCGTATACAGCCTATTTCCGTCCAGACAAGAAAGAGCTGAACGAACTCTATCGAGAGGTCGAGTTCGCCAGGAACTTCCTGTGGTGCATCGACATGATCTACGAATCAAAGCTGCCTGCGATGAACATCAACTCCATCAGTTTGGCACCACACGCGGCTGACAGGGCCGCTGAGAACCAAGATCGGCGCAAGTGGGTAAGCTGGTGAAGGAGATCGAAAAGAAAGCCGAGAAGGACGTCATGATCGAATTCTACCAGAATAACTACTGCACCATGCACGAAGTCGAGAGGGAACTGGAGAAGTACCCCGAGGATTTCGTGGTTGGGGAAGAGCCGACGTGGTGGGTGATGGGCTCATCGAAGACGGAGCCGCCACGGAAGACGGAGCGACAGCAGAAGTCGGCATCAAGCTCCGGACAAAGGAGTCAAACCGCTGGTGGGTCAGTCCCCCAGCCGGGAGCTCCAAGTGGGGGGTCGCAAGCCAGCGATGCTGTCAAGATCGACAACGAGATCATCGGCTCCATTTTCCGAATGAACTCTGGCGGTGACGACGACAGATGGGTAATTATCAACCCAACTGCTGGACACGATACCTACACTTCATTCGAAGGGGGTACCACTTTGGGCGGAGCGACTGTCAATGTGAAAATCAACATAGACAACAATACGGGGTACCCAATCATACAAACTGTATTTGGGCCGTGTCTTGCAGAAGGCAAGAACGCAACATATTGGGAGTGTATGCTGGGATGCCTGACCTCTTCGCTATTGCACTTCGAGGAGAAGACCAGCGCGGAGAAGATCATTCTTTCCTATGTTGGGAAGGGAAATGCGGCATGGCTACAGCTGTATGCCTTCTTGTGTGCCCAAACAGGATGCTTGATTACTGGACGCCTTCCGGGCGCCAAAGCCATCAACGCGTTGATCCAGGCGGAGATGAACCCGGACAACGCACCTGGACAGTTGAACCGGATTATCAAGAGACAGAAGAGGAGCCCCATTGGTGAGGCAACGATTCGCGACATGATGATCCAGAAGAAGAGCTTCTTGGTCCTGGACTGGCCCCTGAGGGCCGTCAACTCGAAAGGGAGCACGAAGACCTTCCAAATGATGGTCAACGAACAGGGGTGGACAGATATTGAAGAGAGATCATACTATGGGTCGAGTGAGCAAGTCTCCTCGCCCAATGACACATTGAGTATTATCTCCAGATTGCAGAAACTGGATAAGCTCATCATCGAACGACGGAGGCGAGACATGGATGACTCACCCGTGTCGGTGCACATTTGGATGTCGCTCTATGATTGGGTGTGCATGAGAGGATGTGGGTGGCAGGTGACCGCCAATCCCATCATCGACTCCCTGCAAAAGGCGGTATCTGACATCGTCAACACGTGCAAGGGCCTAGTCGTGGTGTGCGTGAATCGCGATGTTGCTTTCCATGGAGGAAGAGGGGACTTGGGGACGATCGCCAACAAGGTCAGCGAGATCTGCAAGGCGGCAGGCGCGCTGGTGACCGAGAACGATCGCCTGTGGCGCGTGGTCCATGCGCTCACAGGAAAGAACTACAAGATCCCTGGGAGCTCGAACCTGCAACATTTCCTCCTGAAGCGATTGCTGGTGGAGAAATCCATCGACGTGATCGCACCAAGCAACGCGTTTGTGCGTGAGCTGGAGGAGACGTGCATAAACGAGCCCGACCTTCGATTCAACATCCCAAAGAACATGGAGGAGTCGAAGGTGAAGTTTGAGTACAAGCCGACCTTCACTGCACAATCAAAGCGAAAACAAGAGCAGCAAGACGAAGGAGACGGCGGACAAGATGCGTTTGGGAACACCGATGTCGGTGATCAACGTCTTCGATGGTATTCGGTCACGGAGCTCAGCGGGTTTATCTGCGAACTTTGCGTTAGAGAGATGCAGGTGAACAAGTCGAAGGTGCTCGGGCCAAACTCGAAGTTCAATCCCACTTCTTGCGTGAACTGCTGCGCGAACTGGAATGCAGACACGAACGGCATTGCGAGGTCTATCGAAGGGAAGAAGCTGTATACGCGACTCTTCGCGGAATGCGTGGTAGCGGTCCCTGACCTCCAAAACCTCATGGTGGACGTCAACAACGTCCAGGCCATGATCACGATTATACGGGAGCTCGCATATTCTAAGCTGAAGAAGGAGCTTTCCCACGTGGGTTTCGTGAGCATGACAGTGGATCAGGCAGCACAGTTCTACAACAATGGTCACGGGAAGCAATTATGTGCATCCCGGGATGTGATCACGTGCAAGAATTCCGAGGGGATCGAGGAGAGAATGTCCATCTTCATGATAGACAAGGATCTCGGCAACGTGGCCTATTCATCCTGGATCAAGAGCGTGCTCGATCAGGGGACGATGTATGAACTCCTGGGACAGACCTCAAACGAGGAATCCTTGGGGGACGTCGTCGAGATGGTATTGGGATTCTTTGAGGTGATGTCGTACTTTCAGCACGAACTACCGCTGTGGAAGGATGCATGGAAGATCAAGAGGGAGTTCGAGCAGTCGATCGTACGACACCTCGCCGGGAACGTGACCCACACGACGGGCCAGAACCGGAGGCGGAACAAACCTTCTGCACAACTCGGGGTGCCCACGAAAGAAGTGCTGGACATCATGAACAAAGTCAAGCCCAGACACCCGCGATCCCTGATAACTGAGCCTGCTGCCCAAGGGTCCAAGAGAAAGGCAACGGAGGGCGAAGGTGACGGTCTTGGTCAAGCACCAGACCCGAGCCGAAGCTCTCAGCCCAGCGCTGAGAAGGAAGAAAAGAAGCAGCGAGTGATCGATGGGCGGAGAACGGCACTAGGATTCCTGGAATCAATGGAGAAGTGCATGGGGGAAATGGGAATCTGCATGAAGTGCGCGAACCTGGCCCACGACGGCGACTGCAAGGACATTGAGGAGGCTGCTGGGAATGAGAAGGCGATGAAGAAGATCCGTGAGCTACTCAGCAGTGATCCTGTTTCATCGGATGAAGATATGGGGGATACGGAGGAGCCGTCCTCATCAACATCCAAGGAACGAAAGAGAGGAGGACAAGCAGGGAAAGAAACAATTGAAATGTATAGCTATACCATCAACTTGGTGGAGATGGCTGACACGGCTGAGGGAGGAGAGCTGCAGTGCGGTGGCGTGGACCTCACCTACAATCCGTGCGGGGACAACAGGACATTCAAGAAGACGCTAGAGATGGGGTGTGACACCATCCCGTGCTACATCCCGAAGTACGGCGACATGAGTGATGTGCATTTGCCATGGGCGTACGCGTCTATTGTTGACCCCAGGTACTTTCCCAAAGGTGCCATCCTTGAGCAGGTGGATGTGATGCAGCTTGGCAAGAGTGTCAATTTTTGCGTTGCTCCTTTTGACGGTGCTCCACTATGCAGGATTGGCGATGATCGCTCGGTATTTGCTACGAAAGACCAAGCAAACCAGCTATCTCACGACCTATGCAGAGTCCTTCGACACAAAATCGGCAATTGCCGAGGAAGTGCTTTCAGGTGCGACGAAGGTGGATGGGTCGACATTGATGCAGTCATTGACGACCGGAACAACGACATATTCCCACCTAACACCTCGAGAGCGAAACGATACATGGGCATCATGGAGGTGATCAAGTGGCAGGAATCTGGACACAGGAAATCGAGATTTCAGGTCCTGGCAGCAAGGTTTCCGAGCATCATGAACCCGAACGACACGAGGGCGGCCAGGGAGGAAATGACCAAAGCTGGCATGGATCGGGACGACATCGACAGGATGTTCAACAGATGCGATGGATGGTACAGACCTTGGTGCATCCGAGTCACAACTGGTCACAGTGATTTTGGATTCATGAGCTCATCCGCACTGGCAAATAGGTATTCCGCAAGAATGGGTGATTCTCTCGGAGGAGCATTCCATGTGACGTATGTGGAAAATCTGCCAAGCATCGTACGCTGTGGGTTAGTCCCCGGCGGAATCGATGGCGGTAACAGGCTAGCATTGCACTTTGGGGCGTTTGCTCCATGGGATGAGATGAACGTGGCAACGAAGGTGACGCTACGGAACGTAAGGAAGGGGGACCCGATTGCGATCATCTACATTCCCAGTGCAACCCTCGCGCGGTATGCTGGAGTCGCGGCAAATGGGACATTCATGGTCTTTGACGTGATCCCGTTCTATGAGGTCAAGTCCATTTGGATTGGCAAGAGCAACGGAGGGAAACGCCTGGAGTACGTTGACATCAAGAGAGCGTACTCGAAGTGTGTGGAGAACGAGATCTGTCCTGGTTTCGTCAACTCATCCCAAGAGTCGGCTGCGATGTTCCTCCAAAACGTCGCAAAGATCAACGAGAGGATGCCTGAGACCGAGGCGGGTGCCGATAATCTGCACTACATCAAGGACATGGTTGACCGTGCATGCGAGCTCTATCGGAACAACAAGATGGAGGAGTTTGATGCACTGGTCAACGAGGTCAGGGACGAAGTCAGCAAGGTCGTCATCCTGAATGATGAGACATGGGAAGGACTGAGATGCCGGATATGTCCGTCATGTGCGACCGCAATCCCCACGTGCTTCTGCTTATGCCTGGAATGTGAAGCGCAACTGATCTCCACCGGGAGGTACTACATCCACATCAACTCCGATGACGAGGAGGACAACGAAAAGCCCAATGTCTCGGGTGATGCCAGGCGTGCACAAGAAGAAGCCAACCATGATGCGGCAGCACAGGAGGATGATGACGAGGCGGAGGAAGTTCCTGGAGAAGAAGACGACGTGGACACGCAAGGATATACATCCGGCTACGCGTCTGATGAGGAAGACAGCGGTTGGTATTACCGCGACACTGATTTGGCATCACGGGATATCATAAATTCCCAGCGGATGGCGATTTGCCTTGATGAGCCACGCGAGGCTCAGTACATGGCGGGATTCATCGCACTCCAGATGTCCAAGATGTGGGGGATGTTCGAGGGTGGTGAGGAGAGAACGATGAATGCCGGACTCGAGGGGAGGACGGGCTGCCCTTATCACAACGATTTCAAGAGATACCCCAACATCACCGAGCACGATCAGGAAGGTATCCTTTTGCCATCAACAGCGCTGAAGATTTCTCAATCGGAGAATGTTCGGACAAGGGTCTTCCGATCGGTTGAGGAGCGCGAAGATTACATTCGTATGATGGTGTGCAAATGCGAGGGACTATATACATTCTACAAGCTGTGGATCGCAGCGAGAATCCTCGACGTCACCAAGGACGAAATGAAGCTCCTGGTCAAGGACCGAGTGCACCCGGTGGGTGATATTATTTTCAGATGCTTTTCACTGGCTTTCAACTGTAAGTATATATCATTCGTGAGGGATGGCCTGAACCTTGGCAGATATGGTTACGCGGTCAATGTGAGCGCCATCATTTCGGCCATCGACCCGAACAAATGCGACACACCTCTGCTGGATTGGTGCCTTCGGAAAGGGCACTGGTTACCAGAGGATCATAACAAGAAGTGTGTCCGGGCGCGAGAAGCCCAGAAGAACTTGGACGAGGAGTTCCGTCGACGCACTCACAGACTGTCCATTGGGGACAGGTATGCGTAGTGAAGATGCTGATTGCGGCACGATGTGGGTTAGTCCCCATCCGTTGCTTGCATCTCATCAACACCATTGCGATGGAACGACTTTACGTCATGATATGATTTCATGCGTCCAAGATGAATGGATGTGTATATGGTTACATATTCCGACGACTATGACATTCTGGATATTCATGGATGGAGCTATTACCTCATGGATGATTTCCTTTTCATTACGTATATATTGTTCATGGTATCTGGAGTGGCTATGATTTGCATTGGTTGCTCACCGATATTTCTTTGCCGGAGATATGCAGATTGCTTACGAGCAGGCGCCTCTGTTGGACTCTTATGGCCAACCCATTTTCTATGGATGACGGCTGCGCGATGCGCAAATGCGGCAGCTGGGATGTTCACTGGTGGTCAAATGACGTGACAATAGTGTATTGTATACACCTGCATATGGGAGTGCGCTTCGATTGGTGGATGAATGTTTCACTTTTCATACAATCGAACCCGGCATGTTTCACAATGAATGAACGGTGTAGCGATAGCAAGTAAAAGAATGCACGACACGATTTCGTAGCTGAAGCCGTGGCCAGTGGAACGTTTTGTGGTGTTTGGACCGCATGATGAACAATGCGACCCAAATGGGGGATGTTAAAACCCTCTAGGCCCCGTGCCTAAATTGGGAAGCTGTTCTGAGGTCTTGTTGGTGTTGCTTACCAAGTTCCATTGATTGCCATTTGGCTCAAGACACAATTGAGGTTCAAGATCTGATGTGTAGCTGCATTCATACGTGATCGGCATTGAGAGCGGAAAACACTTCGCTTGCGCTGCATTTGTCAGGACCACTGTTGTAACTATCATTCCTTCTCCCTTACAACGTTTACACGGGTTCGGCTATAACGGCATCGTCCGTATACACCTTTCTACGTGGTTGGTATTACAGCTGGAGGGTTCGGTGCATAGCGTCCCACGGGACGTCACCTTGCCGTCTCTTGACAGGTTCAAGTGCACCCACTTAGCACTGTATCCATGCCAGGCACATGGTAAGAACACCCGTTCAAGTGCACCCGCTTAGCACTGCATGCGCGCAAGGCTCATGGTAAGAACACCCATTCAAGTGCACCCGCTTAGCACTGTATCCATGCCAGGCACATGGTAAAAACACCCGTTCAAGTGCACCCGCTTAGCGCTGTATCCATGCCAGGCACATGGTAAGAACACCCGTTCAAGCGCACCCGCTTAGCACTGTATCCATGCCAGGCACACGGTAAGAACACCCGTTCAAGTGCACCCGCTTAGCACTGTATCCACGCCAGGCACATGGTAAGAACACCCGTTCAAGTGCACCCGCTTAGCACTGTATCCATGCTGGTAAGAACACCCGTTCAAGTGCACCCGCTTAGCACTGTATCCATGCCGGTAAGAACACCCGTTCAAGTGCACCCGCTTAGCACTGTATCCATGCCAGGCACATGGTAAGAACACCCGTTCAAGTGCACCCGCTTAGCAGTGTATCCATGCCAGGCACATTGTAAGAACACCCGTTCAAGCGCACCCGCTTAGCACTGTGTCGATGCCAGGCACATGGCACGTCAAGAACACCCGCTCAAGTGCACCCGATCAGGATTGTGTCCATGCCAGTCACATGGTAAGAACACCCGTTCAAGTGCACCCGCTCAGCAGTGTGTCCATAATAAGGCTCAAGTGCACCCGCTCACCACTCTATCCATGCCAGGCACGCATTTTACCCGCTCAAGCGCGCCCGCTCAGCACTGTTTCCATGCCAAGCACATGGTCAGAACACCCGCTCAAGTGCGCCCGCTCAGCGGGTAATGTGTGTGCCTGGCAGGGATAGAGTGGTGAGCGGGTGCACTCGAGCCTTATCATGGACACAGTGCTGAGCGGGTGCACTTGAGCGGGTGTTCTTACCATGTGCCTGGCATGGGCACAATGCTGAATGGTGCACTTGAGCGGGTGTTCTTAACGTGCCTGGCATCGATACGGTGCTAAGCGGGTGCACTTGAACGGGTGTTCTTACCATATGCTGGCATGGATACAGCGCTAAGCGGGCGCGCTTGAGCGGGTGCACTTGAGCGGGTGTTCTTACCATGTGCCTGGCATCGATACAGTGCTAAGCGGGTGCACTTCAACGGGTGTTCTTACCATGTGCCTGGCATGGATACAGTGCTAAGCGGGTGCACTTGAGCGGTTGTTCTTACCATGTGCCTGGCATGGATGCTCAGCGGGCGCACTTGAACGGGTGTTCTTACCCTGTGCCTGGCATGGATACAGTGCTCACGCGAACCCGCTCAGCACTGCGGACATGCCTGCGAAATGGTGAGCACACCCGCTCACCTGCGCCCGCTCAGCAGCGCACCCATGCCTGCCACTGTACTTGGAGGAGTGTGCCTGCTCTGCGGGGGCAGTGTGCCGGGGGAGTGTGCCCGGACGGGGGAGTGTGCCGGGGAAGTGTGCTGGAGAGCATGGTAAGCACGCCCGCTCACGTGCACCCGCTCAGCACTGCGCACATGCTTGCGAAATGGTAAGCGCGCCCGCTCACGTCCGCCCGCTCAGCACTGCACACATGCCTGCCAAGTGGTCAGCACACCCGCTCCTGCCAAATCGCAAACACGCCCGCTCAGCTGCACCCGCTCGCTGCTGCCACATGACAAGCACGCCCGCTCACGTGCACCCGCTCAGCACTGCACACATGCTTGCCAAATGGTGAGCACACCCGCTCACCTGCACCCGCTCAGCACTGCGCCCACGCCTGCCAAATGGTAAGCACGCCCGCTCACGTGAGCCCGCTCAGCACTGCGCCACATGCCTGCCAAGTGGTCAGCACACCCGCTCCTGCCAAATCGCAAACACGCCCGCTCAGCTGCACCCGCTCGCTCTGCTGCCACATGACAAGCACGCCCGCTCACGTGCACCCGCTCAGCACTGCACACATGCTTGCCAAATGGTGAGCACACCCGCTCACCTGCACCCGCTTAGCACTGCGCCCACGCCTGCCAAATGGTAAGCACGCCCGCTCACGTGAGCCCGCTCAGCACTGCGCCACATGCCTGCCAAACGCTCCCTCATGCGCACCCGCTCAGCACTGTACACATACCCGAGACCCAAGACCCAAGACCCGAGACTCGAGACCCGATACCGAGACCCGAGCCCGCTCAGCACTGCGCACATGCCTGCCAAATGGTAAGCACGACCCTCACGTGC
Organism: Effrenium voratum; assembly: GCA_963377175.1. Lineage (NCBI taxonomy): Eukaryota > Dinophyceae > Suessiales > Symbiodiniaceae > Effrenium > Effrenium voratum. The sequence continues at coordinate 80,858 of CAUJNA010000279.1, forward strand.
ACCCGCTCAGCACTGCACACATGCCTCTCACGTCACCCGCTCAGCACTGCGCCCGCCAAATGGTAAGCACGCCTGCTTACGCGCGCCCTATAGATTCGAGATTCGTGACCCGAAGCCCGAGACCCCGAGACCCGAGACCCCGAGACCCGAGACCCGAGATCCGAGACCCCGAGACCCGAGACCCGAGACCCCGAGACCCGAGATCCGAGACCCGAGACCCGAGACCCCGAGACCCGAGACCCGAGACCCGAGACCCGAGACCCGAGATCCGAGACCTGAGACCCGAGACCCGAGACCCCGACACCCGAGACCCGAGACCCGAGACCCGAGACCCCAAGACCCGAGACCTGACACCCGAGACCCGAGACCCGAGATCCGAGACCCGAGACCCGAGACCCGAGACCCCGAGACCCGAGACCCGAGACCCGAGACCCGAGACCCGAGACCCGAGACCCGAGACCCGAGACCCGAGGCCCGAGACCCGAGACCCGAGACCCGAGACCCGAGAAGTGTCGGGGAGCCGCGGGCCCATTGTCAAGTTCGATCTCATATATATGTAGAGAGAGAGAGAGATATGCACATACTCATGTGTGTATATATACATGTGTATATATATATATATATATAAACATGTATATATATATATATAATGCATAGACATACATTCACATCATGAACAAATAAACAAAAAACCACGGACATAAGCCTTCCGAGAAGGTTCCACGTGCGCCATCGCGTCCCGGCGCACTCCGCAGAGGCGAAGGCGGTCTCCAGGCCCAGAAGGGCCAAGAAGGCGGCGAGGCCTCAAACGGTACTGGAGTTGCTTCGTCTACGTTGGAACCCCCCCTTTGGCTTGGACTCTGAAGGGGCAAAAGGAAACCCAAAGACCATTTTAGGGGACCAAGAGGAAGGGTCCCAAAAAGTAGGATGGGCGGGGAAAGTCAAACTAATTGTCATGATCATTGGGGAATGTGCGTTTTTTTGTTTGGCCTCTTCTATTGCTTGTGTAAGCAGGGGTTGTTTTATTGGAAACAAGCCTCAAAAGGGAAATTGGTCAGGTTGGGGCCAACATGCCCACGTTCTTTGTTCTGCGCCAGTGTTCGTGACCTTTTGTTATTGCTTGTTATTTGTTTGAAGAGTTCTTGCTAAGATACCCACTGGTTTGCCCCCGAATATTGTTAACCAAGCATGGTCAAAATATGGACCCCTTGGACGCACCCCGGAACAAAGGCGGTCAACCACTTTGAGATGGTCAAAACATGTTACTGAAATCTCGTTGAACCAGTCTGGGCGCCGAATGAATCGCTGGAGTGGGACTTCTCTGCACCATCCAAAAATCAACGCCACCGTGTTCCGAGGTTGCCTTGGCATCATAGTAACCGCTCCCAAACGTTGCTCGGTGAACAGTACAAGGGTGCGAAAGCTCACGCTGAGCCCCAGACTCCTGGTTGCCGCTTGCCCATCTGCGGGCAGGTCCGCCTCTATGGACCGTGCCAGCAGCAACCGCCTCAAAAACAGAGACAGGGCTCACTAGACATGGCCAGGGCGCCTAATTAGACACCACTTTGGTGTTGACAAGGACAAAATATGCAGCCCTAATCTCAATTGAACCTAGTTTCTGCCGCCAGTCAAGCAAGGTGCCCCAAAATGCGGTTGCCGCACCCAAGGTGGCTTGGCGTTTTCTGATTCAATTATGACCTTCGAGTGGGTATGTGTGCCAACGCACAAATCTCGCAAATCGTGAGAGGGCAAGCTTCTATGGCTTGAATGGATTCTCAGGCGCAATGTGCATGTCTCACAAGCCTCCAGGTTGTTTCCTCTCCTTTGAAACCATCCACAAGGGGCTCGTGGTTTAGGGAAGGCAAGCAAAAAAGACCTCACCGAATAGCTGGGAGCCCGAACCGATACTCGCAGCCACGGTAGTGAGGGCCGTAGACCTCATAGCGAGCCGATGGTTCAATCTTAAAAGGGACGCTCAGGGGCACCGGGCCCCATGGAGGCTCCATATTCGTTGGGAATGATCAGAAGGGTTCTTGGACCGTATCCCCTGCAAGGTCCCCATGCTGAAAAGGGCACAAGGTGCTGTTTAACCCCAAAAAACTCCCGACTCAGTCGACCCTGCAATCAGGGATCCCGCTATTTCTCTTGGCGTAAACACGTTAACGGGATCTGTGAGGTTGCTTTGCAGTTGCCATCCAACCAAACCAAGATCGCACGCAGCCTTAAGAGCTAGCATTGAAATGAGATGTGAGGAAGCACGTTCAATTCCTGTCAGCCTCAAATTTGATGCCTAAGATACCGTTTTAGTTGGTAGCTTCCCCATTAAACCACAACGAAGTTGACAACATGACCAAAAAAAGAAGGTGAAACAAACTGGAAAAAATCCTCTTCTGCTTCACATGGAACCCCCAGATCATGTTTTATTTAAGGAATCTGTTTGTGGGGAGGGACCCAGACCCTGGCCGGGCGGCAACCACCGAGTCACCATCCTGCCGCACCGCTCGGCACCGCGTTTTGTGGCACCGAAGTGGCAGAGACAAGTCGCGAAAGCACAAAGCATGTGCAATGTATCTGACATGTGTATAAACATAATGTGAAATATTCATGATCATGTACAACAGCTCGTTCTCTCTCTCTCTCTCTCTATATATATATACATATGTATGTATGTCTGCATGACTTTTTATATATCTTCTTGGCCTAAACACGGCACGTCTCGAAAATCTCTTCAGGCCTGAAGCCTGCAAACCAACCCGGAATCCCTACCTGCCTGATGATTTTTGAATCTGGTCATATGTTGACAATTGACCAAGCTGAAGTACGATTCGCCACTTTGAAATCAGAATGGGTTGTCTCGTGCAAGGCAAATCCTGTGTGAGGCCGATCGCTTTCATTTGTTCCGTGGGAGGGGTCGACATGACCAAACACGCCCTCTGCAACCGAGGCCCTTGGTGCAGGCAAGGCTACACTTTCAACAGAACTGCTCCCCAGATCAAGATGGGCAGAGGAAACAGGTGGGAACCACTTTTCGGAGCATCCTTGCAGGAGTTCCTTCCGTTGATTGGGAGGAGAATAGCTCGCGAGCCCACGTCGAGAACAAAGTCCACATTTGTCATGTTCGGCTTTGTGCTCAAACTCCGGTCTCACATACTAAACTACTAAGCAAAAACTTGAGGAGCCAAACCCAACACGTGGTGAATTGCAACATCCCAACACATCTGGGCACCAGCAATTCACCCACCCGAAATGCGGTTGGCAGCTCCAACCAGCCCAGAGCCCAGAGCCGACCCATCACCCAGCTGCTGATCCAACCGGCCAACCCATGGTGCACCCGGAGCTCAGCTCAAGCCAACTCTCGTCACCAAAATTCCTGGGGCTTTCGGCCAACCGACCTAAAGCTCGATGTCATTTGCCATTAAATGGGAGCCCAGCATCATAGCCCTGGTTGGCCAAAAAATGGCGGGGGAATCTGGACGTTGTGGGGGCGACCACCCCCTAATCCACGAGCCTTCATGTGGGGACATGGCCCGTCCCGCCTGGTCGTCGCCCTGCATCTCCCGGGTCCGCAAAACCACCGCCACGCGCCGGAAGGGCAGAAAGTGGCCGCAGCAGGCGCCTAACACAAACCGAGCCTTCGGCTCAAGCGGGCCACCCAACGAATCTCAAGCAGGTCTAAACAGTTGTTACAACATCAACTTGTCCGTGCTTCCCTTTTAAGGGTGCTATAGTTGGCATGGTTAAACTAGGTTGTCTCAACCTTGCAAATGTCCAGCTTCCAAGGCCCCTTGAACATGATGAAGTTCCCCCACAACTCAGAGGGCATGATCAAGCTTGTTTTCGAGAGTGGAAAAGAGATTCCAGGTACAACTATCTGCTCACCAGCAAGGACAAAAAACTCCCATCCCGACAAAGAGCTGGGAAGAACCACTCTTGTTGTCCCCTGGTGAGCTCGCAATTAACTTGTCCAGGATTTCGAGTCAGACGTGAGCATCAGAGAAGCACCCAACACGTTCGAACTAAACACAGGCAGCAATGACAAAAACTGGAAGCCGTCAGGGTCAACCGGAAGTTGGCAGATCTGCTCGATTCTCCCAAAAGCTTAAAACAAGAGCATTTCAAGAGTCCCATCCGTTTTTGCCCAGATTCGCCAGTTGCCTCCCCCGTCCTCCCACCCACCCACCCACCCACCCACCCACCCCTTGAACACCCCCACCCCCTGTCCTCGCGGCCAGTTCCTCCACTTTGCACCCGGCTGAAAGGCGTTGAAGGCCGTGCCAAGCACCGCAGCCTCCCGCGCCTCGCAATTTTTGCGCGGCTTGACCGCCGACGTGCCTAAAGAACGCGGCGCGAACCAGACATGTGCCAGGGGGTCCCATGCTTGGACCAAGGTAGACTCAAGCCAAATCCGGGTCCCCTAAAGTCAAGTTCTAGAAGTCTAGGGCCAAAAAATGGAACCCTCGCAAAGTGTGTGTGTGTGTGTGCTGTGCTTGTTGAGGTACGCGTTTCTGGGGGTGGTTCAAAGGACAACAAGCTGGTACTTTCCTGGGAAACTTGTTGCACCCGATCATCACAAGGGCAGAAAGTTCCCTGGCAAACGGAAAACACAAGGCCCCCTTTGACCAATATGGTGTGCTCATTTTCAGGCTGAGAGCAACCCGAGCTCATCAAAACAAAGATCGGAGCTTCCGATCCGATTTCTCCCAACACCCTTCACAGGTCCCAGCCTCAGTCTCGATGTTCCACACCCGCGTTGTGCCATCCACCAGGCAAGCGAGTAGGCGCCCGGAAGGGGTCCAGCTGAAGCCGTGGCTGGGGCAATCCGCGAGCCTTGCGAGAACCAGCGACCCCCAACCCGCCCGGCAGTGACTTGGACGCGGAAACATTCGCAGCCCTCCGAAAAGGCGGTGAGCCTCGCAAATCAAGTCCCACTCTATGACCCTGTGCAAAATCACTTCCAAATTTCTCGCCCCTTCTCCCACACACAACACACCCTGGGACCTGAACGCTTGGAAAGGAACAAAATCAACGGATGTGCCAACTTGTGGGTGGAGAGATCCTTGAGGATTTGACAGGTTCCCGTGGGCCCACCTGTTGTCGATGTGAACGTTTCTGGTCATGGCCAAGGAATGCACACCCCAGACAATGTGGCAAAAGCTGCCCAACCACAAGGAAAACGTTCCACTCAAAAGTGGCATCACGCAGAATCTGCGGGAAAGTTGAACGGTGGATCCAAACAAAGCGCTGTGCCCGCTTCAGCAACATCCATTTGACGAAGGCCCCTGGAGAGAAAAAAACAAGACGACTTCCAGTAGTCGCGGATTCCCTTCAAAACCAACAGAGGAAGATAAAACATATCAGATTCCCCCCCAATTGGTGGTTTGGATTGCTGGTTTGGTGGTTCAGGAGGGGTTTCCCATTTAGCCTCTACCAGAACCAGGGTTCACATCCCCAAACCACCTTTCCAACAACCAATTCGGGGTTACCTGAAGATATGTATCAGCAACTGGAAGGCAAAGGAGTGGTCCTTTGCGCCGAAGCGCGCGTCCAGCTCAAGCACTCCATGGCCCCAGAGCTGCGTGCGGCTGCCTTTGACGCAGCTCTCCGCGTGCAGGGCGTGCGCCACAACCACCAGCCACGCGCCTGCGCAACACCCGCCGCTTGCGCAACCGTGTGGCCTTCCTAAGGGGCCCTCCCCCTTAAGGGGCCCTCCCCCTGGTTTCAAGATGAGTGTTCAAAGGAACAGGAAGGCAAGCTGTTGGATCGTGTAAACGAAAAACAAGAAGACTGAACCTCAATATTGCGCCAGAAACCAGGCGGTCTAACCTTTTCCGGACCAACACCTTACTTGGTTCAATGGCCGTGGGAAAAAGGAAGGACATCAGGGGAATCTCGGAATCTTGCCTAAGGGCATCCTCCCCACCCCCCAAATGTGGCCTGGAGACTTCTCTACACTGAATGGATTCGGTTCTAGTCCAGGTTTGCGGACATGTCGCTGCCATGGCTTGCCTGAAACCCATCATCCACCGAACCCTTTTTTGTTGGCAATGCTCCCGGCCCACATGGGATGCAAATTCTGGACAGGGTGGTTATCAAAATTAGGAACGCCTCTGAGGTTCCTTTGGCTGACCCTTTAACATCCCATTTGGCCATGGGTCAAAAGCCCGTACCTCCAGTGAACATCCCAATCCCGACAAAAATAGACTAAAATGGTGGTGCACCTACCCCAAAATGGTACCATTGGTTTTGACCCACAGCCATTTGAGAAACGCGACTTCTCATTCCCAGGACTGGGTCAAGCTCTGAGAGAGCTCGAGATTCTGAAACGGCTCCCCTTGGAAGTCAAGCAGTCCAACCAATTTTGCTCGGGGCGCCATCCTTCTTCGACACACCAAAAAGAAAACAGAACAAGGAAGACTCGAAGCTCCCCCAACCCCTCGGACCGAATTACAACCCCCTCAGCACAGCCTCAGTCCCCAATGGCACATGTGTCAACACTCTTTCTGTTGGGTCCGAAATGTCATTTTGATGACGAACTTCCTTGACCAATGTCCCATCGTGTTCGGCACAAGATCCACATCTTGGCCGCTGTCCTATTGGGTTTGGCCATGGCCGCCCAATCCCAGCGCTTGCCGAGCCCGCGGCCATCTGGAGACCAACCGTGCGTCGTGCAGAAAGAGCCCTGCGGGTCATCAGGTTTTGGTGTGTGTCCAAAGAGGGGACGCCTACAAAGGGCGGCTGTCCTTCTGGTGTACCCTTGCATCGAGCAAAGGGTACCCTCCAAAAAACTCTCTCTCTCTCTCTCTCAGAGTTTGGATGTCGAAACTTGTTCACTCAAAACGATTCTAACATCGACTCGCGACTGTCAAAACCACCCCTTGCCTACAAAACACCGCTCCGAGGCCCTTGAGTCACTTGAGAAGATGCCACAAAACCGCGATCAGAACAAACGCCATTCCACATGTTGGTAACTGAAATGTGGAGCTGCAGAAACGTGCCCATGGGTAAAAAGCAATCACCAGATGCGCGAACCCGGATGCAATCTGGACCGCACGGGCAGGAAGTGACCCCACGGTGGGTGAAGTGGTTTCCATGGGTTCGGGCCACGTGCGTGATAACATGGATTGGAATGGATTGGAGATAATCCAAGTATGGCCATGTGTCAAAAGCCCGTACCCCCAGTAAACATCCCAATCCCCACTAAAATAGACTAAAATGGGTGGTGCACCTACCCCAAAGTGGTACCATTGGTTTTGAACCACAGCCATACGCACCCCAAATCGATCTCAGGTGATCCAATAATACTCAGGTGATATCCCCAACAGCGTGGAACCCTGGTGGAACCCTGGTGGAACCCTGGTGGAACCCTGGTGGAACCCTGGTGGAACCCTGGTGGAACCCTCGTGGAACCTTATCTCAGGGCCGCCCCGGACCACCCCGGAGCCTATCTGGGCTGAGACCCCAAAGCTTTCAGCTGTTGGGGAAAAATGGCGAAAGCAAGCTGCAGGCCAACGGAAGTGCGAGCCCAATCACGCCAGTGATCCACAGACGGATCCCAAATCAGGATAAATCATATCCAAAGAATCTCCAAGATAACTACAAACCTGTACAGAGCAAGCGAAACGTGCCATCCTCGATCCTCATCAATGGAGGCAGGACCAAACCAGTGGACTCTATGCAAAGTGATCTCAGAAAACATGGGCGAGCATTGCAATCCTGAGTCCACAGTGATTCAAACCGCGTGAACCCAAAATAGATCCCAAGTTGAATCGGGTCGACCAAAACGGGCAAACTGGTCCAAAATGCAAGAGCGGGGTGGGTGAAAAACGCGATCCTCAGTCGAAAACCCCGATGGCTGTTGCTGTCTGAAAACTTTAATGTTGTGCAAACAAGACCTGTCAAGAGTCAGCAACCTGACTCAGCTTGCGAGAGCTGTCATGTTCAAGCACGCATGCACGCCAAAACGCTGCAACGCGCAACATAAATAGACTCTCAAGCAGCGGGCGAGAAGCGCCTATCAGTCTTGAATAAGCCGAGCAGGTTCCCTCTTGCTTTAGCACCCTTGCGCCCTTTCTCCGCGTTGCGCTGATTGGTTTGGAGCAAGGTCCTTGGAATCAAGGAGTTGTGTGTATGTGTCAAAGCTAGGGGTCATTTGGGTAGTTGGTTCCATGTTGACTTCTCTTTTGCAACCGTGCCTGTCGGCAAGGAGTTTCGTTGTGCAAAGGGCTTCGTTACGAGGATCTCTCCAGCGGGTGTCGCAAGTTTGAGACAGGTGGCGAAGCCGCCTCTTGAACTAAGCGAGCTTTAGCCAGCGTCGATGAGACTAGCGGGGAGATTGCCAGGTCGCTGGATCATGCTGGTCTTGCGAAATCTTGCTTGGCTCCATCCCCGGCATCCCCAATCTCCCCAGCATCACATTTGGTCTCAACTGTGCAACATGTGCTAATGGCCAAATCAACAACATTTCCGTGCGCAGACCTTGCCTTGTCAACGTTCTCTGTCTCCGTCTCCGTGTCTGTCTCTCTTGTGTCTGTCTCTTATTCATCTGCCTTGCCAGCGCAGTTGGAGCAAAGCCCTCGAATAAGTACGGAACCACAATTGGACGCAGAGTTGTATCTTGCGTTCTCGCATTGAGTCAGGGAAAACCAACAAGGCAATTGACCGGACTGTCCAAAGAATAGAACAAGATATAGCGGTAGTAGCTTTTTTAATCGATTTTTTCGTAATAATAATGGTAGTAACCTCACTCTCCGAGCCCCCGCCTCCACCTGAACCTCCCGCAGCTCATCTCGCCACATGCGAGCCGGCGGCCAAGCAGCCAACACCGATGCGGGCAGCGCCTGCCAGCTCTGCAATGACATGGAACCCAAGGAATGCCCCTGGGAGATTCCTCAAATCATGGTATTTCAAGATGGGATTTTGGATGGTCTCATGTTCATCAGAAAAATAGGCCAGAAACGCAATGCCGAAGGCCAGAAATGAGCTGCCAACCCTACAATCTATCATTCAATGAAACATGGTTTGGACATAAATCCAACCATATAAATGATGTCCGCAGGGGCCAACCAAGAAAAAAAGATCGATAGTGGTGACTTGATCTGCGTTTCTAGATCGGAAAACTGTCTGTGACATGCACACTTGCCCTTATTTTCGTTTGGGCATGAACTAGCTGCAGGGGATGTCCCTTGAAATCAAGTTTATCTCCACCCCCCCTCTCTGACTTTCCCTCCTTTGCAACATCCCAAGTCCTTCTTCGGGTTTCCTCCTTGCGGAGTATGGCCTTCCCCCCCCCCCAACAAAAGGAAAAGGTTGGGAAGAGACTGTGGAAAAACACCAACCAGACAGGAACAAGGGGGCTTCCGCCAAAACACATGGAAGGCGCGCCCAGCTTCTGGTCGCCTTCTCCTCCTCCCCCAGCTTCGCCGCCAGCCGCAGCTTCCCCTCGTCCGCGCCGCAGACCCGCAGGCGTTCCAGCGGCGCGGCCACCAGGCCGCCGCCTGGAAGAAGCGGTGGCAAGCAAAAACCTTCCATTTGCTTCAGCCTGGAGAAGAACATCTCCAGTGATAGATTCCCTTTAATTGTTAGACGGAAAAATACCACATCCTCTTCCATTTGCTTCAGCCTGGAAAAATAAAAATATCTCCAGTGATAGATTCCCTTTAACAATTAAGAGGGGGGAAAAAAGCAAAGGAGAAAACACATATTCTTATCTCAAGTGGAAGAAACCCCCCGGCTTGGCGGCTGATGGTTTTGCGTACATGGGAATCATGAATCCCTGGCTGACCGTGGCTTTCCGGTGGACCATGGTTTTGCGGTTGAGAACCTTTGGATGCTTCGGACTGTGCCCATCCACGACTCCTGTCTTCTTAGGAGTTGTCTATGACCGTTGCAGGCACCACACATACCATGTGAGTCATAAATCCCTCTAAGCTCGTCGGAGTCTATGGCTCCTGTGCTTCAGCTCATTCCCAACAGAACAGAATAGCCTGGACCAGGCCCAAATCCTCAGGCCCTCACAAAACTCGAATCGCGACTCCGGCTCGCGCTGTCGCGCCTTTCGGCGCCATCTGGAGACACCAGGTGTCCATGCGCACGTCCAGACTGCAGCCCGGCAGCTCGCGCAGCGCCTAGACCCGCACCGGGCGGGAGCAGAAGCCGAGGGCTCTTTTCCGGGCGGCCCCTTGAAACAGTCAAGGAATGAGGCGCAATGTCCACCCAAGCTCTAGGTATGGCGGAAGGGAGTCGTTCTCATGTGGGAAGGACAACGGCGATAAATGATTGAAAGCGGCCAAAATGACTATGGAGTGCCATGTAAATGAGATCATGCAGAAAGAAGTGTCCAGGTGCGAAGAGAGAGAAAGAGCACAACAACTCGTTCCCTTGCTTGCGCGAAAAAGCTTAGGTTGGACAGATTCTTGAGCACATGACTCCACCTGCAGGTGCAACTAACGAAGCATGCGTCCACTGATTTACTGGCTGTATGTGTAGGATCGCTGGCCTCGAAAAGATACGGTGCTTCGGCTTTCCTTGTCGCACTTGCGTGCAAACCAGGCACATCTGCTTCACCGGAACGCACACATAAACCCAGTCAGAAGCCACAAATCGGCAACCAGGTTGGGCAATCTTCTGATGATGTTGCTGTTGCTCCAATTCTGGACGCTTCCTATCAGCCAGCTTGCAAGCAAGGAGACAGCTGAACAACTGGCAAGCCCGAGGCAACACTCAGCTCAATCTGAGCTATTCAGCCGATGATTTAACTGTTCAATGCAGCAAATATGCTGGACAAACCGTCAGAGATGAAACCTAGAGGTCAGAAAGGAACATGGCTATCTATCTTAGGTGCTCGTCATCATCCACATGCAAGCACGACTTTAGCCGAAGCGAAGTGGCGAATGGAACTAGAAACAGACCTGATGTGTCCGAGGCTCCGCCACCTGAATGGCCCCCTCCTCGTGTACCACAGACCAAATGGTCACCTGCACACGTTCCACAGAAGTCAGAAGCAACTAATAGCACGGAAGCCTACCTAAAGCACATGCAAAAGCATCAAAAGGATGGCTTTTGGCACAATTGATGGCAAGGGGCTGAACAATACTACGTAGCCTTCATCTCCCTGATTTGGTTGTGCCTCTGCCTAGATGGCTGCAATTCCCTCTTGACTCCGGACCTGTGCCAATTCGCAAACGAGCTTGGTTGCTAACTGGGCGACGAGCAAATGCACTTGCCAACTAGCCAACTAGCTAAATAGCTGACTAGTTAACCAGCTAACAAGCTAGCTGAACCAGCTGGCCAGCCAACCGTGACGAGAGGAACGCAGAAACAATGCGTGCATGCGGGTGTGCGAATTAACAAGCGACCCTACAGCTGATTCATTATTTTGCTCTGCGGGACTTTTCTGGTATAAGTACGCTCTCTCCCCTTTGAACCTTCAGCGCGGTATCGGCAGTTTACTCCTTAGTTCTCGCTTTACAGCTCTTCAAACCTTGAAGCTTTTGAGCACAAGTGTAGTATGTAAGAAATGTGTCAATAGTTCCAGCTTGAACATCGCAACTTTCCAGTACAAGTGTAGTATGCTAAGCAGGGTTTGGCGCAAGCAAAGGCGCAGTTCTGGAACACATGTTCGGAGCTGAAGCTAGGAAATGAACAAATAAACACAAGCGTAGCAATCGAAGAATAGTTTGGCTGCTCAAGCTCGATAACCTACTGTACATCTTGCAGGGTCAAGAATGCCCACTGTACACCGTGGCAGGTCCAGGTCAGAAATCGCGACTGTTCGGCGCGAATGCGGTACACTCTGCAGCTCAAGCTCGAAAGCAACTTTCCAGCACAAACACATGTGAAAGAGACGCGCCTTACCAGCTCGAAAAAAAATGCCTCAACACATGGGTAGCACAACTGAGCCAAGTTTCAGAAACCAATGCTATCGTTTCCCTATCGCTTTGTTTTCGCGATGTTGCGTGTTCGGGTAGGGTCTTGACTTCACACGCGGCAATGCTTGGTTGGTGCAAATATTCCAACCCTCATGTCCGCCGCTGAAAGGCTTCCCAGAATAAAGGACAGACAAGGAGGTCCGCACTTCTAGCAGGCCATCAATAAGTAGCATGGTCAAAAACTATTTTAATGGCAATCCTCATGATAGTTGTCTAAAAAGTCCATACTCATGTGAAGGGTCCAGGAGCTTATGACCAGCTGACACAGAAGTGTGTGCATCCAAGCAGGCAAACGGACAGAGGCAAGGATGAATTGCCCCCTTGGGCCAATCAGATTGCCCGTCAGGCTAAAGCTTCACATCTGGGCATGCGAGCAACATCAGCAGGCATGGCTGTCATTCTTCTAGCCATTGTCTTGGCACAGTCAGCATGAAGCGGGCAACAAACAGGTTCGCCGTCACACATCGAGACATCAGATGAGCCGACATCGGCAACAAATGGCAGTTGATAGGTTGTCACAAGTGGTTGCTTCCGAAGACGAGCTTGACACCCGTGCTCGCCTCAGCACAAATCCTTTCTTGCGAATTCAAGCTTTGGGTCTGCCACTTGCTCAATGCTCAAGGTTTGCTTTATTGGATTTAACACCACCAAATACATGTCCATAACTAGAATATTCTAGCTATGTTTCAGCACAGACTTAAGTATATCGAATCCCGAGTCCCGTTATGCGGTAAGGCCAAGGGAAATGGTGGTTCTTCCGAATCAAGATTCATAGCCACCTACCAAGAAACACCCCTTGAAAATGGCCCCAGGGGCTGAAACTGCACGCCCTGGCCGCCTGGCCACTGCTCCGCACCGCTGCCAGGCTGCTCCCTGACCAGGCGGCGTGGCCTTGCGCAAGTGCGAAAGGATGCCAGGGATGCCAGGGATCCGCGAAATTCGTCCCTGGGAATCTCATGAAATGAGGGACGAATTTAGTGGGGACGAGTAGGGACTAACCTTATGATGAAGTGGTAGGTTTAACCAGTGTCATTGCTGGCAGGTTTAACCAACATGGTTTAGTTGGTAGGTAATAATAACAATACACTAAGTCAGTTTGTGGGTAGAAGTGAACATCATGGGATTTATGTCCAGGTTGCTACAGGAGTCGTTGTATTTCCAAACATTGCACCGGTTCCGCAGAACACCTTTCAACGGGGAAACTGTGCAATCGCTGCTTGAACAAAGGGGGAAACAGGCCTCTGGGCAATCTTGGGGGAACTCCCACTCTTAGTAAGCTTCTTCGGATTTTCGGATACTGTTTGAGGAGGAAGTCCCTAAATGCGCAGGGGATCTCTAAAGCTGGTACCTCTTGAGAAAGCCGTGGAGCTGACCATTCGGTAGCCATGTATCGTGAAACTCCCACCAGAGAAACCAAAAAGCACGGGGCCTTCCGGACCACAAGTCAAGACAGCCCTGTTCAAAGCTCCCTGGAAAACCTGGAACAAAAGGCGCTCGCGGGCAAACAGGGATGCTACGTCTTGTTTGTGTCCTTTCCATTGACTCGGCAAAGGCGGTCACAAAAGTCTGCATAGGAACAGGAGACCCCCAAATGTTTCAGCTTCCTTGTGTTTCCCTTCCACCTCCAGAAAGAGGTCCATCCAAGTCACGCCAGAAAGCTCAGGTCGAGCTCCCAATTCAGGGGTTGCAACATGGACCCCCCGACCTTCCAGGCCCCAGGCTGGAGTCGGCAGGGCTCAATGGAAACCCCCCACTTTGACGTGCCTGGAAAAGCCAAACCAGAGAACCAGCTAACTAAACACATGGATCCACTATTCCTTGGAACCACCACCCCCTCTTGTAGTGCTGACCCGGACTGTGAAAGCCCTCAAACCCCATGTCCAATCGCCGAGGCGCAGGGATGACCGTCCAGAGGCAGCTGCTCCTGCGCGAGGGGGAGCAACCGCGAAGCACGGCCTTTTGTGGAGCAAGGAGACAGGTCCAATGGGGCTGCTGTTGTTTGCCACTTGCCCCGAGCCGTGCCGGGAATTGGTTGAAGCCGGAGCCCCGAGCCGTGCCCAAAACCTTTTCAGCATCGTGGGGAGGTCCGGCAAATGGACTGATTGTTGGGTTCCGAAGAGATGCAAGTGGTGTCTGGGGCCCTTGGAGGGTGAGGTTTTGGCCACGGACACCCTCTACAGGTCCTTGGGTTTGACGCATCCCCAGAACAACTTGGCTGAAACTTCTGTCTGAGTCTTCCAGCCTTCCGCTCGATGCGCTCAATTTGAGCAACCACGGAGGGTGTTTTTGTTTCCTTTTTTTTTCTTCTTTTTTTTTCGGGAGACCATGACGTCTGTTTTCTGCATTCATTTTGGACTAAGGCCAAAGAGTGTGGAGCTCTTAGCCACACAACTCTGGGAAGGCGCCGAAACCAGCTGCCCTGCAAATGACCAGTGACATGTTGCCGCAGGTCACGTCCGAAATGAACCAACCACTGCATCAGATTTGATCAACACTTTGGACCGTATCCCACCAACTACCCTCGATTGTGGTGCAACTGGAGTTCTGGAAGATGTTCCTCCAAAAGGGACTCTCTGGCGGGGTACTCTTGGGTACAAGGCTCTCGGTCGCAATTTAGGCTTCCGCACCATGGTCAGCGGGTCTGTCATTGCCCAAATTCGCCTTGGAGGAAGTGCGGGCCTTGCCCCCCGATGCCTAGACGACCCATGTTTCAGCTATTCTGGGTGAACGATAGTTCGGCAGCCTAAAATAAGGGACCCACTAAGAAGGAACCTTCAAGGTGGGTAAGGTTGCAAAGCCCCTTGATGAGGTCACTGTAGTTTGCCAGACTGTGTAAACATCTCATTTAGGCTTCGTTTTCAAAGGGTGCATGGTCTAGGCAACCTGAGCGAGAACGATATCAGCAAAGTGGGAGGGGTGACGGCAGCACCGCATGCCGGGATACCCTCACATTGTCTGGGGGACTGTATGCAACAAGCCTTGGCAAATGAGCCTTCCTGACTGGGGCACTTCTACATTAGTTCGGTTGCATGAGTCCTCCTTTATGGGTAGCCACTGATGTATGACACTGGTGCACACCTCATTTGGAACTTGGAGGCTCTATACCTCTATACAACAAGCACTGCTCAAGTGCCTCCCTTGGGAGCTGAGAAGCACGGTTCAAACCAAGCAGGATGTCAGCAGAAAGGGGTTTGAAGGTTTAGCCCTGCAGCAACACTTCTTCTTTCCACAGCGCTCCGCCTGATTTTGCCTTGCAAAACAGTTGTGCAGCTCAGCTCAGCAGCAGGCCATTAAGCCAAAGAAAGCTGGTCACGTCTAACCATACACAAGCGAGGGAAGGGATGTCCTGGATCATTCAGGCAGGCGCAGAACTTTCATTCCTTGACAGGCGGGGTGACCCATGTTTGGAATGTTGTGAAGGGACCACCCCGATCTCGACCAAACACCCAAACGCCATCGACGAGGCAGAACGTCGATGCGGGCAACAAAGAAGCAATGTTGCGGGTCAGACTGGGGGAAGGGCTGCGTCTTTTGGCCGTTGGAATTTAGAGATGTCCGGACCCCATGACCGTAGACAAAACAGGAAACATTGACTGAGCTTCATGATTGGTCCTTTGGCTCCCGGAGTTGAGCATGGAGCATGCCGTCCCATGTTGCGGAAGCCAACTCCACAGCGCCCGTTTACCGTGCTTTTCCTGCAAGGTTGGCATGTGGGACCCCGAAATTGACCCAGGGCCTCAAACAAGGTCCACTTGCACCGCGGGTACCTCTCACCTTGGCATCGTTGCGGAAAAGCTTTCAGGAGTGCCTAGTAGACCCCCATTCGGGCGCCGGAACAGGTGAGTACACCGCCGGATGACCTAGGTTTGTCTCAAAATTGGATCCGGAACCCCTAAGTGCACTTTCCTTGCTTTCCCTTTCTGGCGCTTTCCCTTGTTAGAAACCAACCAAAAAATCCTCCAACCCCAAACCCACACACTCACATCCACCTCCCGTGTTCTCAACTCCCACCCCCCACAACCCCACAAGGTCCCGGCAGAACCGGGTCCGCGCCGAAACCTGGGCGCAGCCGAAGCGCCCAGCCGCTGGGATGGAGCTGGAAGTTGGGGGAAGGCCCCCAAGACGGCCGTCCCGGAAAAAAGGGGGAAAAAAAAAACGGTTGCTTTGGGTTCCAAAGGGAAGTCAAGGATGAGTGATATGTAGTTTGTGCGTCGCAACCAGGCAAGGAATAGCCCATCTGGGCTTGGCCCCGATAGACAACCCACAGGACATAGGAGTTGTCTTCAAATGCGGGAACTCAGATGGTGTTCCTACCGCGTCCTTTCAAACCACCCCATGGCAAACCCCAAATAAGCTTCTACAAGTTTCTACACCTTAAAGGGCACCACCTTCAAGATGCCAAACCCAAGGGCACATGCTTTGCCCCACTGAGAAGCAAGAATACTTCACTGGTCGTGACCACAAGCAAAAGTGCGGGTTGCAAAAAACCAGTTCAAAAGGGAGCCTTGGCCAATCCGATCCATCCCGATCGTGATATCAGTCGATTAGACACCCAAACAGCACTTGCATTCGACCCCATGTTGCAGTCAATAGGTGCATTCATTGCTTCCTGGTCCGCAGACATGCACTGCGGCCAAGCAAATATCTAAGATAATTTCGACTGTCCCAAATCACTACCCCCCAAGGGTTTAATTGGAGCACAGTCAATTCATGACCACTATATACTTCATATACCCGATTCCCCTGTAACTAGTGGTTTCGAGAGAGTAGAGGGTCCAAGGCAACTTACTTTTCAGTTCCAGCACAAACTACACTTGCACGTGTTGCCGTCCCTCTCAGTCAAATGGACCTCTGGGGCGCAACTTACCCAGAGCTTGGGCATTTTTGGGATTGGCAAGCATTGTGGGGTTTGGGGATTTGCCATTGTAGGGTTTAGGGTTAGGGCTTGGTGGTTTCAAGGCTCAGCCGTTTTCAGGCTTAGGGGTTTAGGGACCTGCTGACCTCGATGGGAGCACTTGTGATTCGCATTCCTCACCGTCCAACATCCCAGGCAATCGGGTACGCAGCGCCTTCTCGCTCAGAGCAAGCTATTCACTCATGGCGTGCTGCACAAGGAGGCATAGCTGCCATGTTCATCGTCCTCAATCTTCATCTTGGGACAGCTGCCAAGTTTCTGTGCAAAGTCGCCCCTGTCGGACAGCTGAGCTGTAGCGCGACTGGGCGCTCAGCATTTTGTAAACCCGTGGGCGTTGGCAGACAGGAGCATGGCTTTCTGGCTGGTCAAAGTGAGTGTGGTCTGCTTCATTTCTCGTCACAACGTAGCGTACCACAGCTGCTTGTGAGGGATGATCTTAGTTCTTTCCATCAGAGAGAAATCATCTGGAACCCAATGAGAAGGGACCTCCATACAAAGAGTGACACAGGCCTCAAACATATGGCCCTCTCGCTGCCGTTCGGAAATCCGGAGAGCTCGAGGTTTCGGCCGTCAAAAACCGAGTTCAAAAGGTCCAAAAGACGTAAGCAGGGAGGCCCTTAACGACCTGCAAGTGAATGAACGTTGCGAGTTCGCGGGGGAAAGCCAACTATGTCCAAAAGGCTGGAAGGCCTTTCTCCGGTGCCAACGGCTTGCAACCGGTCACAGAGGGTCAGTTTCCCACACAAATCTGCTGTTCGCAGATCAACTTGAGGATTCTTAGAGGAATTCATCTTTTGTGCTCTATGAGGCTATGAGGACCGAAATTGGGGATGGCATCCCCATTCAGAGCAACAAAAAGTCGAACAACCCCAAAAAAGAACAAGACAAACTCCGAAACACTTAAGCAATAAACGCATAACAAAACAAAACTAAACCCAACAAACCCCCAAAAGCCTGAGCCGAGCCGCAGGGCCAGGCCGCCAGCATGCCCTCGCCGCTCCAGCAGGCACCTCGCAGCTTCCATGCGTTCCCCAGGGCACTTGTCCGAGATCGCGGAGGGGCGTTGTCACTTTTCCAAAACGGTGAAGGCTGATCGCAACTTGGTGTTATGAAGTCAGGGGGGGCGGTTGGCCAGTTGGCGCAAAAGGCAGCCCCGGGGAAGCGGGGTGATTGGTGTTCCTTTGTTCGCCTGGTTGTTTCTACTAGAGAAAACATGGGGTGGATGTTGTTTGTCCTTTGCACTGGTTCTCTTCCTGCAGATGAGCCTCATGTTGACCCCGGATCAACACTCCCAATGTCTCAAGGGCCATTGCTCCATCCAACCCCGCGACCCCAGGCCCAGTGCCGGGAAACGGTCAGACCCCTTCAAAAAAGGGATCTCGCGCTCCTCTCAAAAAGGGGTAAAATCCGCCACTCAAAGCCGATCCAACTCCGGTCAAATCCCTCTAGAAGCCGGTCAGCCCCTGGAAACTAACCCGCAGAAGCCAATCAAGAAACCGATCAACCACGCCTGGCTGTTGGGGCAGTCTGGGTGGCTCCGGATTTCATGGGGGCAACTGCCATCCTTGTAGGCAATGATCGCATTCCGACCTTGTCATCCAGCGCCGGATGCCAGAGGTCCGCGTTGCGGTTTTCCCTGTCAGCTCCAAGTAGAAAGTGGTTTTGGCCAACTTCTCCCCTACGTTTGCGCCAGGTCGGCATTCAGTAGGACGTGGCCTTTAAAGGGTTTAAGAGTGAATCAGGTCAACGATCATCATGCTTTGAGGGAGTTCTGCGACGCCTAAAATGACTCCTATATGCCTTCATGCTTCTATCTTCTTGGATGAGGAATCTCCTTTAGAATGAAGACGTGATGAACAGTGTCTCAACCGGGTCCGTTAAGTGACACCGGGATATGGAATTGAAGGCCTAAAGTTGATGGCCGCTTGATCGATTTGAGAAAGCCTCAAAATGGGCCCTTTCTCCGTGCAACTCAACTGCTTTCAATGGCCCAGTCGAGCGCGCTTCTTGCGCTGAAATGTGACACAAGTGTCAACGAATTCCTCAACACCTTCTTCAGACACTTTCTTCTGACATGCTGTGTGAAGGCTACTAGATCACTCAGCGTCCTGATCGGACCAGCTGCTCCGTCTCCTGGCAAGGCGCGGTCGGGCTGCAGGTTGAAACGCAGGCCTGAGACGGTTTTTCTCGTCAGATTCCCAGACCTTAGTATTTGGCTGTTCAAAACCCTTCAAAAAAGGAGTCAGTACAAGCTTGCAATAACCTGCAGCCTAGCTGCCCGCGATCTATCCCAAACCCATTCACCTTCACTCTCAGGCTCCTGCGAGTCCAGGAGTGTCACGACACGTGGAGCATGATGTGTCTGCCTCAATGTTGTGCGTCTTATTCATGGTTCTTCTGGCCGGCATGTCATGCCTGATGCGTGCTTTGCAACACGCTGTGATGCGACACGTTTGCGAGCACATTGTCGCGCATTGGCGCGCACAGCTCACCTGTTCCATGTCTCTCCTGGCCAAGCCATGTCAGGTCCGTCACAGCTCACTGATGCTCACTGCCTCAGGCACGTCGCAGGTTGCAGTCACGGTTCCTCGACCAGACGTGCCGGTGACAGCTGAGCCCCGTGCCTCATGCGGTAGTTCATGTGGGCTGCAAGCTTCCACCTTCATGTGTGCCCCCAAGGAAAATCAACAGGTCACATGAACAGGTCGCATGCCTGGCTGTCAGCAAGCTCAATCAGTGTCTCCTGCAAGGAATGTCATCATGTGGCAGTTCATGTGAGCTCGTGCGGACGGTTGTCACACGCGCCTCATGCAGATCATGCGCCTTGCTGTCAGCAGCCTCACGCGCTTTTAGAAGGCATGTCACATGAAATGCAGCGCCTCATGTGCTTGGATGTTCGCGGCTTCGCACGGTGTCTCCTGTAGCCAACGCGCGCATCATGTGAAGAATCTAGTGTTTCAGCTGCCTCATGTGGCAGTGCAGCATGTGCAGCATGCCATCAGCAGGCTCAATCACCCCTAGAAACTGTTCAACTTCCCATCCCCAACCCTCTAGAAACTGGCCCAACTCCGGTCAGAAACCGGCTAACCGGTCACATTCCCCACCATAAACCTATTCCATTCCCCCAAAAACTGTAGAAACCGACCAAATCCCTCTGGCCAAATCCTTCCAGAAACCGGCAAAACCCCCCCCCCCCCCCAGCGGAAACCAGTCAAATTCACCTTCGCTTGGCCCAAGCTCACTGCCATTCTGTAGCTCTCTGCAGCTTTCAATTTGGCCCCTTGAAGCCAACAGGAGTCGTGCCCCTTGAAGCCAACAGGAGTCGTGGGCCTGAGGTACAATCTTGTCCTTGCTAAGCCTATTTTTGAAGACTTCCACCATTGGAAGGATCAGTGAGCTTACTCCAATGTCAAGGTCTTAGCGCGAAGCATCTCAGCGGCGTGAAAGTGTGTTTTCGACACCGGGGTTACCTTCTCAGCTGGTTGTTGCTCCAATCGTCTGACTTCCACCATGGACGGGCATGCAGTAAAACCAGTGAGCAGGCCAGCAATGAAATAGGATGCCACCTTCTCCGTGGTGTTTGAAAGGAAAGGGGAGAAATTCCTAGGCGTCCCCTACAAGTCACACACTGGAAAAGGTCACAAGCCAATCAAACGGTTGTGCCTCAGGTATTCCCTCTCCATTACTGACAAGACCCTTTCTGTGAAATATTCCCGTCCCCACCGCGTCAAGAAAAGGTGGGTACCTACCAAGATTCCTTGGAAAGCATACCCAATTCCCTACGGAAAGTGGCAACCTACTGTGGATGGACAAATTCCTGCACCACCTAAGAAGCCCTGGAATGCTGGTTCCCATACAAATACCAGCAAACAATGATTTCGCCTCTTTTCAAAGAGGTGCGAAATGGATTTCGTCCATCCACCCTCCCTACCGAATTGCCTTGACCTAAAACCGACCATTCACGCCACAAACCGCCCCCCCGCCCTTCCCCCCCTCCCGCCTCGCACCGGCGCCGAGGGCGCCTGCATGAGCGTCTCCAACTCCCCGCCTCGCCGAGCGACGCGAGTTCTTTCTTGCGCGTGGCTTGGGACCGTTTCGATGGCTACAGGGAAAAAGCTTAAAGCAAACCCAAAAGCCGAAAGCAAACCCATGTTCAGGCTTCCAGGGGAAACTCCTATGGACAATAATTAATCATTCACCAACCAGAGAGTGAAGGGTAGGCACAGAAAACAGTGAACCCAAACAAAAACCTCGGAAAGCGTTGAAGACCCAAGCAAATGGCAGGGGTCTTTGGCCAATTCTCCCAGATCTTCGACTGAAACTGAGAAACTCTCATGGGTCCAAGAACTAGCCAAACGGTCGATTCAGAAGATGATCGGATGTTTATCTTAGGGGAACCACGCCCAAAACCTGGCTCAAAATTAACCAGGAGGGGTTACGCAGGTATTGGTCCATGCTTCCACTTACCAGGGTTCCATTTTGCTACCGGTTTTTTGAGCCACAGCCATGTGTGTTCGGGAAACCACCCCAGACAGCGTTCACTTTCAAGGCGCACTCGTCACTCCACCGCGTCCCGCGCCTCGCCAAAGCTTCAGCGCCTCGCGGCGCCACAGCGCCAGGGCCGGCGAAGCCGGCGACCAGCGGAGCTCCGGGAATCCGCCGAAGCCTCAGGAGATGCCGAGCTTGCCCCCGCAACCTCCACATACCCGGCCTTTGTTCAGGGTATCATGTCGACCCTCTACTAAAAAAGGAGGTATTTACCATGGAAAACCAGGCGTTCACCGAAAATACCCTGAAAAAAGCGGGTATTTTGAGTAGGGGGTAGTAGTCAAAAAGGGAAAGAAAGGAGTGAAAGGTATACCCGAGAACAATCTCATATCATGATTTGAGCCACTTTCTTTCTTGGAGTCTACCCCTGGGACCTGAAGGGTTCGACTAAGCTTCAGCTTCTACCAAGGTTCCGGTTGCAATGTTTGCAGGGGTACCAAAGTTTGTCAAGCCCTGCTGAAGTTCAAATGTCCTGGGTGGTTAAGACACAAAAGGGAGGGTGTCGTGCACTTGCGTCCTGGTACAGGTAATGTTGGCTGATCCATTCGAATGGCTGAATGGCTCCTTTTTTCATTTCGGGTTGAGCATTGCCAGCGGCAAACGTCAGTCAGGATCGACAGCCAGTTTTTCTCGAATATTCAGGTACTTGGCGGTTCAGACTTGCCAGCGGAGCTCCTAAATTCAGGTGGCATTATTGTGTAATCCAGTTGTAAACTTGTTTTATGAGATACCAAGTTCTAGAGGACACACGAATACTTGCGGGTGTAACTAAATAAGGTGGCAATCGCATGATGTGTAAATCGGCAGCTCGCTTTCCAAAGTGAGACTAAGCCCCTTTCTGGCAGCCCTCCCAAGCACGCGCGTGAGAAAAACATCACCGGTCGGTGTGATCTTAACTTGGTCAACCCTCGACTTAGGATCTATCCCTTTACCACCATCATATTTTCTTCCAAGGGCAAACATGAAAGATGTGGCCAAACGCTGACCCAGCGAACTCCGGGTATATCAACCGGCGGACTATTTGGGGGCAAACAAATAGTGATCCGGAAGCCCTCATACAAATGGGACACACCCCATATTGAACCACGGGTTTGTGAATCCTGGACTCCCTTTGACTTTTGCCAGCTCTGCTCGTTTTTTTTCTGGTGCCCAAACTGCGCGCGCAATTTGGGCATGGCTAGCAAACAATTCTGACAACAAACGCTGACTGCGCTCCCATGGGCGAGAAGCCGTTGCTTGCTGACGATTCTTTTGCATGAACGAAGCAGCCAGACTCCAAGGCTCCAGACCGTGCGGCAACCGCGCAACCTCCAAGCCGCCGTCCTTCAAAAGGAGTTGACCGCATGCTCCCAGAAGCCAAAGCCAGCTTTGCGCCATAGACCACATCAGAAACGAAATTCATCGCTTGCCCAAAGGATGCGGCAAGCTGAGTCCATCTACAAGAGCTTGGCGATCGAGAGTCTTCAAAAAGAAGAAGCAGCCACACCCAAACACTTCTCTCAAGTTCCTCTGGACATGCTTCAAAGACTTGATCGCCGACTTCTGGAGTAGCGCACTTCCGGGTGCTGGGTGCTTCTCTAGGTGCTCAGCCATCCGCAAGGAGGAAACCCGAAGGACTTGGGATGTTGCAAAGGAGGGAAGTCAGAGAGGGGGGGATAGGTGGAGATAAAATTGATTTCAAGGGACATCCCCTCCAAAATGGTTGGTGGAATCGTTCATGTCCAAAGCCATGCATTGGGCTGGCTCACATGGGATTTTGCCAACACCCGCTCGGTAAAAATCGCGACCCTATGGCTCGCCACTTTTCCGAAGGCGCCTCCAAAAAGGCGCAGAGCCCAATGGCTTCGGCCAACTTGAACAACCGGACCCCAGTCTACTTGGCTGGAATTAGGACAGCACAAAAATATCCTTTTTGCCTGGTTAGTGGAAAACCAAGGGAACCCCAAAAAAGCAAAAAAGTAAAAAGGGGAACTAATTCTGGGGAAGTTTCTTTGGGGAGACCAAAAGCAGGCGGTGAAAACAATGGTGGCTTCAACATCTTGAAACCGGTTGGCCCACCTTTCAGGAGCTCCGCTAACACAAATCCCCCGCTACCCCCGGGTCCAGCGCCACAATCTGCAGCAAACCTTTGAAGGAGGTGTTGGCAACGTGGCTGTGGAGCACGGCCACCTGCATGTCCAGAAATCGACTGCCCTGTTTAGGGCGGTTGCCCTTGCTTCAACCGTCGAAGTGGGGAACTCTGCCCCCTTTGCGAAAAAGCTGCCATGATAGCAAGAGGGTCAAAACACCCCACAGAAACCGACCATTTGCACTCGCTCCTTGACCCAAATGGCGCCCTGCCATGAGCCGCGACAAAAAAATGTGGGAAGGTACCAGGGGTCGATGGGCTTCAACCTGACTCGAGCTTCTAAGCATTGGCGGAGTAAGCCCCCCTTAGCCAAAAGATGTATATGCTCGGCGCGTTCCAGTACGCATTGAAGAACCAAGTTCGATCAGTGCCATGTTGTGAAATGGTGACAGCTCCTTATGTGGGTCATGATCATGGCTCGTAGGGTCAAGACGACAGGGTGGCTTGGCATCGAGTGCGGAAAGGTTCCAACGCAAAGCACCAAAACGAAAGAAGTCATGGCTAAACGCATCACTTTAGAGATGCCGAAGTGACGAAACCTCCCTCCTTGCGTGCCGTTTGGGTCTATACTTCTGCGCACAAACCTGTTTTTGTGGAAATGGGAAACCGCAGAAAAGATTGCTAGTGGACAACAGAGGGAACTCGCGCTCAATTGGCTTCAGGTCGCTGGCACGCCTTGGCCTTCTTCGGGAACGTTTTGCTGGTGTGGCCATGGGTCAATAGCCAAATCGTACCCCCAGTGAACATCCCATCCCAATCCCCACTAAAATCCCGACTAAAATGGGTGGTGCACTTACCCCAAAATGGGATCCCATTGGTTTTGGGGGGGGGGATCAAAAGGTCTTGTACATGGGATGACCACTGGGGAAAACCAGTAGCAAAGATGATGCTTCCCACTAAAACGGGCAAAGTTACCCATAGTCATTTGGTCGCCAGTAATATTGATCAACCCCCCATTTGCAAGAGCTCTAAAGCAGCTAGTGATGTTCTTGACGCATCTCTGCAAGTTGGATCCTCCCCTTACCCGCCTGGCCGCGCTCCAGGCCCACCGCATCTGCCGCAAGGGGCAGTGGCTGCGCCGCCTGAAGACAAGAATTTCCGCCCTTCTGACGCCGTTGACGTCTGAGTTCTACCCAGATCCAAACACGTCAAAAGCAACAACCATCGACCATCAACCGCTTTTGGATGGGAAAAACCGTTAAGGATCCAACAGCGTCATGCCCAAACATTGGCGTGGGAATGGCGAGAAAATGGGCTGGGCATGACACCGGCGTGCATGCAAGCTCGACTTGCAGGGACGGGGGATGGGGGGCATTTTAGGGCTCAAGCGCGCGATAGCATCCCACTCGACTTAGAGAGAGGTTGCAAACTTCGTCCAAGTTGTGTCATCACGTGGATTTTGAACTTGCGAGGACTGTGCTGCGTCTAAGCTCGGAAAGAAGGATTCCTTCTAAATGGTGTTCAAAGGGAAGCAAAGGAAAACCAGCCTTCCTAAAGAATGCGCTCTTTTGAGGGAGAAAAAAAAACATGGACATCACCCTGAATATGGCAAATGGGGCCATAAGGCCTCTTGCACTTTTGCCAGCAACTGTCCCTCCTGAACTTGTGCCAGTCCTCTGTCCAAATCAAGGCCCAACAATGAAGTTGCAGAACGTGCATGTCCAACGGAAAAGTTGTTCCATCACTAAAACACTGCTGAACAGAGCAGCGTCTACTTTTAGCAACTAAGCACGAAAGAGGTTCCTTGACTAAAGCACTGGGCAAGCAACCACTTTTAGTCAACAAAGACTGTCATGATACTATCGAATGACTTGGAAAACGAGAGTTTGGAAACCACGCCGTCCACTCTTAGTCGTCGGAAAAGCATTGTCGGTTGGCATGCTTTCTAGTCGACTAAATCAACAGACATCTGACGAATGCCTCAAAAATAAAATTGGGGAACGCAAGGAAAGGCTGCTTGAGTCAATGCAAAGCGTCGAATCGTTGCACTAAACCCAACACGAAGCATCAGCCAACATCACCAGCATCACCAACATGATTGGCCTTCAACTACCAGGTTTCTTCACAAACAATGGGCACATGCTTCCATATGTGCAAAGCACCCAAATCCCACAGGCGCTAGGGAAGATGGTTGAGCAGGATTTCTTGAGCATCACCTCTTAGGGGCGTTCATCCAAAAAACGGAACCAACTACAAGGTGCTGGGGTTAGATAGCACTAGTGCCACAACTAAACCACGATAACACACACACACAGACACAACATGACACCCACATGCACAACAACCACATTCAAAACACCTATAACACACACACACACACATACACAACAAACACCAAATGACATAACATAGCATAACACAACTCAAAATAACATAACATAACATAACATAACATAACATAACATGACATGACACAACACAACATGACACAACACAACATGACACACACACACACACAACAAACAACAACCACGTTCAAAACACCTATACCAACAACACACACACACACACACAAACACGTACAAAGAAACTACCACCAAAACGGGAAACACAAATCCACCCCGTGGCCGCCTCTGGCGCGTCCAGGCGCCAAAGCCTTGCCCCCTCCAGGCGACGCTGCAGCACGCAGCCCTCAACGACCTGCAGAGGGATAGGGTACCGTTGAGTCCCCATGGACACGAGCTGGGTGTATTCCTATTCACAAACCAGAAACCTATTCCTATGAAACCTATTCCTATGAAACCATGTTTTGTAGTGATGGTTGTGGTTGACTTTCTGTTTCTTATACTCACATGGGAAGTAAGCCAAATACCTGGCCAAAGCAGGGGTTGAGCCCCAGGCCTTGTGGTTGAAGATGGTTGAATGTCGGCCCCTGATTTGGACAAGTTTCATTTGTGATCTACCCTGTTTCGGTGATTCCAAGGTGATGATTGTGGCGATGTGGACATCACATGGTAGATCATGAAACGAGGTAAGCAAGTAAACCAGACACAAATTACAGCAAGCTGCAGGGATAATCCAGCTTCTCAAATCTCTTCTGAAGGAAACATTTGAATGGACTTGCTTGTTGTTTCCTCCTCTTGGAGGTATGCGGGCCCGGGATGAACCGCTAGCTACTTGATAACCCTCATGCTGGTTGAACACTTCGGGATGCGCTCGGCATCAAAGGAGTCCAAAACTCCCCTGCAACAATGAACCCATCTTTTTCCCCCTGTTTCAGTTCCACATGAGTTCTCAAGAAACGTACGGCGCATTCCCTGATGTTGCGAGAAAGCCACTTCCCATCAGAGTTGGCCCAGGTGATTTGTCGTTACCACCCGCAAAGGGAAATGTAAGGTGTGGGGTGACCACTTCACTTCAACGGAGCTTATCTTATCACAGAACATGTCAACCTCCTCAATTTCCATGCCTTTTGGGATATGTCTTTCCAATTTGGTTTCATGAGCCGTCCCCCCAAGCACAGGAAGACCCCCTGACCCGGTGCCGATGCACGGCCCGAGCCTTCACCCGCGCCCCATCGGCGTCCAGCCGGAAGAGCTCTTCCACCGCACGCATGGCATGAGGCCCGAAAGGCCCTAAGGAGGGCCACCGACGTAGATTCAAGCAGGAAAGCTGCCATTTTCAGATTGTGTTACCCTCCCAACTAACGTGAAAGTTAAAAGTTGGCCCTTTCCAAGAGGAAAGTCTGGACAGGTCTGTGCGCTTCCATGTTGGCTGGTGGGAGGGTAGATTCAATCTTGGGGAGACGGGTTTTTGTCGGTTCCCCTTTTGGTCTTTCTGGCAGGTTCTTTGATGTTCCCGGAACTGTGGGTTGAAAACCCACTCCGGGAAAGAACAGCCTGAAACATACACTATGAATGCACTACTGCACTCCCATCCAAATGTGTGGGAAAGAAACGTTCAGGCTTGTTCAGCCACCTTTGAAGCATTCTCCGCAGCCACAAGTTCAAGCGGGAAGTTGGAGCAAGCTTGAAGGTGTGGCTGGACAAACATCGATGCTATGATATTGAGGAAGGCTATGCCCACCATCCACACCCGAGAACTTGCAGCCCGACGGACCCCAGGGTGACTGGTCTAAACGGTGTCCATTTCTCCCTTGGAGATAGGGACGCGGCAACTTTGGCACTCTCGGCACAAGAGCTTGGCTTTGATGCCGACTGTGTCTGCGAAATGCTGATGCCGGGTGTGTTTGCTTGAGCTGACTCCACAGGCTGGGCCAATTTCAATGGTCTCCGCTAAGCCAAAGGCTAGCTGCAAGGCCTTTGGTTCGGGGCTGGGTGCGCGCGGAATGGCGACGAACCTCTGATGTCCCGGCAGATCTTTGTTTTCATGCGACTTGTTGGCTGGTTTCACGCTTCAAGCGGAAAACCTTCACCTTCACTTCCCGTGGAAGATCCCCCTGAGCATCAACTTGGGGTGCAATCCTGGGGTTTACATCAAATCGGACTGCAGCTCATCTCTCTAGAAAATCTCGAGCAAGTGTCTCAGCAGTCCAAAAGATAGAGCCGGTCAGGAGGTGGTGGCTTGGTTGGCTTGTTTGGCTGGCTGGCGAGCTGGCTGGCGAGCTGGCTGGCGGGAACGGCTTTTTGTATCTGCAAAGCCTCGAATGAAACCAAGTCTCATTTCTTGTGTCAGCCGAGCGACAGCCGAAAACTCCGAAACAGGTGGTTTCTTCGTGGTGCCCTTTGAACCAACCTGAAAAAGGCACCCTCGAAAAACTCACGCCCGAGTCATCCCTTCCGGGTGCCAAGAAGCAGGTGGTGGGGCTGGCCGGCCCCACCGGCGGTTTGCTGGTGGACCAATCATCCTATGTTGAGACTGCCAAGGGTTTACAAGCCTCACATTAACCCCGCACAACAAAGAGTGGAACACCTTAAAGTGGCCCTGAGGAGAGTGTTGGGCGCTGCTCACCGGGACATCGACCTCTTGTGATTTGGAGGACAGGAGTGCCAAATCCAGCCACCTCCGGACCTCCCAGTGTCGGACATCCGCCTTCTGTGTAACTCCGAACTCCTTCACGAGTTGACTCGACATAGGTTGAGGACCAATAACCCGGTCCTGAGGACCGCAACCTGTGACAACCCTGCAGTGATCTACTCAAAACCGCAATTAATAAACTCCCGCTAAACATCAGGCCCATGTGCCAGGCATCAGAACTCGCTGGTCATAGCCGTAGTCAACATCTCTATATAAATATAAATGGGCCGTTTTGACCATGGCAAAAACGAGGCCATCCGGAAGCAGGGCGCACTGGAGTGCCGCCGCTTCACGCGGAGGTGCATGGAGTCCTGCATCCGAATCGCTGTCGAAATGGCCCGGGGATGTTGAAATCGAGCTCATTTCAGTGAGTGAATCACCCGAAAGGGGAAACTGCCAACTGTCCAATTGGCAAAAACGAGAGCTTGTTGTTGTTCAAAGGTTATTCCATGGGTCATTCGAAATTTGCCAAGATCCAATCAGCCGCTTCAGGGACCGATTTTCGGGTGACGTGAATGAACTGGTCCGGAAAGCCCTCTTTGTGGTTGCCGTGATCCGCAAAATACAGGGCGTCCCTTTGATCAAAGCATCGGTAAGACCTTCCCCCCTATACTAAAAAGCCTATTGCATTGTGCCTCCCGGAGCCCTCAGCGAATCAGTGTTCTGCCAATATTGAAACCGAGGCTAAACCAACAAAACAACCAGCCAACCCCAACTGTAGTGAAACTGAAGGGTACGCTGCATGTTTGCCCTCAAAAACACATGCCGAAGTGCAAACTCTGGTTGGACCCTGGAGGGATTTCGTTGTGAGTTGACAAATGACTATTGGCTGAACACTTCCAGTTGAAATGTTTATGTAGCGCGTTCCGAGTTCGATTATTTCCGTGGCAAAGGATTGCTTCAGCAAGGACCAAGTGGAAACTGCCGGCAGGCCCAATCCGCCGATATGCTCTTCCTAGTATAACATTCATCGCCTGATGGGGCAGGGTTGGAAAATGATTGCCCTCAAACACAAACACACCCGTGTACCAACAATACAGAGGGTATATGGTTCAAAGCCTTCTAGTCTGCACCTTAAATCATGCATGACAAGCGGCTTTGAAAAAATGGAGCCGCGGTCCTGGATATCCTCCAAACGCACGCGCAAGTAACCGCGGTATTCACTGGCTCCCTAGTAGAAAAGCACTTGCTCTTCCCTTGTCTAGGTCCTCCAGTAGAGAGGTTAGAACAAGGGAACCCTTTTTTCTGAAGTCTACTTTTGTAGGGGAACCCTCCCCCAAAAAAAGGGGTGAGAAAGGGCACCTAGCTGGGGGACCTAGTTGTAGTCCATCTCCCACCCGGCACCCACCCGTCATGGGGCGTCATGACGCCCGACATGTTGCCCAGCGCCATGGCTTCCGGACCTGGCCGCAAACCACAAACCGGGCACACCTGTTGACCCTTCGCCTTGGTTGCTTCACTAGTAACCACAGGAAAACATGAGAATGGCAAAGAGTAGTGGGTACTCTTAGGGCCTTTGGCCCTATCAACTTCCGATTTGGCCGGCTTCTTGTTTACCGATTTGTTCTGTGGGAGGATCCAGTGAAACTTCTCGGCGCCCCCAACCAGTCCACTAAGGTCAACCTGGCAGAAATCAGAGGGAACCATGGGGTCAAACCCGGAGGTTCCCCACAAAGACGGAGTGTTCCTGCTACCGTGGTCGCAAAGATCACGTGTAAGGCTTGCTTTTTTCTCCGGGGCCTCCCACCCAAAACCGGGGAGCTCGGACGAAAATGGCCCAAGGGATTTATGAGTCCCCGGTGAAGATGTCAAGCTCATCCACCCATGTACCCATGTGGGTGTGTCTTAACATAGGCGACTCAAAAAACGGGTTGGTGGCCTTTTGCTTTGCCGCAAAAAACCAACCAGAAGGGAGTTCCCCAGAAGACACCCCCAGGTCCGTTCCCAGAAGTCCGACCTCCGGCCTTCCGCAGGGCCCGCGGGGAGACGACGCGGTCTCCCCAAGCGACTCGAAGCCAGTGGCCGGCCAATCCCGGGCTGGAGGCCAACGAGCCTCTGGCCCTTCACTCGGAAAAGATCGGCAAAGACTTGGCGACATGCAAAAAGAGAACGCTTTGTGTGTGGTCAGTTGATTCTAGAAGAAAGAAGAAGAAGAAGAAAAAAAAAGGAGTTGGAATCGTTTCAAAGAGATTGCCGGTTCCAGGCCGACCCCTCGCGGATCTTTTGGCGTCAACGTTCGGGAATGATTGGCATGCTCATAAAAGGAACCCAAGAAGGTCCTTCCCCAAGCGGAGATTCAGTTCCTAAAAGTGGTGGGTGCTTCGTATGTTCCACGATGATCTTGGGGGGGGGGGGGGGGGTGTGAAAAACTGTCCCCAGGTTTGGTCAATTCAGGACCCCGTTTCTCGACTTCCATTGTACTTTGGTGTCCCATTTGCGAGACTAGCTCCAATAGGCAACGCGAATCACTTCTTGGAACCACTTTAAAGCAAATCCCTATGCCCACTTTGTCGCTTGAAGTGGATCCACAAATGCGCCAGAAAATTAGAGGACTCCCAACAGCTCAGGTCGCCTCGTACGAATACCCTAAAGCGACGAGGGGAATTACCCCAAAAGATGTGAATGCCGAAATGCCATTCAGAAAAATGCAATCGCCTTTTTTTTGTGTCACGGATGGGACCAAGCCAAGTTTCGGGGGCTTGGCTTCAAGCCAAAGGCGTGAGTATCTTGGGTAAGGTCCCTTTTCTGGGTTGCTTGGTTGAGGGTTGGTAAAAAGAACCCGGAAAAGGGTTGGTAAAGGCCGGTTTTCTGGGTTGCTTTAAATTCAAAACGGAAGGGTGGTAAAAAGGAAAGCCACGGCCAACCGGCGCTTTGCTTGTGGCAGGTGGGAAGACCTGCCGGTCCAGGTGTCAATCCGGGCAGTGCACAGACTCCCCGAGAGAACGCCCACAAGATGCCCAATTCCCATCGTGTGCATCAAAACTAGGGCGACCCCAAAATGGGTGGTTTTCCCGTTTGTTTCCTTGAAAACCACCCAACGAAGGTGCCCCTTTAAAAAGATATATCACATACGGAGGCGTCACCCCTGAATTCGGGGGCCTCAGCACCAAAAGGAACTTGTCTTTTCAGCACTGTGAGAAACTCGCCGCACGGGTGAAACAGGAGGCTGCCGGCCCTCCCAGAACGCCGCTCTTGAACCGCTCAAATGTTTCGTTCCGTGGTCCGGGAAGGGTCTGACTCAAATGGCTCCGTCCGAAAAGGGGTTCGTCTGGTGCTGCCTTGGCAGCAGGAACGCCGGGATCTAGCTGCCAAGCGGCACATTGAGTCTTTGTTGACATTCCAAAAGGGTGTATATCAGAGCTGCCTAGCTCAAGAAGAAGCAATGTTGTTCCTTCCGGCTTGGCTTCTGGCCATCTGGCGCACGGGAGAACCCTGCATCTCATTCTGGATCTGAGGCGGGGGGCTTGAGGCCACTAGGCCTTTCACTCGCCGGAAGATGTTGGACGTGCAGAAGTCTGCGCTTGAAGCCTTGAACAAACCTTGCCCAGCAAATGTCAAAGCAGCTTTGGAGTCAGTTATATAGTCCTTTGCCCTCTGCATATGCATGTGTATATATTAAAATGCACATGCACGCGCATATATGTTCCAAGACATCTATGTCTATGTCTCCTTTCTGCGTTCCAAGAAGCACAGGCCAACGGAGCCTTGGGCTCGGGAGGCCTCGCCGCCTTGGAGCCAGCCGGGCGGGTGAGGGGAGAGGCCAAGAGGACGCTCGCTTGGTGCAAAGGCAGGGCCGCGTCTGAAAAGGGGAAATGAGTGGGGAACGAAAACTGTATGAATTCAAAATGGTGAGTGGGTCAGGAAAACATAATGAGCTCAAAATGGCGAAAGTGCCGAATGTGACAATCTCGGTTGACCCCCTGCTCTAGCGCAAGCAAATGGAGATGCGATGAGGAGCAGCATGAAGCTGGATCGGACAATTGGGTGGGATAGGAAGAGGATACGTAAGCAAACGTAAGCAAAGAGGACAGCGGTGAGCCCTCAAGTCTTCCTGGGTGTAACTCGGGACAGTTTGGCTTTCAGTTGCTCACGAAAGACGGATCGTTGGCGCCCAGCCGCAAGCAATAGTCCGCTCCACTGCAAAATCCCAAACGGGGCATGAAACTGGACTCTGCAATTTCGTCTAAGAGGCTCTGACTGGGAGGCTTGGCAGCCTGTGGGGATGTGGAAACGTGATCAAAGTCAGCGAGCCCCACTTCGGCTGGGTGACCAGCAAGCGTGGGGCCCATGTGCGCGCCTTCCCGCCCACGCCTTGGGCCCCAAACGGTCAGAAGGACAGCTGCGGCCTCGGCGCAAGGCGCGCACGACCGACTTGGAGCTCTTGGCTCGGCTGTAGCCCGGCCCCTGGTTTTGCGCTTTCGACTCTTGCTGCGTTGCTCGTGATTTCTCCATAAATGGGGAAACCTTGCAGAAAAGCGGAAAAGGCTGAAAAGAGCGCCTGCTGGCGCTTTTACTAGGCAGCTCCTCTTCGGGAGACGGGAGGGACATACACCCCGCACCCCCCTGTTCTTGAATCCAAGGTTCCTCCTGCTCCCTCGACAATCTTCATCCCGCCCAAAGGCATATAGAACCCAGTCCCAGCCCATGCAAATCGAATCGCTTACAAGATCCCATGACCCTCGTGCAATGCTATGAAACTTGCTGAAGCACGCGTGAAAGCCTAAGAAACCCCTATAAACACAAAAAGAAACGCCTCTCTACGACCCATGAAGCGGCCCAACTGGGGCGCCGGCAGCTTGCCAGTGCTTGCCACGTGCGACCGGCCTCGCGCGTTGGCCAAACCCACATCTGAGGCATGTTTTGGGCAAGGAACGCACATTTGGGTGGGAACACATATTGCCTATCTGTGTATATATACATACATATATACATGTGTATATATATATATGGTACAGCGTTGCCAGCCCCCAAGTACCCCCCCCCCCCCCTGTGGTTGTGGTCCTGTGGTTGGGTTGTGATGGTTTAGGGTTGGCTTAGAATTGGTTTAGGGTATATTTAGGGTGTATTTAGGGTTAGTTTAGGGTTGGTTCAGGGTTGATTTAGGTTGATTTATGTTGACTCAGGGTTGGTTAGGGTTGGTTTAGGTTTAGAGGTGTACGGTTTAAGGTTTGGTTTAGGGTTTGGTTTAGGGTGTATTTAGGGTTGGTTTAGGTTTAGGGTTTATTGTTTAGGGATTGGTTTAGGGTGTATTTGGGGCTAGTTTAGGGTTGGTTTAGGGTTGGTTTAAATTGATTCAGGGTTGGTTTAGGTTTAGAGGTCTACGGTTTAGGGTTTGGTTTAGGGTGGATTTAGGGTTGGTTTAGGGTTGGTTTAGGGTTAGTTTAGGGTTGGTTTATGGTTGGTTGCGGGTTGGCTTGTCCTGGGGGTGGGGGTGCAAGGGTGTCGGGGTGCGAGTTCAGGGGGTAGGGGTCGGGGTGGGACCGTAGGTGCCAGCATCCGGGGGCTCGGGGTCTCGGGCCGGGGGGGGGGGGGGGGTCCTGGGGGACCAAACCATATGGGGGGGGGGATAGCAACACGGAACACGGGACCATATATATATATATAATATATATATATATATATATGGTGTTTCTCAACATATGTGGGTCCAATGAAATGGTTGGCTTCCTTTTGGTTTCCCTTTAAACACCAACCATTTTGGGACCCACCATTTTGAGAACCCCCATATGTATATGCATATACACATGCATATGCGCATATACATGCGCATATTACATCTGGGTGTGAATCTCCATTCAGAACTCGTGTGTGGAGGGAAAAAGTGAACTCTCAGAGGATAACTGCAAAAAATATGAGGATGAACCTCCCTCATGGATTACTATGAGGGAACCATTTCAGAAGGAACCTGGATCGCACTGTTCGTCCCGCCCCGAGCACTAGAGGGAACCGCGCCGGCCACTCTTTGGAAAAAGGAAACTCCTTCGTTGATTTGCAAAGATCAAGTCAGTGCCTGTCAACACGAAACGAAAAAGACAGCCCTCACATCCCGAACAGCACTCCAGAACTTCCGGAACTTTATATCCAACGGAACCCCTGCCAGCAAGTCACAGCCCCACCTTTCCGGCACCCAAGTATTCAGCAACAACTCCATTGGAACCGCCGGATTCGTGGGGAACCTTCCGGCCAGAAACCTCCGAAGGCCAAAATGCCTGGAGCTGCTCCGGACCACGGAGCAGGGCTTGACCCAGTAGCTTTCCTGGAAAAACTCGGGGGGGGTGGTTGCCTTTGAGTCTCTCAATTGAGAAACGTGGAGTGCATATCAAGTCATGGGGGCCCACGTCCATCAACCTTTTGCGAGGACCCGAGTAGAATTCACGGGCATGGGGTGTGGGTATGTGTTTGTGTGTGTGCGCGTCTCAAAATCGATGACCCCAGTGGATGGTCTCCTTTTGGTCTCCCGTAAAAACAACCCCCAAAACGGGCACCATCGAAAAAAATCCTGCCACTCTTACCCCAAGACTCCCATGAGCTCCCGGCCGGAACGACCCTTGAACAT
This sequence comes from Effrenium voratum, assembly GCA_963377175.1. NCBI lineage: Eukaryota > Dinophyceae > Suessiales > Symbiodiniaceae > Effrenium > Effrenium voratum. The sequence continues at coordinate 115,909 of CAUJNA010000279.1, forward strand.
CTTGTCCTCGCAGCTTCGGCGAGGTGAAACTTAGATGGCCTGGGCGCCTGGGTTGTTCTCTTTCTGCTGCTACTAAAGAGAGAAATTGGCCGTAGGTGGTTTTGTATGTTTTTTACACCAACAAAGCGCTGTTGCGTTTTTTGGTTCTTTTATGCGAAGCGCTCAGGCCATTGAAGCAAGGAAGAAAAGGGCCTACTGGTTGCGTTTTCGTTGTTTTCAAGGGAAAGGACAACGCAAATGAGCAGCCAGGGAAGGCTGCAAAAACAGAGTTGAATCGGAAACTCGGAACGCCGCCATCACTTCCTCTGCAAGCTGTGAGGACGTGTCTATTCTACATGCATGATCCGTCGAACAAAATAACGCCGCATGATGCATAAGCGCACGGAGCATTAAGAATAGCTGCCAAATGGATGAAGCACTATGATTGAAAGTGCGCGCCCACACACACACACACAGAAAGACACTCACACAAAGACACACACACACAAACAAACAAACAAACAACATGTGGCTGAGTTGTTCCTCAAAATAGGGGGGGGCCTAAAAATGTTGGTTTACCTTTCGCTTTAGATGCACCAAAAGTGGGTCCACCATGCTGGGCAATCCCATTTCCAATAACACACACACACAGGCACAACGCCTGGCTGGATACACCTAGGGCAAAGAGCCAAGCCCGCTCTTGGCAGAAACTGCGGCCCTTGGAAACAAACATTGATGCCCGTGCGATTGCTAAAAGTAGGACTCCTTCAATGCATCACGGCTTGTAAGCATGGAAAGCTGTCACAAACATCCTGGATTCAGCGTCTCCACAGGATGTGGCAAGCAAGACGACGGGTATGGCAAAATGAGAGGCCAAAAAGGAGCACGTTTATGTGTACATTGTATGTTTGAAGTCCGTCTCAAAATAAGGAACCACTTTCGTTGGAGGAGTTTTCAAAGGAAGCCGAAAGGAAACAAAGCACTTGGACCAGTCACCAGTGCGAACAGCCACTGCATGTTGACTAGCATGGGCACGCCCCAAGCCGAGCCAGCCTTGGCATGGTCTTGCTATCCCTGGTTGGCCAGCTGGTGTTGTTTGCTTCTTATGTAGTCAGAAACCACCTTGAGGCAAGCACAACTGGATGTCAGCGGTCTGTGTGCACCGTTGCTTCGAGACTACATACCCAGGGGCTACAGGTTGCTTGCTCAAAAGATCTGGAAGTGCTCCAACATGAAACTCCATGCATATTGTTGTTTGCTTGTCCAATCTCTAACACCAAAACCATGATCCAGGGCGGAAGCAAAACCGGAAAAAGGAAGGAAGGCTAGCCTGGCCTTTGGCAAGTCAAACATGCATGTCTTTCATGCGAGAAACCTCCAAACAATGTGGTTCCCTTTAAAGTAAAGCGCCGCTACACTGACACGAACACCTCCCGGTTTGGCTCTCCTGGGAACAGGTGCCTCCCTTCAGCCGCGCGTGCCTCACATAGCGAGCAGCTCGGGAGAAGAGAGTAAACAAGTGCTTCTGGGCCCCAGGCTGAAAACAGCTTGAATGCAGGCTTCGGAATCATAGCAAATGCGTGCGTGGCACACATTCTGATTCAGACTCGCAAGGGGAGTACTGGTGACTATTAGAGGCCAAACTTCCAGTGTCTCCCCCGGCTTTGAATCAGTGTTGGAACAGGGTAGAACACTCAAAAGAGTGCCCTCAACCCAGCTTGCAAACAGATGCCCTTTGGAACAAAGAAAAGGATACCCTCAACAGCAACTATCATATATATATATATATATATGCATTTGGAAACCTGGCGTCAACAATTGGGGACATCTACTTTCAACCAAGCATTAATACCAAAACGGTGGGGGAGAGGGACCCCCGAACTGCTGGCTTTCCCTTTGCTTTCCCCTCCAAAACCCACCCAAAAAGGGTACCGAACCTCGAAAGAAGGACACCCCCTGGAGCCTTTGACCCCGACCTGTGCATTTCAGTGGGGAAAGAGAGCACTCCTTGTCACGGGATTCTTAAAAGTTGACTCCTTGTCACGGGATCGGCACCTGGAGGTTGAGTTTGGGCTCCCCAGCAGCTGCGTTGTCTGGGAGGCAGCTGTGCCGAGGCGGTGCTCCTCGCTTCATCTCGCTGGCGAATCACCAAAGGCCACGCCCCGTTTTGGGGCGGCAACCTGCGCTTCTAGGCTTTTTGTTGGATAACTTTGGCGCTCCTCCAGGTTGACTGCATACAAACAAGCAGAAACCTACACTGCTTGGGGCTCCCACACATTTTGCCCAACAAGGTCCACAAAGCACCATCCCGGCCCCAACCCAAACCTTCTGGGGCTGGACTTCGCATCTGTCGGGCTGATGGGGGCCAACTAGATGTTCTCACTTTTGAAGTGGGCCGAAACATCACCTTCTGATTGCCAAGTTCGATTGAGTAGGTGAAATGTGGCTGTGGGTCAAAAATATGTCCCCCAAATGGAACCCTGTCAAGTGGAAGCATGGACCAAAACCTGTGGTCCCCTGGTGGCTTGATTTTGACCCATACCCATGTGGGCCCAACCGGATTCCCCAAAAGGAGGATGCCTGAACATGCACTCAGCAACACACCCCAAAAGGAACGCCCGTATTGGCATCCAAGGAATTGCAACCTGGTTCAGAAGATTGCGCCCGCGGGTTTCCTTCGCAGGAAAAGCCCAAAGGGCCATCGGGCAAGGGGTGTGACTTTCACTGAGTAGTATTTCACGGCGTCCAACGTGGGCACGGATGCACATTGCATGTGAAGGCTGCCTGAGGGGACAATAGCAGGAAGTATATGCATGGGTCGAACAGCTGAAGCCTTGCATGAACAAACATGTGAACCTGTACATGTACATGTAGATGGGCGAGAACCAATTCTCCACACTCGTTCCCTCCGACTGTCCGACTGTCCGACCGTCCCGGCGCGAAAAAAAGAACGTCTCCTTGTCTCTAATGAGTCCCCGGACCTTGTCCAGGCGCCGGCCTGGGGCTTTGCGATGTGTGCTTCAACTCCCCGGACCCCCAAACCCAGCCTGAACCAAACTTCTAAACTCACACCAAGCCCAACCCTAGACCGGACTAACATGGAACCAAACCAACCATCAGGAAAGAGGAATCCACTTTGGGAGACCTCTTGTTAGGTTCTCTGTTCATTCGGGAGGAATTCCTTCCCCCCTCAATAGCTTTCTTTCCAAAGGGTCCGAAGTTTTGACCGATGAGATGCTCCCCCCCTTTGCGGGAAGGGAAGGGAAGTCCAAATCAAAGGAATTCACGAGGCAAACCAGTTCCTACCAAATCTAGGTCCAGTAGAGAGGTTAGAATAAGGGTACCCTTTTTTTCTGTGGTCTATTTTAGGGAACCCTCACAAAAGGGGTGAGAAAGGGCACTGGGGCCACTGGACCTATGGTCCCAACTCAGATCCCGAGCTCCAGAGCTGGCCACCATCTTCGCCCCGAGCCCCGAGCTGAGGCTCTCGATGCTCGCCTGCAGCTCTGCGGTGTCCCCGGCCAACCGCGCCCTGGGCGTCTCGGTGCCGAAGCCGAAGCCGTCGGTGGATCCGTCGGCTTGAAGTATGCTTGGTTTGGATCCCCATGGTTTTGGATATGTTTTTGGTTTGGATCCCCATGGTTTTGGATATGTTTTTGGTTTGGATCCCCATGGTTCGGGATATATTGGTTTGGGATCCTTCGGGGTCAAATGAATCCAATAACCGTGATGAGGAGGTCTGTTGGAAGCTTCTTGGATTGCGCCGAACCCTGTTTGTTTGTACCTGTTAGCCCACATGCATCTAACTTCACCCCAACCTCCCGGATTATGTCTTGTTCGATGTCTCATCATTCTCCACATCAGTAGGGTCCCTTGCACCGCATCCTTCTTGGTCGACAAGTATTGTGGCATGCCGAAGAAACAAGTTGACTGGGCCCAACCTTGGGTGCTTCCACAAATAGGGGGCCATACCCCCAACGTGGTGGTTTCAACTGCAAACTGGAACAGGAAAGGGGACCCTTGAATAGCTTCTGGTTTCGCTTTCAAACGTCCAAAAAAGGGGGTCCCGGTCCCCCACTCAATAAGGCCTTCTTTTGGAAAACGAAAAACTGGCCACCAACCCCCCACCCCCCTGGGCCCACGTGTCCATCTTACAACCCCCCGGTCTATTTTTGCAACCACCTTCTTTTCCTTCGCAATCGGCTTGTACAGTTGGGCCCGCCACATCCTCTTCCATTTGGCTAAGAATCCTGGAAAAAATGAAAATATGTCCAGTAGTGATAGATTCCCTTTAAAACCAACAGGGGAAAACAAAACAAAAACGTCTGTCCCTGGTTTCAGTGGGGAGTCCTCACTGTTGGAGGGGAACACCCCCATCTTAATCAGCAGGGGTTTATTCCTCCGGGAAGTCCCGAGGCGTCCATGGCACCCAACCCCCTCCCCCGAGCGCCCGCGCACGTCCCGCGTCAGCCGCGCGGAGCGCTCCTCCGCGGACTCCCGGAGCCGCTTCTCCGCCCGGACCTCAGAGGCTGGGGATCTGAAGGGGACGCGGGTCATGGGGATTCGGCGCTTCAGCTTCCGACTGGGCTGATTGCCCATAGGAAAACCTGCTTCCTAGTGAGTCATGGTCAGTTTGTAGCTGTGCACATGGAAGTTTACCTGTTTTTTTGTTTTTGCATTCTTGCACATCATCAGTTTAGATCCAGAGAAGGCGAAGCTTCATCTTCAGACTGCTGGGGTGATTGCCCATAGGAGTTCACCTTTTTCCTAGGGGTTGAGGTGGCTGTGAATTTTACCAGGGTATGCTTTAAACCTCAGTTCGGCGGGGATTCATGTCCACCAACCACTTGCAAGGTGGATACTGTGCATCATGTGGGCCCTTAAAAGCCGAAAAAGGCGTTGACGGAGGGAGTTCCTCCGTTTGGTTTAATCGGATTCTTCTTGTGATTCGGTGTCCTCTTGGACCAAAAGCCCGTGGGGATAAGGATAGATTCGCATCTCCATGTGCGAAAGGTGGGTGTTTAACGATCTGCTGTTGGGTTAGAGTTCCACTGTGTTCAACCGTATGTTCAAAAACGCCAGCCCTTCCCCGGGTGTCTCGTGCATTTCTGAAGAATGGGGACATCACAGAATCGAAGCCCATGGCTTTGGCGTTCCCTTTGCAAAGCCATCCATACGGGGGAGGGGGAGGGAGGGGTGAAATACAGGTTCCTCCCAGTGGTTGGCTTCCTGCGGGTTCATTCTTTACCGTCAAAAGTCCCAAGATCCATCCAGGGATGGGTTCCGGTCATTGAGTCATGGTTTGAATGGGTACCCCAAACTATGAGTGTCTAAGATCCTTAATCAGATACACTCGATAAAGGAACAAACCAACGAGCCGAGCCCTTCTTTCAGCGCAGGGCACATTGGCGCTACAAGGTGTTTGCGAATTGAGCCGCGACCGCATCTGTGCTCGGCTTGTGGCAACAAATCATCCCACTGAAACAACCCCCACAACTCGCTGCGCTGGGTCATCATCTGCTCCTGGAAGGCGACCAGGTGAAACGGACTGACGAAAAAGAAGGCACGCCGCTTCCTGTCGAAGAACACCTCGCTGAAGGGCCTGACAATGTGGAACACATCCAAAAGAAATGAAAGGCTGTCCTCCAAGTTCAACAGGCGGGTCCTGAGGCCATCGGCACCCTCTGCCATCATCTTCAATGTGCTGGCGTGTCGATTTGTCCTCGCGCTCTGAACGCTGTACTCGACCTCCTGCTTCCACCGGGGCAAGCGGTTTGCCCAGGCCAGTTCCCTCAAGCCGGTTCCCATGTCCTTGATCACCGAGCCGCCGGCGTGCAGCTTGCCCACGTACTCCCTCGCCTCCGACTCCTCGAGGTTGCCCACCCAAAGAGTTTCGAACCGCCCCTTGTCTCTGGGCAAGGCGTCGACTTGGTAGTGGTTGCTGAGGATGATGATGCCGAGCACCGGTCGTCTGTGAGAGGTGTCATCGTAGACCATGCCCTTCAAGTCCTCGTAGACTCTTGTCACATCAGCGTCCTCGGCATTGTGGGGGACGTCAAACATGACGGTGATGTTCTGCCGGTTCTTCTCATAGACCTCGCCGATGATGCGCTGAATGTGGCCGTTGTGGAGGTGCAGTGAACCACACGCCTGGCCGAAGTCCAAGCCCAACTGCATGGCGCGCGCCTCTTTGTGGTAGTACACGTTCTTCTCGTTCTTGAACTGCTCCAAGACCACGCTCGTTTTACCCACCTGGCGGCGGCCGAGCACCACGATGAGGCGGACCTGGCTGCGGGGGGCCCGGCTGCGCTCGACCATCTCGGCAAGCTCCGTCGACAAACCCGTGCGGTTGACGTAGAGTTGCGGGAGGTCGTAGTGGCAGGGCAGCATCATGTCCTTGGCGAGGTTGGTCAGGTAGGCATCACAGACGTTCTTTTTGCTGGCGGGCATGAACGTGACGACGGGACTGATGACGGCAACTAAAAACTCAGGATGGCCAAGCAAAATGTGCCGCGCTCACGCCTGCTACGCAACTGAGCATCCTCGTCTGGACCAACGTCGTCAGGCACAGCCTCATAGAGCCAGCGGCAGCAGCCGGCACACGAGCCCATCGCTGCAAGAAAAGCTAGACACACTTCTTCCAAAATATACGAAATGAGCCCTGAACCGGCGGCGGCAAGGCCGGCCATGGCACAAGCGACTTGCAAGCACTAGAAGAAAGCAGCCCAATGGGAGCTAAGCCCTGAACCCCACCGATGACACTCAATGCTGCAGGCCGCTCCTTGGCCTGACCATCCCTAACCCCAAGCATTGCGAACTTCGGATTGGTCCGGAGAACCGCACTGATCAGGGGTGGTTCCTCTGTTGCTAGGGCAATGATCTATTGTTGGGGGTTCCGACTAGGGTCATCCACAATCCGAAGCTAACACGAAGCAGGAGTGGATTTCCAAGGGATATCAAGAGTCCATACTTGGGGTCCATATTAACCATCCTTTATGGTTGCCCAAATGGGTACATAGATATCCTTTTGGTACAATAGATGGCCCTGGTACATGGAATACATCCTTCTTAAACCAGTGGAACCCATCTATTTGGGTATGGGTCAAAATTAAAACCACCAGGAATTGGACCGCAGGTTTTAGTCCTTGTTTCCATTTACCAGGGTCCCATTTTGGGCACCGATGTTTGACCCACGGGCAGTTCTAACCAAACTCACCTGACAAGGGCACCTATGGATGCCTTCATTCGCAGCGCCTGCAGCGTCCGCTTGCCGATGCCGGCGGGGCCCAGGCCCACCTAAACCAAGCGGGTCCGGATCCATCCGAAATTGGACAATGGCATCAAGTCCTTTTCTGAGGCTACCCCTGTGTTTGGTGGTTTTAGAGCGAAACCTAAGGGCAACCAACCAAATTTAGTCCTCAAATGGCGTCTTGTTCAACTGTCCCTTGATGTCTTTCCAGTGGCTGGTTGGGCCCTGAAGACCCACTTTGGCACTGCAGGGGGTCCCAATTTCTGGAAGTTGGGTGATCTTACTTGGGCAAAAGTCTGCCAAAGTGATGCATCAAACCCTGGTGATATGACAACGTCATATTTGGAGAGCGTCCCATTTTGGAGGAGGATCACGTCCGGGGGCGTAAGTACTGCATGGGATTTGAATTAGGGCCCTTCGGTGGACATCATTGACTGGTGGACAGCTTTAACATGGGGAGTTGTGCCCACCAACCAGTTTAAGGGTGTTTCCTCATTCAATGTCATGACACTTACAAACCTAACAGGCGTATCTTGGTATCAAAACCATGAAGTACGCACCCAACCAACACCCAACCATGGTGGCTTTTGAACGACTATAAAACTGATAACGCATTGATCTATTGACTGAAGTCATCGATCGATGGGTACATATGCTTCTGTTGCTTGGGGTGCGTCCCTCCTAAGGTGTGTGTGTGTGTGTATGTGTCTGTGCGCGTCCTTTTTGAGGGTACTCACTTGGCAAACCAAGAAGGAACTGGCTTATATTTTGAGGCAAGCCCAGGTCCGGGGTTGCAAAGGGAAACCTAGAGGATGGTTCCCGGCTTCCGTTTTGGGGGTGGGGTTGAAGGAAAGACAACAGGAACAACTGGGGAGCTCCTCCCTTTCTGAGACGTGCCCATTTAGGGACAAGCGTGTCCCGTGCAGATCAGCTCACAAGTTGCCCCCAGCCTTGTGGGTCCCTGGCCAAAACTGGACACCGAGCCAAGGATGAACCGGCTGAAACTGGACTGCACCAAATTTGGATCATGATTGGGTTGCGTTGAAATGCTCAAACCGGGCTCAAACCAGGAGCCCTGCTTGTCTTTACTGCATCGCACTGAGTTGAGTTCGGGTCGAGATTTAATTTGGGGTTTTTTTTTGTTTTATTTTGGGATTTTGTTTTTTATTTTTTATTTATTTTTTATTTAAATGCTGTAATTTACAGCATTTTCTCGCGAAATGTACGTATTTTACGCGTCCGTCAACATCATCGTTTTCAACATCCCCCGCATGTCCAGCCAACATCGCCAGCATCACCAGCAAATTGGCTTCCCGCATCTCATGGTAAAAGTGAGGATTCAATTAAAGGCGCAGGGGGGTTGGGGGGGGGATTCGGCAGCCCCCCCATGATGATCGAAAAAGTGATGATTCAATCAGGGGCAAAAAGTCTAAAAATAGCGGGGGGGTTGGGGGGGGCGGCAGCCCCCCCCATGATGATCGAACAATTAGGGGCAAAGAATCTAAAAAGTAGCGGTCGCATGATGATCGAAAAAGTGATGATTCAAATAGGGGCAAAAAGTCCAAAAAATAGCGGGGGGGTTGGGGGGGGGCGGCAGCCCCCCCCACGATGATTGAAAAAGTGATGATTCAATTAGGGCAAAAAATATATAAAAAAAAAGCAGCGGGGGTGGCATCAGTGCCTCTGCGCCGCGGCCTCATGGTACAAGTGAGGGTTCAAATACGGGCAAACTAATCCCTGCAGATCGAAAAAGTGATGATTCAATCAGGGGCAAAAAGTCCAAAAAATAGCGGGGGGGTTGGGGGGGGCGGCAGCCCCCCCAAGATGATCGAAAAAGTGATGATTCAATTAGGGCCAAAAATATATATATATATATATAAAGCAGCGGGAGGGGCATCAGTGCCTCTGCGCCAAGGCCGGGGTTCAAATACGGGCAAACTAATCCCTGCAGATCGAAAAAGTGATGATTCAATCAGGGGCAAAAGTCTAAAACATAGCGGGGGGGTTGGGGGGCGGCAGCCCCCCTCATGATGATCGAACAATTAGGGGCAAAGAATCTAAAAAGTAGCGGTCGCATGATGATCGAAAAAGTGATGATTCAAATAGGGGCAAAAAGTCCAAAAAATAGCGGGGGGGTTGGGGGGGGCGGCAGCCCCCCGCACGATGATTGAAAAAGTGATGATTCAATTAGGGACAAAAAAATATTAAAAAAAAGCAGCGGGGGGTCATCAGTTCCTCTGCGGCAAGGCCTCATGGTACAAGTGAGGATGCCCCATGATGATTGAAAAAGTGATGATTCAATTACAGGCGCGGGGGGGTTGGGGGGGGGGGCGGCAGCCCCCCTATGATGATCGAAAAAGTGATGATTCAATCAGGGGCAAAAAGTCGGGGGGGATGATGATTGAAAAAAGTGATGATTCAATGGGCCAAAAAAATATAAAAAAAGCAGCGGGGGGGGCATCAGTGCCTCTGCGCCAAGGCCTCATGGTACAAGTGAGGGTTCAAATACGGGCAAACTAATCCCTGCAGATCGAAAAAGTGATGATTCAATCAGGGGCAAAAAGTCTAAAACATAGCGGGGGGGTTGGGGGGGGCGGCAGCCCCCCCATGATGATCGACCAATTAGGGGCAAAGAACCTAACAAGTAGCGGTCGCATGATGATCGAAAAAGTGATGATTCAAATAGGGGCAAAAAGTCCAAAAAATAGCGGGGGGGTTGGGGGGGGCGGCAGCCCCCCCCACGATGATTGAAAAAGTGATGATTCAATTAGGGACAAAAAAATATTTAAAAAAAAGCAGCGGGGGGGTCATCAGTTCCTCTGCGGCAAGGCCTCATGGCACAAGTGAGGATTCAATCACGGGCAAACTAATCCCTGTAAAACGGCAGCCAAAGAATCTAAAAAGCAGCTGTCACATGATGATCGAAAAAAGTGATTTAGACGTGTATTTGAATCGAAAGGGGGGTGGCGGGGGCACCAGAGAGGAACTTGCGATGCTGAGGATGCAGGAAGCCAAGGTCAAAAACCAACTGGGAAAGCAGAGGATGCGAAAAGCCAAACCTGGAAAGCCACCAAAAGCCACAAAGCCAAAAAGCCAGCGGAACTGGCAATGCAAAGGATGCGAAAGAGAGGAACTGTGAATGCAGAGGATGCGAAAAGAAAAGCTACAAAAGCCACAAAAACCCACGTAAAAGCCACAAAAACCAAAAAGCCGAAAAGCCACCCACCCTGAAAAACAAAAATAATTCCTTAAAAAAAACGGAGAAAAAAAAATCCTAAAAAAAATGGCCCTCCGTTAAGTTCTCCAACTGAAACTCGCTAAGTTCTTCTGCCGGGTTCGGAAGAAGCGTTGCGTAAACGAAACCTGGACTTGGGCCAAGCATCTGGCCCTCAGACCTTGTCTCGGTTGCTTTCTGCTCCCCTGCTAAAAGTTTAACTTTTCGTGGTTTGATACGGAAAACCCATGAGTTGGCAAACAGTTAAAGTCCAAACATCCCTTGGCAAAATGCACCAAAGTTCTTGGGACTTCGGGAAACTTGTTCCACTTGGAGTCCTGTGCGGCTGTCCTTTTCCCTCTCTACAAGTTGAGCCCGAAAATTGACCCGCGAAGCCTGGGCGCCGAGAACCCGCAGGTGCCACACATAGGGTTGAAGGATGGAGCCCCCCCGTCGCCGAAACCCTCGACGCTGGTAGAAAAGAGTGAGCAGCTTTGCTTGGAACCACCAAGAGCTCCATCTGCAATGACCCGATTGCTTTCTGCTCCCCTGCTAACAGTTTAAGTTTTAGTGGGTTAATGGAAAACCCATTAGGTGGCAAAAAGTTGAAGTCCAAACATCCCTTGGCAAAATGCCCTGCTGCAAATATCCTTGAAAAGAAGACACGTGTGTGCTTTGTTTCCCCTTCTTTCCCCTCTTTCGAGGGCTCCTCCCCCCGGTTTCGAACCACTGGGCGCCCGTGCCCAGGCGGTGCCCGGGAGGCCCAGCTGCCTGCAGACCTCCCAAGGCTGGAACAACATGCTGAGGCGACTTTGAGTTGGCTGCTCGAAAAGATGTATCAAAATGGCACCTTGATAAATGGAACCAAAGACTAACACCCGAACCCTGGCCATATAAAACTTTGAGCCACGCCCATTTCGAAAGCGGCCCCGCACGGGTGCCCGTGTTACGGTTTCATGAATGCCCCGACTTGCCAAGCGCAAGCATTGCCCTTTGAAAAGTCGCATGAATTGGAATGATTTCACCCACCTAAAATTAAGGAATCCCCCAAGAGAGGAAGCTTCATTATGGGTGAGGTCGTTTGCCTAGAATGATTGCTTGGCTGGTTGTTTAGGCTGCCATTTGGTTCTTTGTGGTTGCGGTCAAAGTGGCCGTCCGTGAAGGCCGGCCAGCCATGTTTACCAATGCGCCTTTAAGGTTAGCCATTGTTCAACCTCAAGCTCTAAGTGTTTGGAGCGCCTGAAAGTGAAAGGAGGCTCCCTTGGCTTGTCAACAAATGGGGCAGTGGGTGGTCCAGAGGCCGACCCTTGGTCTGTAACCCCACAGGATCCGAATTCGGGATCGAATGTTCTTTTGGCCCCTGTGGAAGATGGAAACTCGGATACACCAACCTCACTTGAATTAGAAAAGACCAAACTTTGGGTTTGCCACGAAAAATGTCTTGCGAAAAATGGCCCAAACTAAACACCAGACTGTAAGTGGATTGTCGGGTCCAATTGTGCACCTTTCTCCCACTCCCACTGCGCATTCGTGTTGCGCTGCGCATGCGTGTCGCATGCCGGGGCAATCTGGTCGCATCGGAACGGAGACAGCCGCAAGCCCCTTGTGAGTCCAGTCTGGCCAAAACAGAGCTGAAGAGTTGCACAGTGTACCGACCCTCAGGATCAAGTGCTTGGACTCAACTTCCAAATGCCAGTGTCAGCTCGCCATGCGATCCAGGCACTGTGGTGTGGAAAAAGGAAAATCCGCCGGGTCGCCGCAGGTCCCTTCGGGAGGCGGGACCCAAACGGATCCCGGGAGTGGACCGCAGTCTTCTCCCTCCCAACCCCAAACCCCTCCCCATTTGTTGGAGGTAGCACAGGGTTCTTCACAAAAAGGGGATGTTTGGAGGATATGCCAATTTCCTCTCCCCCCCCCCCAAAAGGCAATCCTGACTCTTCACCCCAACAGTTGCGCCTTAGCTTCCCTCAGACCGGAAAAGGGCCCATTCCCTGCAGAGAAAGCTGGAAGATCGGGGGTGCGCCCCTCGACCTCCTTGGCTCAACGAGGTAGGTCGCGATGGCCAGCGTGCCCTTTTGAGGAGTGATCCAAAGGCAATCCAAACACAGACCCCCCAGCTTGCAGTTCCCAACATCTTGAGACACACCCATTCACCCATTTGGGTACCCCCTGTTTGAGCAAAGATCGAGAGTAGTGTGGGGGTCCGTCCATGCTCCCGTAGCAGCACTCGTTACTCATACAGTGCTTCTCATACCGGCTGTGGCATTCCTTGACGAACTCATGATGTGGACCGATTCCCGGTCAGCGACAAGGTGGACAGTTGTCTTGCGCAGCGTGCGAAGAGCACAATTGAGGTCCAACCCTCTTGCAGATCATATGAGTGTTTGATAGAATTGAGATCCGTGTTGGATGGCTTGTAGAGGGAAACCAGAAGAACTATCATGTTTTGCTGTGCGCATTGTGATGCACCCCTCACATGCAAGTTGATCTGCGACCACAAGGCGCATCGCGACCAGTCCACGCTATAAGTGTGGATGAAGCCGCTCAGAGGCGTTTGTTGCATCTTCTGGCACCTGCGTCTGCTCATGCTCCATGGCAACTAAGCAACTAAGCTTAGCTGTCATCAGCTGGCGTTGGTGCGTCTGGTGCTGGCGCAGCCTTAGGCGGGCCATCTGGTGCTGGCGCATCCTTGGGTGGGCGAGCCGGCGCTGGCGCATCCTTGGGCGAGCCATCTGGCGCTCTCGGTGCTGGCGCATCCTTGGGCGGGCCATCTGGCGCTGGCGCATCCTTGGGCGCCATCCTTGGGCGGGCCATCTGGTGGCGCATGGCGCATCCTTGGGCGGGCCATCTGGAGCTGGCGCATCCTTGGGCGGGCCATCTGGCGCTGGCGCATCCTTGGGCGGGCCATCTGGCGCTGGCGCATCCTTGGGCGGGCCATCTGGTGCTGGCGCATCCTCGGGCGTGCCATCTGGCGCTGGCGCATCCTTGGGCGGGCCATCTGGAGCTGGCGCATCCTTGGGCGGGCCATCTGGCGCTGGCGCATCCTTGGGCGGGCCATCTGGCGCTGGCGCATCCTTGGGCGGGCCATTTGGTGCTGGCGCATCCTTGGGCGGGCCATCTGGTGCTGGCGCATCCTTGGGTGGGCCATCTGGAGCTGGCGCATCCTTGGGTGGGCCATCTGGAGCTGGCGCATCCTTGGGCGGGCCATCTGGCGCTGGCGCATCTTCGGGCGGGCCATCTGGCGCTGGCGCATCCTTGGGCGGGCCATCTGGCGCTGGCGCATCCTTGGGCGGGCCATCTGGCGCTGGCGCATCCTTGGGCGGGCCATTTGGTGCTGGCGCATCCTTGGGCGGGCCATCTGGCGCTGGCGCATCCTTGGGTGGGCCAGCTGGTGATGGCACATCCTTGGGAGGATCAGCTGGCTTCTCTGGCTCCTGGTTTACTTGGTTTGCAGCATCACTGGCTTCTTGGGCAACCTTAGCATGCAAACGAGGGAAGCACTTCCGAACGTCGCTTTAAGCAACCTCCTTAGGTGACTGATGTTGCCACCGGAGCACGTTAGAATTTGCACGCCGTGCTATTCGGTCCGGCATTCTGCGGCGGAACACGAAACATGTTTGTGTGAGCCGAGGCCAACATGTATCGCCAACAGCCACCAAGACGTCCGAAACCCGGAATTGGCAACCCCCACAGCTGCAGCTTGGGGAAACCAAGCCCAACTGAAGTATCCCCAGACGGAACCTCCGCGAAGCCTCTGCAAAACCCTACCCCAAACACAAGCAGTTGCCACAGCTTGAAGACAGGACACAAAGCAAAACTGTGATTTAGATCTAAGATGGCTGCCACTGCCCGCAAACCACTAGCCCCGGGGGTGTAGTGGCATAGACCACTTTATAGCCGCAAGAACGGCATATACAAAGGCTTTTTGCTAGGGGTTTGGGGGCCCAGTGCAAAAGAGGAACGGCAAGTGGCAGCTGGGTCTGGTCTGTCTCTGCCAGCGGCTCCTGGCATTCCAAACAGCCTCTAAAATGCATGTGGGTTCTGGGCTTGTCTCCAAATGCGGGAGCCTCAACATGGGCCGGTTTCCTTTCAGCCCCTTGTTCGAACCTCGAAAAAGGGTGCCTTCACAAAGACACGAATCTCCGCCAAAGCCCCAAGCGGCGAAGTCTGAACATGGGACTGGCGATTGAGGATCGAGAATCCTGCGACAGATGCCCCCAACACGATTTGCCCCTCGTTTCGGATTTGACCACGGTTCCCTTTGAAAGTCTGAGGTTTCAGAGGCTGGAGCTGACTGGAATCTGGATTTTCTTTTGGGGTCATCGAGTGGACGCATTCTGACCTAGAACACGTGGTGTGTTGACACATGCTAGCCCTTTTTAGCGATACCTTTTAAAGCCGCCACAAAGTGAGAACAAGGCCCCCAAAAACACGGGCTAGTTTGGCCGACCCCCCCGCCCAAAATAACATGACAGGAACTTGTCGTGACACGGTCCGTTTCTGGAGATCCAAACACCTCGTTCCAGAAAATGCTCACAGACAATGCTGCGTGCCCCGCATCCCTGGGTGGTGCTCGGCTTGCACATATATGGCTACCTGCTGGGTTGCTCTAATGTCTACAGAGGCGGCAAGAGTCTGCATGTATCCCTGGCCATGTTTCGGATGGCGTCTGAAGGGACATGAAAAGGGAACCCACAAAAACGTTGTTAGTCACAAGCGAGTTCTGTGAAACATCCCGGCGAAACGGCCGGGATGTAGTGAACCCTTCAAGGGGCCTTGACTCTCAAAGAAAGAGACTGGCCTTTGGAATTCTGAACTCTAGAAGCGCCAAACAATAAAATTAGACCAAATATGTGTGATTAGTGTGCCCCTCAAGTTACTTGAGAATGCTCCCAAAAAGCTGCAACAATAGAAAGGCCACTCAAATGTGTCAGCGGCGATGAATAAAACCACTCGCATCACTAGCAGAAATCGCCCGCCATCGGCCACTCGACATTTTCCGAGTGAACTTGCCAAAAACAGTCCAAACCCGTTTTTTGCCACCAATATACTGCCAAAAGGTACAAGTCAAAGAAATATTTTCAGCAGCGAGCCTCCCACCCCGCACCTTTCTCCTGAGCTCGGACCGCCTTCTGGTGGGACCGGGGCCGAAAGCGCCGTGAAACGAAACGCCCGTGACACGCTGCGCGTGACGCGAGCAGAACGCGCTCTGTTCCGCGCAGGGAAGATGTTACAGAAGGGATGGCTCAAAGTCCAAGTGACAAACCTGAAACAAAGGAGTCTTCCTATATATTTTTTCTGGAAAAAACAACAACCCCGTGTTCTTACGAAGTTGAATTGGCGCCTCTTTTCTTACCAAGGGACCCACCCCTTCATGAAGGTACCTCGGCACCTCCAAAACTTGCCAAAGCTTTGCCTTGCCAAGTAGTGCAACCAGCGTGGTGCTTGGGGTGTGAGACGTTGGTATTTGGTGCGCAGCCAGCACCTAAGCACGTCAAAAAAAAACTTGCTTGCCTCTCAGCGGACTTCCATGAGAAAAAGGCTTTTGGTTGGTTGACGTTGAAAGGGAGCAAAGTTGGGATTTCCCACTAAACCACAACATGCAAAAATGTAAAATGTTTCCCAACAACAACCATGTTTGGTTGACTTGGGGAAACCCGTCCAAAGGAAACCAACAATGCAGCCTCTCCGCTACCACTCACAAAATGCTAGAGGCAAATAAAACAAAGCCATCTGGCAGTTGGCGGGCGGGGGGCGCGGCGGAGAAATGCACTTGAGGGAAGGTGTCCAAGCCGCTGCAGCTTGGGTTTTTTTGCGCTGCCCATGACGGATTTTGGGAGGAAGTCCGCCACGTGAAGTTGTCGTTTGGAAAGCCATGCCCTGTGTTGGTTCCAAAAAGAAAACAAGAACAAAACAAAAAACAATAATTACCCTTTGTTTGTTGTTCCATTCATGAAACGACAAACATTCAATAGCGCTTGTGGCGTCCCCAGGTCTCAAGCGCTCGGGCGCCTGGCCGGCCACGTGGCAATTCTTCGCGATCCAGATCACCTGCGGACCCCCGGTCGGATGGGGGCTCGGTTCCAAACGATCCAAGGCAACCAAAACCAGGGTTGAAAATCAGGTTCCTCATGCTTCCCCTTGGAACAGCACCCCAAAAGGGTAAGTCAAGCAACAGCAAAGGAAGTTCTACCCCAACTGAAGGGGCAACCTCTTTCCCCCCTCAAAACGAGCTACTGCTTCTGCAATCCCAAACATCCCAAGGAAGAGGAAGCTCTCCGGTTGCTTGAGGCCGTGGCTCCGTTTTCGTGTAGAGGATGACCTTGAATGCCCGCAAGCCCTCCTGATTGAAGAAGACCATCCTCAGGCGGATCTATTCTGACCCACCTTCGCACCCCTTTCCAGCGGAGAATCCCAGCCTTTGGAGTATTTGATTTGTTTGGTCAAAGATCAAGTTCGCGCGTCCACCTAAAGCCAGTCTGCTGCATTGCCAAAATCAAGTTGACATGTGCAAGAAAAGGCCAGCTGAACGCTAACCCCCCTGGCTTCTCTGGGCGATAAACGTGTTGCTAAACACTGGGTTCGGGCTTGCCCGGCCCAGACGAATGATGGCTTTGCAAGAACGGGGAGGAATCCAAAGTCTCACTTTGCAGTGGAGCTTCTTCCATAGGATTGCCCATATTTACCCTTCACACGTCACCCCACCAAAACCCACCAAAAGGAAACTCACCTCAAATCAGCTTGCTGTCGCTGTCCGCTGAAACGCATCGATCTGCTTGGCTCCAGTGCAGCGGACCAGGAACTCCGGGAAACCCTGTCCAGACTCCGCACCCGTTGGGTCCAAAAGAAAGCCATGAGACCAGATGTGAGAGGGTCCCATACCGATGGCCCGCGGTCTCCTCCACTTACGAAGTGACGTTTCTATGAAACTAATCAGCTCACACTCATTCCGCGACGCAACGCATCGTGATGACCCCCTTCGCTGCAGTTTCGACGCCCTCGCTTTTGGGCACGTGACGTGACTTCCGCATCATGGAGTGCAATATTGCGAAAGGCTCCTTCAAGAGTCAAAGAGTCAGGCAGACCGCAGCTCGTGTGCAGGACGCGCTCCATTCACCAATCGGACACAGGTGAATCTGGCTGCTCCGTGATCAAAATGCCGACGACAACGAGGACAACACTGCCATGGCGATGTGCCGCTGCTACAACAGCACGGGGTCAAGGCACGCTCAGAAGAACAGAATCGATGCAAACTATGAGGAGCACTAGTGCGACAGCAACAAATCAACGGCACAACAGGCATCCACCGCTTCGCTCGTTCAAAGCACTGCAAATCATTGTGTTGCACTGCATGGGGTGAGACCTGACACGGACACGTGCCTCGCAGCGTAGGGGAACCAACAAGTCAACACAAGTAAACAGGTCAGGCAGGGTAAGCAGGCCACAGCAACCCAAGCAAGCCTGACAGTGCAGCGTTTTATTTTCAGACCAACCAGCTGCCGAAATCACAATTGCCCTAGCAAAACACAGCAGCACCAAACAGCTTTCCGTCCGACAGCATGCTTGCCCTCAAGGTGTTTTTTCTTGGCCAAGGCGTCTCCCGCTGCCCGATGTCTGCCTGCTGACCGCACACGGAGTCAAACTCGCCTGCGTGTCGATCCCTCGCGGAGTGGCAGGGGTCTTGCACTACCACCTGTCCTGTTCAAAGAAAAGCCCTGCTCTCCACCCAACCTGCTGTTGGGACCCACAAAACCGAAACCTAAACAGGGAGTCAATTAAACAGGCCGGGGCGGGGGGGGGGGGGGGGTGGAACAACAAACTCCCTTTGATGCTCATCAAAAAGGGGCCTTCAAACTTGTAGGGCTTGATATTGAGGGGATCCCTGAACCAAACACCCAGTTGCCCAGTGGCACGGGTTCCCCTTTTTGAGAAGCAGATGAGCCACAATGCTAAAATGATGGTTAGTCAGGGATACCTTGCCATGAGTTCGAGAAAAATGGAGCCCTTCCGGTCTTTACATGCTTTTGGTAGACCATTTGAGTACCAGGTTTTCATTGTGACTCAGTTTCCCATTGAGGACTTGGGCCCCGTGCAGCAAGTCATCAAAGGGAAACCAACAGGAGCGGACCCCCTTTTAGAGGGACACCACAAGCAGATCCACCAGTTTAGGGCATATGTCAATCAAAAGCTCTAAAGAAACCAACAGCTCCTTGACGTTTACAACTGATCACAACATTGGAGAAAGAATCGCAAGGGGCGTCATTTTCGGGAAGCCGAACAGAAACCCACCTCTCCATTGAACATCCAATTGCTGTCCGAAAAGAGACAGGGATCGGATCGAAGGGAGAAGACCGGCGCTGCGTCTTGGGCATTCCGTGAAAAGTTTTGCGTCGGCAACGCTTGGTGGACATGAACTGGGAGGAACGGTCTATGTCATCTGGGTATGTCAACGCAAGGGACCCTAGGGCTTGACAGCGGTCAACTCAGCGGCTCAGCGCAGCTCCGGCAATTCCGAAAGCAATGGCTCGAACTTGAACTTTCAACCTCGCATTCATCAGCATGGACCCTGTTTTGGCTGGGGATTGGAAATTAACCATCTGGGGGAGTT
Organism: Effrenium voratum; assembly: GCA_963377175.1. Lineage (NCBI taxonomy): Eukaryota > Dinophyceae > Suessiales > Symbiodiniaceae > Effrenium > Effrenium voratum. The sequence continues at coordinate 134,959 of CAUJNA010000279.1, forward strand.
CCCTGTAGCACCCCAAATGCCCCACTACTACATCCGTTCATCGCGCACCTGAAGTCACCTTGTCTGTGGTGTCGCTGGCTTCGGCTGTCACATGGACGTTTCCCGCCACTGCCTTGCCTTGGTGCGAAAACCAACGAGTTGGGGCCGTTTAAGCCTCGGAATCTTTGGTAGTGACTTTGAGGACAACATTGGGCCATCCGATAGTGACCATCTCCTCTACTTGATAGCAAACCCATCTCAGCTGATATTGAAAGTCTTTTCCTTGTGTCAGTTCCTCACTGACTTGGCGAGAGTCCGAAACGATAAAACAAAATCCAGCACCAAAACAGCAAATGAGATAGTCTTGGCCTCATTTGCCTTGCGCCAAAGAAGAAATCGGTCGGTCGCTCGGGGTTGCCATTTCCAAGTTGCAAAGGAGCAGCGCCCGGAGCCCTGCGTCCTCACCCTCGCCATCCTCGCGACAAAAATCACCGGACTGGGGGGGGACTGCTTGACAAGCAGGCAAATCCAACCACCCAACCAAACCCAAACCCAACCAAACCTTACTTTTGCGTTGCAATTGAAGCAAATCAACCAGCTTAGAAAAGCTGTGGTTGAATCTCGACCCCCGGCCAGAGACAGCGCAGGCTCTCAAGCTGACAACTGCTGTCGAAAGACATTACTTGAGGACCCTCTGGTGGCGATTTGTGCCCACCAACCACGTCTGAGGGTGTTCCCACTTTTGGTATAGGCAGATTGGGCTGTTGCGAACTGCTGGACTGGATCTGTGCTGCACTGGATCTGCTGCATCTTCAGGTCTGCCGTTCCGTTTCAGCCGGGGCGAAGCAGAAGACGCAGACAGTGTGCCTTTTACGGGGCCCGGGCCTCTCTTTTTTTGTTTGGGGTGGGCACATGTCCGTTGTGAAGAAAAACCTCAAGTATCCCGACTCGGATGGTCGACTTTGCTGGCAAGCGCCATGCGGCCATCCCGAAACCGCAGGCGTTCGTCGGCAATCGGATCCAGCCAACACCAGCATCAGTCACTCATCATGTTGCCTCGCGGATCACCCGCAAGCTGTTGAGAAAGAGGGCAAGTACTGTCAAGGGCTTGACTTATGCACGGGAAAAAAAGGGCACCTGAGGAAGCCCTGGGGACCATCCAAGTGACCCGTGCACGAGGCATGAAGCACTGGGAAAAGAAAAGCAGTAATAAGAAGAGCAACGAACAAAGCTATGGCAAGAAAAAAACAGGGAGACATCCACAGACCGACTGGACAAAAAACAATGAGGAAGCTCACGGAAAGCAAACAACAGGTTGAGAAACACATTTAGACTCAGAAGAACAAGTGAAACACACAACACGTTCAACAAACAAAGCCATGGGGAGAAAGTCGCAAAAAACAAAATTTCTCAACACAAAGCCACCGATTCCTCCAGGTCCCTTTTCGGCTCCCCCCACCCACCCACCCACCCACCCCAACGGACGTCTTCCCGCCTTGGAGCGCTCGTCCGCCTTGCTGGAGCACTCCGCGAGGTGCAGCCCTTTGCCGAAGGTGGTCTTCACAGCGCCTCGGATGGCGAGCAGGGGGCTCAGCCAATTCCATGACCCGCAGCTTCGAAGGGTGGTCGGGCGGGGGGGGAGGGTCGGGCGGGGGGGGGAGCCAAAAAAAGGCTCCTGTGAAATGGCCCGCTTCTTTTTTGAAAGTGGCTCACTTGGGCGAAAGTAGATGGCGAGAACACCTTTCCAGCCTAATTTTCCGGCGTAATGATAGAATTACCCAAGCCCCAAACTTAGAAAGGGTACATCATGGTTTGAGCACTGATTAGATATATCAAGGGTGGTGAACAATTCAGCCCGAGATGACGCCCACTGTGGAATTACTCCCTTCCAGGATATGCCCAGTTTAACCTTTTTGGAACATTCAGGGCTGTTCCCAGGGTGTGATTCAAGAACCCTTGGATTTGGGTGCCGAAAGTTTCCATTCTTGTGGCCCAGTGGGATAGGACAAGAACCCAACGGTAAATGCCAAGGCCCACATGTGGTTGCAAGTAGGAAGAGGAGCACCGGGCGGTGCTACTCCATATGTTGTCTTTGGGCGTTGAGGAAAGCCAGAGGTCGCCGCAGAGAAACTTGGCCTCGCAAGCCAGTCGGACATCCAGGAACCTACAAAGTCTGGGAATGACATATTCAACATGATGTCTATGATCGGCCCTTTGGGCGCAGGCTGACGTGTTGGCTCCGCCCGAAACAACTGACTGCTTGGCGCGTGGGATTCCCCAACCAACACCTGACAGCGCTGGCTATTCCAAACTGCCCTGGTCCAGAACACGCGCTTGTGCAAGGAACGGACCCCTGGAATACCCGAGGATACCTGGTCAGTTTTGAACGGAAATCAACAAGAAAGGAGCCATGATAAAGGGCTCCCCTATTCTGGCACATGCCCAAAACGGACATCGTCCAACGTTCGACGCAAGCTTTTCCGGCGGCCATCAGCCTGCCTCTCCAAGCACCAGTTTCACGCGGGGTTTGCTTCTGAAGCCCACCAAAAGGAGTATATTCTGCACACAACGCAAGGGGATTCATACACCCTTGATCAATCGTCTCCTCTAAAACAGACAAGATTGTTGCCCCTTTTGAGGTTAGACGCCCCTATAAATCCGCCAGCTGCATTCATCCGGGCCCCTTCTTTCATAAAGTGACCCGTTCAAATGGGTTCTAAGAAATGGCTTCCTTTTGGACGAAACATGATTGTCCTTTGGCAGAGCCGAAGGCGCTGCCCTCCTCCATGTCGAACTCGGTGCGCGCGATGAGCTTGGCAATCTGCGCGAAACGAGGACCAACCCCAAGCTCCACTGCAAGAAGTGCTTAAAATGGATGCACCCCGCTGGCATGGTGTGAGCAGGTCTTAAAAATTGAAAGTGGATCATCACATTGTCGTTTGATTCCCGGAGATCGATGAGACGTCCTGGGGGCCAAGATCCTCAGAAATTACAACCCGATGGTGTTGGGAATTGTGTCTACCACGTTGGGTCGCATTTTTTCTCCAAATCGGGCAAGTGTCACAGTCCCCTGCAATCGGCAGGATCACAAAAATAAAAATCACGCAAAGCTTGGCAGGAGGCTGGGCAGGTGCCATGGCGCACCGTTTGCGGGGGATCTTGCCTAGGACATCTTGATCAGAACACATTTCGCCCTGGTCAGAACTGATCACCCATCCGCCCTGCCTCAGGAGAGCAGCCATGAAAGAGGTACCTGCACTTCCCGAAGGCCGAGCTTTGCGGTTTAGATAGGCTGGCATTCCAAACGCGCCATGGAATAAAAAAATCCAAGGAGGAGATCAATCTGACGTGCTTGTGTGCCAAAAGAACAAGGCAGTACCAAAATATATACCGCTGGGCATCATCTCAGGAAGAAACTTGATTCCTGCAGCTATGCTGTGCGTGTTCGCTACGAATAAGCATCCACCCAGTTTCGCTCGCCTTTCGCACATGTCCTGCCGGAACACGCCCCAAAGAGCGCACCGGTTCCCACGCGCGTCACTCCTGTTTGACTGGCAACACTAAAAATCATATCACAAGTCTTTTGGAAGGAAGTATACAACAGGAAGTGCAGAAGGCAGCGCAAGAAGGGCAAACGCACGCACCACCTCTGCACAACACCGGAGGCTGTCCTTTGGTTGTGAGCTTGAAGTCTAAGGGAGAGTAGGCCATCCACACCCAATCAAGGCCCAAGACTGCTTGATGAAAGACAAGTGTCGTGCGGGACACAAGCAATATGGTGAGATCCAACGTCAAAGCTTCGCAAATGAGAGACCGTCAGCAAACAAATGGATGTGAGTTGCAATCCGGGACCGCTGACCGTTTTTAAGGGGTTCCCCGTTGAACATCGTAGACACATCTTCAAGTCTGAACGCCAAGATGATCAGTAAAGTCGGTGACAAACAGTAAGCATATGAGCCACTATCAACAGCCATGGTGTCCCCACCTGGGACTTTGGCAGCCCCCCCATTTCAGGGCTGTTTGTTGGTGAGTGCGCCCAGTGCCTTTGCGTTCTTTTGTACACAACACCCAACACTCCCCTTAAAGAATCAAAAACAAAAACACCCAAATCGAGGAGTCAAACATATGACTCCGCTTTGAACCCCGCACGCCACCTTAGGCTTCTGGATCCCAAAATGCGTTATCATGTTTGGCGCTGGACAGCCCAAAGAGAGGCAAACTTCATGGCGCGTGAGTGCCCGTTTTTGCTGTCCCCTTGAGGAAAGCCAAGGCCGAAAAACCAGAGCCGTTTTGTGGGCCCTTTGAAGAAAGTGCCGGGCCCCTCATGGCCGAGGCGCATCTCGTTGATATTCTCTTGCAGGGGATCCAAAATCCCCTCCGTCAGGGCCGGGTGCCGAGTGCAGTTCCCGAACTTCCGGTGCAGATCCGCGGCGTAGGTCTCGTAGCGACGTTCCACCTTTGCGTTCCTTAGCAAACCATTCCCCCATCCCAAAAACTGGGTTCAGAATGGCTTCCAAAAGAGTTTTCATCAAAGCACTACCCCAAACCAACCCTGAAAAGGTGTTCGCCAAAGGATGGTGATAAAATTAGAGCCAAATCGCAAACGCTTCCATGCGCTTCTACAGGGACGAGTCGGTTGAGGCCCATCATCAGGGAAGCACGTCCCTCGAAAGCTGAAATTCAAATCAGACGGTGTTACTGTCGCACAAGGCTTTCCCAGACATCATGAGCCACAAACACTCCCTGCCATGTCTTGCTCCGCGAACGCGCCCGCTGCGACGTGGACCATGGGCGCTTCCAGAACACGCAACGGAATAAGCGCCTGGACTTTTACTGCGCTGCGCAAAAGGAGCTCTGCAAAGGCAGCTCCGGGCCGAAATCATAAAACACCACGTTCACCTTCCCAGCTTGTAGGCGTGGATTGCACAGCGCTGCTGAAGATCTGCTGCGAATGGCGTCGTCGCCAGTCGAGCATAGGCGCGACTCGCGATTGAAATCACGCCAGGAATGTCACTGCTGATAGTCAGATCCTTGCTTTGCCCACAGGGAGCGAAGCACGAAGTGCATCTACATGCAAACACCCGTCAAATCAAGGACCGCCCAAGAGCCAACTTCTCGAAGATCTAGCAGTGTTGTGTAGACATTGCGGCCACAGAGGCGGGCAACAGAAGGAGCCCGTCATCAACATAGACAAAAAGCCCGTGACCGACAAACCGGTGCAACTGGCGCCAAAGCCAAAGGCAGCCCGCCAAGCTTTTTCCAACCCTCCAAGAAGCTCTTCAGCAAAGACAGCTTGCGCATCCTTCAAGATAAGCTGCTCGTGGCTGGCTTGCGCCTGCCCAAACTCCGCTGGGTGCGATGGGTTCGCCGATGCCCGTTCTCACCCCGTCACGCAGCAAAAGAGAAGGAAGGCTCGCGTCTGGGTCACCTGTCAAGTCTGCGAGCGCACTCCGGCAATCCACAGGAAATGGCTGCTTGTTGCCGGCAACCAAGTTCCAAGAGCGCGACAACCGACGCTGCAGGGGGAATACCATTCAGCTGCAGCTTGGGGGGGCAGGCCAATCGGCTGAACTCCGCTGCGCAAGCCCCAGTCACAACCCTCTCGCACCAAGCTAGCCAAGCTAATTTCACAAAACTGCACTGCTGCATCCTCCACAACTGCCAGCGCCTAGACTTGCAAGTCTTAGCGCCGTGACCTGGGCTCGCGCGCACGTGAAGGTACCTGCGGTCGTGATGGCAGCACCGACCCCGGCCGCAGCACCACGTCACTTGGCGTCGAGCGTGCTCGCATCTTGCCTTGCCAAGCAAACCTTTGGGACCCGCGGCGCGCAAACCAGGGACAGCCTGCTCCTTGACAAGAGTTCGCAGGTGGTGCCTTAGACCGTCGGGCGGCACCTGTGTGCACAGCGTGAAGAAAGGACATTCACATGCTCAAATGCCCGCAATCACACAGCGTAAAGCCATTTCCACGAACTGTCAACAACTGCTGCAGCTCGAAAGGCGAAGGCCCAACCTCATGCGTGGGCCAAAATGTCAACCACGTCGAACTGGCCGTTCCTTCAGCTTCACTGCGCCAAGGCGCCCCACTCCCGAGCCTTGTGCACGATTGCCGCCGGGGCACTTGCAGATCCTGCACCATCACACCAGGGTAGTCATCCAGGAACTGCTTCCCAAGCTTCTGCCGATCGCGGCTTTTGTGGCGCTCGCAGCCACGGCAGGAACCACTTGAGCCCCCGGCGCGACGCTGCTTGGTGCAGAGCCCGCCCCCTCCCCCCTGCCTCCCGGTTTCCAGCTTGCCCACATGGCCCTCGCCGCGCCCTCTACAACCAACACTGTGACATCCATAGTAAATTTGCCAAGCAAAATCTGGGCCGGAAGGCAAAGCCGAAAATTTGCCCCGACGCATCCCAAGCTAGGCCACCAGATCACTAGCTGCTCTGAGTTTGTAGCATGAACTGGTGCGCAAGCAAACCAAGCGGGTACCTGGACTTTAGCTTACCTGGTCCGTCAACATTGAAAGGTCGTGTAAATCAGCCGGCTGGAAGAAGTGCGTGCCGTCCTTCTCAGCGATCGGCGTGCTGGAAAATGGGAAAGCACTACCGTCAAACCGTATTTTTGCCCAGAGACTCACGGGGATCGCTCCAGCTTGCGGCTTCATTCACTCCAGGTGAGAAAATAATTCCTTTGTTTGACGGTAGCAAATAGGAACTTGGACACAGTCATGAGAAAAAGAAGGAGAGAAAGCAGCAAAAGATCGGACACTGTGCGAGATGCAAGGTTCGCCCTAAAAGCCAGCTCAGCAGCACCTCCAGGATGTGTAAACAAGCTCAGACATGCTTGAATGTGACTTGAAACTGCTCGGCCACTGCGACAAGCGATGCCTGGCTCCACACCGCACTGGCATTCACAGACATTTGGGCGATTTGACATTGGCCGAGTAGGCTTGGGAAACGGCCCCACAAGATTTGAGTCACCGAAAAAGTGAGGGTTCAGCAACAAAAAAAGTGGTGCCCGGATCCCACCCTGCCCTCGAGCCAGTGAATAGCGCGACTGAAGGCTCTCCACATTCAGGACCTGCTGCACCTGGCCCGAACAGGTGGATGAGGGATTGGCGCCCACTTCTTTGATACAACTTCGGTAAACGCAAGCTCCTTTCTTCCTTGCGGAAAGAACCAAAACAAGACCAGGGACAAGCCAAAAAGCCCCCGCAGCTTTTTCGAGCCTCGCGAATATGAACGAATCAAATGATGGGCTTCCAAGAGGCTCGGTTTCCTCTTTTCTTTGCTTTTTCGCACCTAGCCACTTGTGCCTCCAGGCGGAAATATAGATGGCACTATGGTCGCAACCAAACTGAACTCTTGCTTTGCCTTTCGATCCAAGGCTCCCAACAGAGTTTGGGCAAGTCTCTCGCGCAAGAGGAGAATGAGACCAGGGAAATGTCTACACTTGAGGTGGCGAAAGGAGCGTGGCACCATCACTCTGTCACCCAAGCGCTTGAAGGGATGGCAGTCCGTCACCGAACATCTTGGCTTCGGGAAAAGGGGGGGCCGTGCCCATTCAACT
>CAUJNA010000279.1:147500-197500 GCA_963377175.1 Effrenium voratum
AAAGCCATTGAGAGGGATCAAATGGGTTCAATCCCCAGCAAGTCTTATTTCAACAGCTTCGCAAATGCCAATTCATGTGCCCGCAACCATGCCACACTTTTACAGGAACTCAGGGTCCACGTTGTCCGAGGGGCTTCTGTGAAGCGGGCGAACATGTTCGAGCCATTCCCACTCTTACATGATCCGATAAGAAATGGGGGTGCGGGCACCCTTGTCAGGTTGGCTTTAAAGGGAAACCGGGGGGAACCAATGTTTCTTGAGCCCCCAATTTTGACAGCATACCCAAATATCTCCAATATGCAGGGAAGCAAGACTGAGGCGCCCGCCGAAAACAAGGGATCCCTACAAACCCTAGCGAAAGCGCTGCTTGCAGCACTCTGCGGTCCCTATGATTTGCCCAGAAACGTGGCGGGACACTTCGCTTTGCAGGGATTTGAATCCGTGTTCTTGTCGGGAAATGGGAAACTATCCAGCCTCCAAACCAACTCAATTCAAACCGCCAAGAGGGATGCTGAACTTTGAGCATTGAAAAAGGGACCCCGAGCTACCGAGCCAAGAAACCAGAAGGGAGGGTGCCTTTTCAGAACAGCAAATGGCTAGGGACCTGCCAAACCAGGTTTGTTTCAAACGCCATCCAAAGCGTATTTTCAGCTTGGGAGACCATTTGGCTGCAAGTTCCTGCCTTCCCGTTTTGCAAACGCTCAAGGAAACATGCCCCAGGAAATCTCTCAAGCACGATGCGCTTCAAAGCGATTGGGACCTTCGACCTTCGAACCTTGTCAAAAACCGGCGCGCGCAAAACGCACAACGCCGGTCAAAACGCGGTCAAGCCTTCTCCGCCTTCTCCGCCTTCTCCGGCTCCTTTTGCAGCTCCACCGGCGTCTGCGCCGCCGCCTCTGCCGCCTTCTTCCTCTCCGCGCTGCCGCCGCAGCCCATGGCGTCGCTCTCGCTCGCGCAAAGTCTCAGCCCTCGGTGCTCGCTGGAGGCGGGCGCATGGAACCTGCCAAGGACCAACTTGCCGGGGTAAAGCGGAGTTCAGTCGCTCATCTCATTTGGGTGTGTGTGTGTGTGTTTTGTTTTTCTTGGGGGGACCTCCAACCTTTGGTGTCCCTTCTTTCTTTCTTTTTTTCGCCACAAAGAAGTGGCCTCAGGAAACGCACCTCCCTTTCAAGCGGCAACATTGCGCTGCAAGCGGGCCAAATGAATGGGCCGCTTGTGCTAGCAACTTGGTATGACAACCATAGGCTCTGGCTCCCAATTCTCACTCGCGAACACCCAAACAATCGCCGTGGCGCTTTGAAGGGTCGCCGAGTTCGAGAAATGATGCCATCCAAGCACCTGAAGCACCGCATGGTTGCTTTTGAGGTCAAAATTCATCGATGAGTAACTCCAAAACTTCGGACCAAAGCTCTTCAAGGTTGACACCTCCCCTGAAATTGTACAACTCAACTCTTAGAAGTTGAGGGTCCTTTGGGGTTTACCTGAACATAGGCCCGCAACACGTGGCTCCAAAACCACCCAAAACGGGTGACCCCCCCCCCCCCGGGCCCCATGGGTGCCTCCTTCCCCCCGCCCGACCCCGATCCCGCCGATCGCCAAGTCCTGCAGCCGCACCTGCCGCGGCAGCGTGCCGGCCTCTCGGGCAAAGTGGCTGAACGCCCCTCATGCTCATGGCTCGTGGAAAGAAACACACAGCTGCCTGGGTGTCCCCGAAAAAAAAATGGGACATTCAAGCCCCTTTCGGCGCAGTGCTCACACTCCAGTTACATTTTCTGGTGTATTCTCCAAACTAGAACAAAGCAAACTCTCACTGGTCTCGATCCTTGCCGTGATCTCAAGAAGAATCCTCGTGCAGTTCCTGAGATGCAAACAACCCTTTCGCACTCCGGCTTCACGGCGGCAAAACCAGAACCGCCTCCCTCTTAGCACCCCCCTCAGGACAAAACTGCGAAAGGATTGTCGGAGATGGATGTATGATGCGGACAAAAAGGATCCTGACATAGTTTTGATGTCCCTTCGAACACCAACCAAGAGAGGCCCCCGTTCTGGAATGTCGAAACAACGCAACCAAGCTGAAAGATGGGAGCCATACTGATTGAATGACTCCGAACATCATGCGCACATGTCAAGTCTTGCTCCTGGCAAAGAAACGGGCTGCATCGAGGCCTTGAAACTAGGGACCCGCTTCAACACGTGAAAACCTGGCTTAGGGCTTCGGGCATGCCCGTGCCACCACCCGGTCGCTTGAACCTGGCTAGCTCTGCCCCCCTCCCCGTAAGCTACGGCTGTCAAAGAACCCCAAAAGGGCCCCCCACCCAAAGGCAAAAAGCGCCCGGGATCGAATCGGTTCTGTTCTGGCCCGTTTGGGATTCCACGTCAGGGCCTTGCCATCCGACACCCATCTCGGTATTCGGGAGCCTCCCGGTACGACACCCAGCCCAGGAGCTAGCCCAGTCCCAGTCTGACCAACTGCTGCTGTTGGACGTGTGGGGGTGTGTCTGTCTCCCGATCCTGAATCAAAATCCCATGCCTGGCCACCTCGTCCCAGAAACTCTGACCAGAATTTCAAAAAGCATTGAAGATGCCAAGCTGGCACCCTGCTCCGAGGGATGCAAACTGATGCGAATTGGTTCCACCTCAGCTCGAGTTCTGTGGACCAAAGTCACCTTTCAACTACTCTGCCAAATCCAAGGTGACCTGAGGTTCACGATTTCTCTTTGGAAACAAATGACCCCCCCACCCCTGTGGAACAACGAGAGACACCGGAAAACGGCAGCCTGCGATTGCGGAGATCGCGGGCCTGGCGTTCGGGTGGGTGACGCGAAGTGGTCGCGGAACAACTGAGGGATGCTAGAATCAAGGACCTTTTCGGATCTTCAAAGAGCACAAAAAGGGAAAACGCCAAGTAATGTGTGGGCGCCGACTGTATGTGAAGAAACTCCCTGGCTGGCTAAACCAGTGCCGGAAACGACTCTTGAGCATCAATGCTGTCTATGCCTAGAAAGTATTCAGCTTGTTGAGCCTCAAGCCACAAACCAAAGTGGCAATTAACATGTCCAGCCCACGTGGCTTCTGTCTCTGCGCGGGGCTCCCAAAAAGCCACGCCGGGTGGGGCGGTTACCTATCGGAAACAAGAGGTTAGACCTTTTGCTGTTGGCTGGCCTAAAAACACAAAAACGCACCCACCAAGAAAGGGGGCACCCAAACCAAATGCTAAGTCGACCCTAAACAAGCCCTGACACTACGTACCCCAAACCAAGGCTGAACCGTAAGAACATGGTTGTGAAACGTTGACCCTTTCTGTGACACAGAAAGCGACGGCAAAAGCATGGCTAACCATAACTACGCCTTAGGAACAAACAGCCGGTGCCGCTCGGCCACTGGAGCCAAGGAACATCGTCGCGCCTGGCGCCCAGTGCGCTGGCGCCCGTGCACCTCGTTCGAGAATTTGTTCACGGCCGTTGAGCCACAACTACCTTGCAGCAATGGCCGGACCAGTTATGCAAATGTCATCTCAACCAGTTGAGATGACATTCGTTTGCAGCCAGTTTGGCACATATCTGGGCAACTTTCTATTCACATGCTGGAAGTAAGGATTCTCAAAAGATCCCAATGCCTCCTCAAAGCCTCCAAATCCAGTGGGCTTGTCAACCATATTGAAGGGTTCCAGGGTGTACTGTCCCCCAAGCCGGTTGAACATCCAGGAAGGTGTCGAGCCACTGCAAGACAAGAGACCAGCCGTGGCTGCTTTGAGGGTACAGTTTGTAAAGAAAAAAAGAAAGGGGATCCCAAAAAGACGCATCGAGGGGTCCGCTGCCAGTTTGGCGACATACCTTCCAACACGAAGCCTTCCAACCACTTCATTTCGCACCTTGGGCCCAGCGTCGCAAACAGCTCCCCATCCTGGCGAATTGAATTAATTTATAAACTCTCATACACCCCCACCACACATGCTAAGCGTTGCCCCAGAGTGCAAATATTCGCTGCCCCCCCCCCCAAAAAAAAGAAAGAACTGTTTTCATTTGTGGGGGAATGGGAATACAGGTGAATTCTGTAAACAGGTGGGTTTTGGACTTTTTAAAAAATGGGGGGGGGGGGGGGGTACCACATATCTTCAGAAGCCTCAGGAATCCTCCAAACCAAAACGCCTTCGAAGCCCGGAGAACTGGGCGCTGCGCTCGGCTTCAGCGGCACACCCGAGCTGTGCCGCCAGGCGTAGAAGTCCCCCGAGCCTCGGGTCTTGCTGGTGTTCTTCTTTTTTTTTGTGTTGGCTGCTGGGGTCTCGGTTTCTGTTGGTAATTACTCTATGTGTTTATACGTACATATATATATATATATTGCGGTTATATGTACATTATATATATGTGTATATGTACATGGATGGTGCCTGGTGTTTGCTGCTTGCTACTTGGAGTTTGGCTTGTTCTTCGTGCAGTTGCCTCTGTATGTTGCTTTTAGCAGAGGTGAAGCCACGGATGTTCCGCACGAAGGTCCCTCAGCTCTTGTCCCCTCGTCCCTCCCTTCTCAGATCGCCCACACGTTACTGCAAGGTTGTGTGGTGGACCTTGGCGGCGTGATCAGTATTTCGGCTGATCTGTGTTCACAGGGGAAACAGATCGAGGAAAACCATGCCATGTTGAAATGCCCTAAACTACCAAAAAAAGGGGACCCTCCAAAAAAAGACGCATGGAGCTTTGTTGTTGGAAGCACCATTTGGCAGAATCGGGCACCCTTGAGGACATCCCTTTTGTGAGGGGAGGCCGGTCAGGGTTCCCATTTAAGAGGTGATCTTAAAGACGTTTGGGGCACATCCGGCTTTCTCAATCCGCCTCAACGTTACTCAATTGGGAACCCACAGTCAACCTCTTGTCGACTAATCCCATTTGCAAGGAATCCTTTACTTATGTTCTTGGGGGAACTTGGGGTCCACCTTATGGTTTGGTGACCGACCAACCAACCAGCCACCCATAGAACCAGACCCAAGAAAAAAAACTGCCCTGGGAAATTCAAAAACTCATCCCTGCCCCCAAACAAGAAAAACAACTGGCGCTGAGCTTTGCGGTCTCCTTTTGGCAAACCCATTTAAGGCAAACCCAAGGGAAAAAATGCCAACTCCAAACAAAAGGTACCAACCTTAGAAGGGAACCCCCACTCATTTTCAGCCCACCGCCCACGGTTTGGGCAATTCTTCTCCACCCCCCCTCCCCCCCCCCCCCCCACTTCCCACCTCCGCAGCTCGTTGCCGGGGTCGGCCTGCGACCTCGCCCGGAAAGCCCGGGTGGGCAAAATAGTTACCCGGAGTTCCGCTTTTATCCTACGAAGCCAATGAAACCAAGAGTCTAATGTCTAGCCACTGGGAAATGATGCGAAGCCACTGAGATCAGTGGCACTAGTGTTTACTCAACAGCCCGAATGGCCTGTGGCTCTGGCCCCCAAATCAGTTGAGATGGGATGTGCCACGCTGGACTTGGGCATGGTAACGGCAAACCCCTCAGACTGGACGTGCTGGAAGCACTTTAGAAATCTCTCTCCCAGCGCAACTTGCTGTCCACTTAGTTAGTAGGCAAACAGCCAGAAGCGCAATGCATTGACCGTACCGGCCTGGAAAGATCTGAGGGTGGCCTTGCATCCCCAAACAGCGAATCCCAACCACCCACTAAAGTGCAAAGCGAGAAAGTAAGACTGCAAAAGGTTCATTTGCAGGTGTTGGGGAGGAAAAGGCCACCCGATTCCACGCCGAAGTGCGCGGCCCCTTTTCAGAATTCTGACTAGAAAACTCCGTTTCGGGAAAGGCCTCGGTGTAGTTCGATGTTGGATTGTGGAATGGTACAAGGCTCAAAATATAGTCCTAGTTGGGGAGGAAGAAACGTTGGCATGTTGACTTACCCCATGATTGGACTTGGGCTCTATCCTGAAATGCATCGCTTCAAGTCATGTTTGTTTGCACCGCGCTAGTCAGAAACCGAATGTAAAATAACTTGATCTCAGGGAAGAGAGGGGATCCAGAAAGGCTGCATCATGGCCATCTCTCCCCTGGTTCAACCTTCCGTGTGCCGCGGTCCTGGTAGGAAAAAAAACATTTGGAGGCTGTCAACCAAGTTTTGTGGCCCTCTGCCATGAGCTCGAAGTTCATCCGCACCATGCCAAAGCTTCACGCGGGTCTCTCGCGATTCTTTTATGAACCAGACATGAACGACATCCCTTCGGCTTCCTATTGAATCAACCCCAAAGGTGTTCCTTGACAGCTCCAAACATGTTTCCCTTTCAACCCCCAACAGTTAAATCGGGTATCATCCAAAAAAATCGGGGATCACGAGCCCACATCCAGCTGCATGGACCACGCGGGGCCCACGCCTCCCGGCGCCGAGAGAGGCCTGAGGAAAGGGGCGGGGAAGTCGCCGCCGGTTTCGTGGGGTTTGAAAGGGAAGCCTTTGGTAAGCTAAAAGGATACCAAAGGCAAACCAATGCCAGGTTTGCCTTTTCAAGGAGACAACTCCAGATGAGAATCAGCAAAAATCAGGAAGTGCTCCAAAGTGTTTCAGTTCGATCTCAACGTTTGGCACATGGTCGGCATTGCCACAATGAAAGAGCCCCCCTTGCAAGCCTGGTTCAAAGTCGTCTTGTGCCAGGGTCCGAAAGAGGGCCTCTCATCTTGTCCAACTTCCCTCGAAATCACGGAAAAATCCAAGGTGGCCCTCCTTGCGGCCGTTGGGATTCAAAGGTCCTTCCAACATCACTTCGTTTGCAGCCCGGGAAGCTCTTGACCACCAACCCCCAGGCTTCTCGATGAATTCAAAGCCTTCGAGCTCTATGGACACAAATGCCCGTCAGCTTTGGGAGTACAGAATCCTGATGAGGGTTGATACCTCCTCGCCACTCCAAATAGTACTCCTTCCGGGCAGCGTTTCGTAGTGTGTGTGGCATGCACAGTCCGCAGGCAGGAAACGACACAGCAACCCCGGCCCATACCCAACTGATAAACGACCGGTTGCGGCAGAGGGTGTCTGCTTTGGAAGATGACTCGTCCTACACCCATGGCAACCACGGACCATTCCGATCCGAAGGACGGGTTTAGAAAGTTTAGGGTTGAGGCCTCCGGAAAGCGAGAAGGCCGCGGATTCATCCAAAGCACAGGTGGGACTTTGGGAGTCCACGTTCCACTAATTTTTAGGGGACACGTTCCAGGGATCCGAATCTTTTTCAGAAAACCCCTCGGAACCCCATGGGAAACAGCGATCGGGTTTTGAAAGGAACGATGGTCGAAAAGAATGGGACATCAACCCCTCGAATTTTGGGAAACACCCCCGGAGGGCTCAGATCCGAAGCCTCCCCTCCCGGACAGGGCCTGCCCGGCGGCTTCTTGGGCGCCTGGGCAAAGCTGAGCGACACAAAAGGTCCGATCGGCCATCCCAAGAGACTGCACCAAAAACCAAGCTCGAGCCACTCCCTGAGGATTTCTGAGGCCACTGAACCTCAACTTTGGGCCCTGGAACTGGCGTGATGTCCCGTAACGCCTTCCGAAGCGGAGTCCCCGGTGTTCAGGACCCCAACAGGCACGGGGGGATGGAGGACCGAATGTGCCGAAAGAATGGATGCCATCCGACGAGGACAAGAAGGGCCGGCTCTTTCCAGGTGGCTGCAAAGCCGCCAAGTGCACACTCCCCCTTCAACCCCAAAAGAACAGGAGGCACTAGTGCTTCTTTTTGTTCCTTTTTCTGCTTGTTTTCTCTTCTTCTTCTTCTTCTTCTTCTTCTTCTTCTTCTTCTTCTTCTTCTTCTTCTTCTTCTTCTTCTGTTTCACCGAGAACCCCAAAGACCCTCGTAAGAGCTTCAGTTTAAACCACTTCAGATATGGACGCGACCTCCACTCTGATGTCTCTGCTTTCGCCCATGGCTTGGGTTGAATCCATTGGATGGCTTTTTGTTGAATTTCCGCATGTCGCAATTCCACCAACCACCATCCACGGGAAAATGCAGATGTTGGTTGTTCTCTACATTGAATAGTGAAGGCATCCAGCGTACCCAGGTTTCAGACGCCCCTTTGCGCGCCAAACACATGCAACATACTGGCAGCCTTGGTCGCGCTGGTTGCCGGCGTTTCCCGAAGAAGCGCAGTGATTGCTCAGGACCATGCCCCCTAAAAGCGTTTATTTCGGAGATGCTGATGACATGAACCAGATGTTTGAACACTTTGTGTTTTTTTTCCGCATCAGATTGTTTATCACCAGCTCTTGCTAAAAAATACCCAAGTGAACTTGCGGCGCTACTTGTCAGGTCGCTATGATAGGCCTAAAGAGGTCCTCACGTGCCAAACTTATAACAAGTAGGTCCAACAGTCAAGGCTTTGGCGAAATGGCTTCTGGTCGAGAACTACAGGTGCCCAAGACAGCTCGGGTACTCCAAGAATAAGATGTTCTGGTTCTGTTCCAAATCCAAGTCTACCTGAGACTTGGATTTGGCATGGAAGAGACCCCAAACAGGGCTGCCTGACATCAAGGAAACAAAGAGCCGGCGCGAAGAGTCCCCAAATCTCACGCCTGCATGCGCAGACTGTGCCGATCCAAGACTTTCTGTCGGTGTTGGAGCTCCTGGCAGAAATCCCCGTCAGCGTTCGAGTCAAGCTAAAGCGGGTTCATGAGAATCGAGCCATGTTGCCATGGGCCCATAGAAGAGCCATATGGAATGACAATTTACTGGGATGAAGAACCTCTTTCCTGTTCGAGTATATTTACTTTCATCCAAGACAACTCACTTGGTTTAATCTCACATTAAGCTGGACAAGTAAACAATGAGAAGGAAAGAACACGGAGGCCGAGAAACAAATGGCAAACTACCATCAAGATCGAACATCGTTGCCAAGAACACCCCCAAGAGGGCCAAGCTCAACAGGCGACTGGCGACTGGATGCCAATACCTTGTGCTCACTTGGGAGGCTGCGTGATCCTTTGACAAGCTTAGACTCTGGAGGATCATCTTCGATTGGCAAGCAACCCCCATGTTGCACATGGCGGTGCGTGCGTGTTTGTGCGTGTGCTTGTGCTTCCGCTGGTTGTGCTTCCGCTTCGGGTTGTGCTTGTGCTTGCGCTTGTGCTGGTGCTTGTGTCTGCGCTTCTGGTTGTGCTTGTTCTTGTGCTTGTGTCAGTGTTTGTGCTTGTGCTTGTTCTTCCGCTTCTGGCTCTACCGTGTTTGTGCTTGTGCCTGTGCTTGTGTCTTTGTTTGTACTTGTGCTTGTGCTTCCGCTTCTGGTTGTACTGTGATTGTGCTTCTGCTTGTGTCTTTGTTTCTACTTGTGCTTGTGCTTGTGCTTCCGCTTCTGGTTGTGCTTCTGCTTCGGGTTGTGCTTGTGCTTGTGCCTGTGTCTGCGTCTGTGTGCGCTTGTGCTTGTGCTTCCGCTTCTGGTTGCCGCTGAACTGGAACGGCAGCATTGACGAAGCTGGTGGTCGTTCTAGCTTTCACCCCTCTACCCTCCCCCGCCGGGGTGGACCACAAGCACAAGCACAAGCACAAGCACAAGTACAAACAGACACAAGTTTAAGCGCAACGCAAGCACAAGCCCAACCGGAAGCACAGGCACATGGATCAGTTTTCCGCTGCTGCGTGTGCCCTCTCTCCTGGGCTGTCCTCAGATCCCCCGCTAAAAGTTTAACTTTTCGTGGGTCAAGAACCGCTAAAAGCTAAAAAGCTAAGGGGATGGCTGGGAGCCACCAAGTCTCTTCACTTTTGTTGAGGCTTGCTGGCTGCGGTTCGCACTCGTGCTCGCTGCTTCGCATTGCTTACTTGGACTCCCACATTGGCTCGCCCGGACAACAAGCTGTGACTCGGGAGTCGTTCCATTGAATGTGCCTGACGCACTGAGACGGCTTGCAGAAGCTGAGCAACAAAGAGAGGGCCAGCGTCGAGCAGCCGTTGCGCGCAAACACATCTTCGGCGATCCTGAAAGGTAGCAAAAAGAATCAACCATACACATCCCTTGGACATTTCTGGGGAGTGGCGAGCCAAAGGCTGTGAAGAGTGGCTGCCATTCAAACATGAGCGACAGCCTGCAAAATTCAACAGCTGCCAGACACCACGCGATTTGCATTTGTTGTCCCTATCTTAAGTTCCCATTACTTGTCATGTGGCTGTGAGTCAAAAATAGGTACCCCAAACGGAACCCCGGTAAATGCAAAGAAGGACTAAAACCTGCGGTCCAATTCCTGGTGGTTTACTTTTGACCCATACCCATGTTCCCTGTTCCCCAACTTGACACCTCGTCTTCGAAGCCCTCTGTCCTTCTCCTTTTGCCAGGTAGTCAACTGGGAACTCCTGTAGCTCCTCTCGAGGTCATCCTTGCCGGGACTCCCCGGACTCTCTCCGCATGTGGCCATGGGTCAACAGCCAAAAGCCCGTACCCCCAGTGAACCTCCCAATCCAACCACTAACATAGGTTCTAAAATGGGTGGTAAATTCACCTACCCCAAAATGGTACCATTGGTTTTGAGCCACAGCCATGTGGGAAGTCACAACCTTAGCAGAATCAAACATCAGTTCACCGACAGCGCGATGATCTGGCCAGAAGGCTCAGTGTAATGGGCTGACAACCAAATCACATGCCCAGCCAATGAACTTGACTTGCTGGAACGTACATGCGCGCATGCCTGGCAACGTGCAGTAGAAATGTACCAACTTCGAAGAATCCTGCATTGCCAGGTCAAACCCAATACCATGTCAACCCGCTTGGCGCCAATGCGGATTCCAGCGAATTGGGTCAGGTCAACGTCGTGTGTGTGTGTGTTGTGTGTGTGTTGTGTGTGTTGTGTGTGTTGTGTTGTGTTGTGTGTTGTGTTGTGTGTTGTGTTGTGTGTTGTGTTGTGTGTTGTGTTGTGTGTTGTGTTGTGTTGTGTGTTGTGTTGTGTGTTGTTTGTTGTGTGTTGTGTGTTGTGTGTTGTGTGTTGTGTGTTGTGTGTTGTGTGTTGTGTGTTGTGTGTTGTGTGTTGTGTGTTGTGTGTTGTGTGTTGTGTGTTGTGTGTTGTGTGTTGTGGGTTGTGTGTTGTGTTGTGTTGTGTGTTGTGTGTGTGTTGTGTGTTGTGTGTTGTGTGTTGTAGGTTGTGTGTTGTGTGGGTTATGTGAAGGTTGTGTGTTGTGTTGTGTGTGTTGTGTAAGTTGTGTGTTGTGTTGTGTTGTGTTGTGTTGTGTTGTGTTGCGTTGTGTTGTGTTGTGTTGTGTTGTGTGTTGTGTTGTGTGTTGTGTGTTGTATTGTGTGTTGTGTGTTGTGTGTTGTGTGTTGTGTAGTTGTGTGTTGTGTGTTGTGTGTTGTGTGGGTTGTGTGTTGTGTGTTGTGGGGTTGTGTGTTGTGTGTTGTGTGTTGTGTGTTGTGTGTTGTGTGTTGTGTGTTGTGTGTTGTGTGTTGTGTGTTGTGTGTTGTGTGTTGTGTGTTGTGTGTTGTGTGTTGTATGTTGTGGGGTTGTGTGGTGTGTATGTTGTGTGTTGTAGGTTCTGCTGTGTGTTGTGTTGTGTGTTGTGTGTTGTGTTGTGTGTTGTGTGTTGTGTGTTGTGTGTTGTGTGTTGTGTGTTGTGTGTTGTGTGTTGTGTGTTGTGTGTTGTGTGTTGTGTGTTGTGTGTTGTGTGCATAGTGTTGTGTGTTGTGTGTTGTGTGTTGTGTGTTGTGTGTTGTGTGTTGTGTGGTGTGTGTTGTATGGTTGTGTGCTGTGTGTTGTGTGTTGTGTGTTGTGTGTTGTGTGTTGTGGGGTTGTGTGTGTTGTGTGTTGTGTGTTGTGTGTGTTGTGTGTTGTGTGTTGTGTGTTGTGTGTTGTGTGTTGTGGGTTGTGTGTTGTGTTGTGTGTTGTGTGTTGTGTAAGTTGTAGGTTGTGTGTTGTGTGTTGTGTTGTGTGGTTGTGTGTTGTGTAGTTGTGTGTTGTGTGTTGTGTGTTGTGTGTTGTGTGTTGTGTGTTGTGTGTTGTGTGTGGTGTGTGTGTGTTGTGTTGTGTGTTGTGTGTTGTGTGTTGTGTGTTGTGTAGTTGTGTGTTGTGTGTTGTGTGTTGTGTGTTGTGTGTTGTGTGTTGTGTATGTGTTGTGTGTTGTGTGTGTTGTGTGTTGTGTATTATGTGTGTTGTGTTGTGTGTTGTGTGTTGTGTGTTGTGTGTTGTGTGTTGTGTGTTGTGTGTTGTGTGTTGTGTGTTGTGTGTTGTGTGTTGTGTATGTGTGTTGTGTTGTGTTGTGTTGTGGTTAGGTTGTGGTGTGGTGTGGTGTGGTGGTTGTGGTGTGGTGGTGTGTTGTGTTGTGTTGTGTTGTGTTGTGTTGTGTTGTGTTGTGTTGTGTTGTGGGTGTGGTGTGTGTGGTGTGGTGTAGTGCTAGAAGTGAAGGTGTTGTGTGTGTGTGTTGTGTGTTGTGTGTGTTGTGTGTTGTGTGTTGTGTGTGTTGTATGTTGTTGTGTGTGTTGTTTGTGTTGTGTGTGTTGTGTGTGTTGTGTGTGTTGTGTGTGTTGTGTGTGTGTTGTGTGTGTTGTGTGTGTGTTGTCTGTTGTGTGTGTTGTGTGTTGTGTGTTGTGTGTTGTGTGTTGTGTGTTGGGGGTTGTGTGTGGTGTGTGTTGTGTGTAAGCTGTGTGTTGTGTGTTGTGTGTTGTGTGTTGTGTGTTGTGTTGTGTGTTGTGTGGGTTGTGTGTTGTGTGTTGTGTTGTGTGTTGTGTGTTGTGTGTTGTGTGTTGTGTGTTGTGTGTTGTGTGTTGTGTGTTGTGTGTTGTGTGTGTGTGTGTTTGTGTATTGTGTGTTGTGTGTTGTGTGTTGTGTTGTGTGTTGTGTGTTGTGTGTTGTGTGTTGTGTGTTGTGTGTTGTGTGTTGTGTGTTGTGTGTCAGGCTGTGTGTCAGTCTGTGGTGTCAGGCACAGTGTCAGTATTGTGTGTCAGTGTCAGTGTCAGTGTCAGGTGTCAGGTCAGGGTACAGCCTGCCAAAGAATAGTCAGGCTAGGTGTGGTGTGGCAGGCTGTGGTGTGGTGTGTCAGGTCAGGCTGTAGCCAGGGCTGTGGGTTGTGTCAGGCCAGGGCCAGGCTGTGGTGCGGGTGTGTGTGTGTGTGGTGTGGTGTACCCGTGGTCAGGCCAGGTGCGGGTCAGGGCCAGGCCAGGTGTGTGTACAGTGTGTGTGTCATTTTGTCCTCGCTCAGGCCAGGCTGCTGCTGCTCGCTTCAGCTCCGGCTTCCAGGCCAGGCCAGGCCAGGCTGTGTGCGGTGCGCAAGCGCAGCGCATGTGCATGCATGCGTGTGGTGTGTGTGGGTGTGTGTAAGTGTGTGTGTGTGGTCTCAGTGTGCTCTTGTGTCTCCAGTGTCTCCAGTGTTCAGTGTCTATGCGTCTGTGTGTCTGTGGCTCAGTGCGTGTCTGTGCCCAGGCTCCAGTGGTCTAGTGTCTGTGCGTCTGGTGTGTCCAGGCCCAGGTGTCTCAGGCCCAGGTCAGGCTCAGGTGGCCTGTGGCCCAGGTGCGTGCTCAGCAGGCCCAGGTGTGCGTGTCAGTGTGTGTGCCCAGGTGTGTGTGTCTTGTGTGTGTTCGTGTGGCTGAGGGCAAGGCTCTGTGTGTGTTCAGGTGTGCGGCTCAGGTACGGCTCAGGTGTGTGCTCCAGGCTCGCGTGTGCGCGTGTTCTCTTGTGCGTGTGTCTGTGTGTCTATGCAGCAGGCTCAGGCCCAGTGGCTCAGTGTAGCACTGAGGTACCAGGCATTCTGTGTGTCTAGGTGTCTAGGCCTGTGTGTCTAGGTGTCTGTGTTTCTCCGTAGGCTCAGGCAGCCCAGGTGGCTCAGGCTCAGGTGGTCTAGGCTCATGCAGGCCTGTGTGTGTGTGTGTGTCTGTGTGTGTGTGGCTCTGTGTGTGCAGCTCAGTGTGTGCGTGGCTCAGGCAGGTCTATGTGCCCTGAAAGTGGTAAGTAGTCTGTGTGTCTGCAGGTTTGTGTGTGTTGGCTCAGTACTGTGCAAGTGTCTGTGTAACTATCTGTGTGTGTGTGTCTAGGCTCAGTGTGTCTGTGTGTGCGTGGCTCCAGGCAGTTCATGCAGGTCTATGGGTGGCCCAGGCTCAGGCCTGGTGGCCCAGGTGGCCCAGGCCCAGGCAGGCAGCAGGCGTGTAAGTGTGTGTGTACAGGTGTGTGTACCAGGTGTAAGGCTCAGGTGGCCCAGGTATGTCTAGGCAGTCCAGGCCCAGGTCTGTGTTGTCCAGGTCTAGCCCAGGCTCAGGTTCCAGGCTCAGGGTGTCCAGGCTCATGCTGCGCACTGTGTGTGTGTGTGGCTCAGGGGCAGGTGGCTCAGGTGTGTGTGTGTCTGTGTGTGTGTGTGCACCCAGGCTCAGGCGTGGCCCAGTGGCTCCAGTGTCTAGGCGTGTGCTCCAGTGTGTGTGTATTCAGGCCCAGTGCAGGGCCCCAGGGTGCTACAGGTCTGGTGTGGTCTATTTGGGGCGTCAGGTGGCTCAGGCGTGTGGTGTCGTACACCACCGCCAGACAGCTCGCAGCCTCCATGGCACGCGTTCAGGCAGGTTCAGGCAGGTCTATGCAGGTCTACGCAGGTCTATGCAGGTACAAGCAGGCTATAGTCCAGGAAGGCAGGGAGCATCACAGGTCACAGGCACACAGCACAGGGTCATAGAGACGCAGGCCACGCAGAAGGCTGTAGGCACACAAGAGAAGGCCAGAAAGGTCAATACATACGACTGCAGGCAGGGCCATGTGTCAGGTGGCTGCAGAACAGAAGGCCATGTGTGTGTGTGTGTGTGTGTGTGCGCGCAGGCAGGCGCGGGCGCAGCGTATATATACATACATACATATACACATGCATACATGGCGTGCATAGCATGTATACATGTATGTACACACACGCGCGCAGCGCATGCTGAAGCGCATGCGCGCGTGCGCGCGCGCGCGCGGCGGCGCGGCAGGCGGCGCGCAGGAGCACATGCGCGCGCATGGCTACAATGTCGGCGGCGAGCAATCGGGACACATCGCGCGCATGCGCGCATGCGCGCATGCGCGTGTGTGTGTGTGTGTGTGTGTGTCTGCGCAGGTGCAGGTGTTGGTGCGCGCGGTAAAGGCAAAGCGTGGTGTGCTGGTGGGGCGCGTGGTGTGTGTGTGTGTGTGCGCAGCAGTGGTGATTCACACCCTGCGTCGTGAGGCTCATCTCCCTCCAGCCAAGACTTCGCGCTCTCATCAAGCACCGGGAAGCCGTGGCGCATAAAGGCCAGCGCCAGTTCATCCGGGCCAGGCGCAAGTGCGGGCGCGGGCGTGCGCGCGTGCGCGCGTGCGCGTGTGCGTGCGCGTGCGCGTGTGCGTGCGCGTGCGCGTGTGCGTGTGCGTGTGCGTGCGCAGTGCAGTGCGCGTGTGGTGGGCGTGCGCGCATGCATGCGCGCGCGCTGCGCGCTGCGTGTGCGTGGGCGCGTGCGGGTGTGGGTGCGGGTGTGGGTGTGGGTGTGTGTGTGTGTGTGTGGGTGTGTGTGTGTGTGTGTGTGTGCGTGTGTGTGTGTGTGTGTGTGTGTGTGTGTGTGTGTGTGTGTGTGTGTGTGTGTGTGTGGGGGGGGGGGTACGTGCGTGCGTGCGTGCATGCGTGCGTTCGTGCGCGCGTGCGTGCGAGCGTGCGTGCGTGCGTGCGTGCTTGGGTGGGTGGGTGCGTGCGTGCGTGCGCGCGCGGGCGTGCGTGCTTGCTTGCGTGCATGCCTGCGTGCGTGCGTGCATCTGTCTGGCTGGCTGTCTGTCTGTCTGTCTGTCTGCCTGTCTGTCTGTCTGTCTGTCTGTCTGTCTGTATGTATGTATGTATGTGTATGTGTGTATCTGTGTGTGTATCTGTGCATGTGTGTCTATGTGTACGTCTGTGTGTTTATTTGTGTCTAATTTGTGTCTAGGTGTGTATGTGTCTCTGTGTGTCTGTGTACGTGTGTGTGTGTATGTGTATGTTCATGTGTCTATGTGTCTATGTGCCTTGTGTTTTTGCGTATGTGTGTGTGTGTGTGTTTGTGTGTGGGTGTGTATGTGTCTATGTGTTTGTGTGTGGTTGTGTCTGTATTTATGTGTGTATGTGACTATGTGTATGTGACTATGTGTATGGGTATGTGTGTATGTGACTATGTGTGTACGTGTGTGTCTATGTGCGCATGTGTATATGTGTGTATGCAGCTATGTGTCTATGTGTCTATGTGTCTATGTGTCTATGTGTATGTGTCTATGTGTATGTGTCTACGTGTCTGTGTTTGTGTGTATGTGTCTGCGATTCTGCGTGCGTCTGCATGCGCTTGTGTGCGCGTGCGCGTGCTTGACGGTAATTCCTGTTTGTGAGGACGTGTTTGGCTGTAAAAGCTTGACAGCCACACTGCAACACTCCCTACGGCAACGGCACAAATCAGGCCAAACTTCAAGGAGGCAACCGGAGGGAACCGCTTGATGACAGCTTTCGCAGCGTAAGGGACTGCATCCGGGCAATGCGTTCTTGGGAAGAACGTTGGTAGGGAGGTGTCGGAGGCGCCGACGCGCGCCACCAGAAGACAAAAGGCCGCAATTCCACAAATGGCCTCCCCATACAATGTCAACCCGTTTCACGTGGATCAGGACTTCTGCTGGGTATGTGCTTGTTTGTGCTTGTAGTTTGCATGTTTGTGCTTTGGTGTGGCTGGGCTCAAGGTTGGCTTTCCATGTCACTGCAAAAGCCCACAAAAGTATCAAGGACAGTCCAATGCAGTTCGCTCGGTTGACAGGAACGCTTGAACAAACGCATCAGGGACGGCACAAAGAGTTCACAAGAATCAGCCGCCGTTCCTGGTAGCATCACAAATGGCCTCCCCTCCGTGCACACCAGAACCAAGAGACACCCTTGGCGCATCCCCAGCGAGCACTTTAGCGCATCGTCTCGCTGTCATACCCCCAGCAAGTGCTAGAGCAGGTTGCCTTTGCTGGGCGCGTTGGCCTGAAAGACGCGAGCCTTTGCCAGGACAGCCGGCGAAATGCCAGGCTTGGGGAAGCACGTTCCCCCCAGCAGAAGCCTCTGAATGTGCGCCCCACACTCGGCCAGCGGTGTGCAGAAGTAAACACTCCTTGGGTAGGGCCAAACCGCTCTCACAGAGAAACCAAAGGGCAACTACAATGCGCATGCCATGCATGCCTGACTATGTGCCTAGGAATGGCATCACCTTCGTATGCCTTGTCCGGCCGAACCCCATACAATGTCAACCCGTTTCAAGTGGATCAGGACTTCTGCTGGGTATGTGTTTGTTTGCGTGCTTACAGTTTGCATCATTGTATTTTGGTGTGGCTGGGCTCAAGGTTGGCTTTCGGTGTCTCTGTGCATGCCCACAAAAGTATCAAGGACAGTCCAATGCAGTTCGCTCGGTTGATGGGAACGCTTGAACAAACGCATCAGGGACGGCACAAAGAGTTTACAAGACTCAACCGCCGCTCCTGATAGCATCACAAATGGCCTCCCCTCCGTGCACACCAGAACCAAGAGACACCCTTGGCGCATCCCCAGCGAGCACTTTAGCGCATCGTCTCGCTGTCATACCCCCAGCAAGTGCTAGAGCAGGTTGCCTTTGCTGGGCGCGTTGGCCTGAAAGACGCGAGCCTTTGCCAGGACAGCCGGCGAAATGCCAGGCTTGGGGAAGCACGTTCCCCCCAGCAGAAGCCTCTGAATGTGCGCCCCACACTCGGCCAGCGGTGTGCAGAAGTAAACACTCCTTGGGTAGGGCCAAGCCGCTCTCACAGAGAAACCAAAGGGCAACTACAATGCGCATGCCATGCATGCCTGACTATGTGCCTAGGAATGGCATCACCTTCGTATGCCTTGTCCGGCCGAACCCCATACAATGTCAACCCGTTTCAAGTGGATCAGGACTTCTGCTGGGTATGTGTTTGTTTGCGTGCTTACAGTTTGCATCATTGTATTTTGGTGTGGCTGGGCTCAAGGTTGGCTTTCGGTGTCTCTGTGCATGCCCACGAAAGTATCAAGGACAGTCCAATGCAGTTCGCTCGGTTGATGGGAACGCTTGAACAAACGCATCAGGGGCGGCACAAAGAGTTTACAAGACTCAACCGCCGCTCCTGATAGCATCACAAATGGCCTCCCCTCCGTGCACACCAGAACCAAGAGACACCCTTGGCGCATCCCCAGCGAGCACTTTAGCGCATCGTCTCGCTGTCATACCCCCAGCAAGTGCTAGAGCAGGTTGCCTTTGCTGGGCGCGTTGGCCTGAAAGATGAGAGCCTTTGCAATAACAGCGGGATGCTGAACAAAGGTCTCTGGATATGCGCCCCACACTCGGCCAACAGTGTGCAGAAGTTAACACTCCTGGGTAGGGCGACGCTGCTCTCACAGAGAGACCAAGGCATGGCTGACTATGTGCCCAGGACAGGGCATCACCTTCGGAAATCCTGTCTTGTCAGGCCAAACTCCATACAATGTCAAGGTCATCAGGACTTCTGCTGGATGCATCACATTGGTCAATCTGGGCGTGTATGCCGCCTTGTGTGTGTATGTGTGCTTGCAATATATGTTCATGTTTGTTTGCTTGGTGTGGATGGGCTCAAGGTTGGCTTTCCGTGTCACTGCAAAAGCCCAAAAAGGCAACAAGGACAGTCCAATACAGTTTGCTTGGGTTGTGGGAGGGGGCAGCTTGACGGGAACGCTTGAACACACACATCACGGACGGCACAAAGAGTTCACAAGATTCAGCCGCCGTTCCTGGTAGCATCAAATGGCCTCCCCTCCGTGCACACCAGAACCAAGAGACACCCTTGGCGCATCCCCAGCGAGCACTTTAGCGCATCGTCTCGCTGTCATACCCCCAGCAAGTGCTAGAGCAGGTTGCCTTTGCTGGGCGCGTTGGCCTGAAAGATGAGAGCCTTTGCAATAACAGCGGGATGCTGAACAAAGGTCTCTGGATATGCGCCCCACACTCGGCCAACAGTGTGCAGAAGTTAACACTCCTGGGTAGGGCGACGCTGCTCTCACAGAGAGACCAAGGCATGGCTGACTATGTGCCCAGGACAGGGCATCACCTTCGGAAATCCTGTCTTGTCAGGCCAAACTCCATACAATGTCAAGGTCATCAGGACTTCTGCTGGATGCATCACATTGGTCAATCTGGGCGTGTATGCCGCCTTGTGTGTGTATGTGTGCTTGCAATATATGTTCATGTTTGTTTGCTTGGTGTGGATGGGCTCAAGGTTGGCTTTCCGTGTCACTGCAAAAGCCCAAAAAGGCAACAAGGACAGTCCAATACAGTTTGCTTGGGTTGTGGGAGGGGGCAGCTTGACGGGAACGCTTGAACAAACGCATCAGGGACCGCCGCTCCTGGACTTCTGATGAATGGCTTTGCCAGGATGATGGACCACTTAGGGTCTATGTTGCAACCTCCTTCGTTTAGGGTATTGGTTTGTGGGGTTCCAGGCTGCAAAATACCCTCTAAGTGTCCATGCCCCCCCCCCCCCCCCGAACCCCCCGAACCCCCCGAACTACCCGAAGCGCAAGTAGCGCCTGCTCGCGCTGCAGCGCCTTCTTCTCCGCAACACACGCCCGCAGGCGCTGCCGCAGCTCCTCACTGGCTTTGACCGCCGCGCCCCCAAGAACTGCGCAAGGGTCAGGGGAAGGAAGGAAGATGAGGAGGCTCAACCCCGAAAACCAAATGAGCCTGAAACGGAAAGAGTCCGAACTAAGCCGGGGGTGTGTGAGTGTAAGGGGGACAAGATAGGAACACTGTCACAAATGGATCGACTTCTAAACAAGCGTACGTGAACCTGCACAGCCCTCGAGGGCAACTTGCCAGGTTCTGCATCAGGGTCGGGGCCATGGAATGCAACATATGGGCTTGCTTCAAAATGGGTCAGACCTTCAAAATGTCTGGTTTCCCTTTTGAATTCCCTTTGACATCATCGCGAAAGGCCTCCGTCGAAAAGGACAACCCCAGATTGTGACTAAAGCCCGGCGTTGAACTGCGCGCAGAAATTCCATGCCGATGCTCGTGGCAGACCTACAAGGGTGTTTGCAAGAAGACAAAAGGCGCTGCACTTGAGGAAACTGTTCCCCGCAAATAAAAATCATATATAATAAAAAGGTTACCCCGAAAATGGATTGCCTGCGCTTTCCCTTTGGAACTTTCATTGGCAGAGACGCAACGCCAGAGACTAGAAACATCAGCTTGAGCGGTACCATGTCAACCTTGGGAGGTTACATTTGACCAAACCCCACCAAACAACGTCCTTGCGAAGCAATTATTCAAAGAAGTCCCGTATGTGTTTACGTCTTACATCATCTTATGTATTATATGAATACTTTTATATACGCCTTTAAACACTTCTCTTTGCCTCATCTTTATAATTACTGTGTTGAGGAAAACATTGCATTTAGAAGTCACATCAGATTGTGTTGCATTTCTTATTCCTGTGTAAATATCGTATCATCTGTGTAAATAGTGTACATATATCTATGTTTACAGGAATTAATATGTATTGTTGCACTGGGTTTCACTTCTCATAAAATCATTATCTTACGTAAGTTCATCTCATAACATGTCATCTTAATTCATTATTCATTTTTAGGATTCACATTTGATCTAGAGATGCAATAAGAGAACTAACTAAACTCTGGTTGATCATATGTGTCCTTCCTTTTGCATGTGTTCTAGTTTCTGAACTCTATGATTTGTAACCTTCTTTTGGGAACCGTTTCATTTATCTTCTGCAGCTGTAGGGATGTGGCCAGGAGAGCTTTCTAGCTTCAGATCCTTGTGACGAACTTTTGCATCAAATCATCCATATCAAGTCCAATGTCCAGCCTTCAGGCCACCAAAGGGGCCAAAACGCAACAAACCGACAGCTCTGCCGTATGATTCTTTCCGACAGGGTCCAACAGGGAAGCAACATTCGAGCAGGACATGTGGTGCAACAAAAATTACGAATGCTTGCTCCTTGCAAGGCACACTTAAGGACTCCAGGCAACTCAGTGTCTGCCCCCCCCCCAAGAAAAAAACTGCTTGATTCTGGACCGTAGTGCGCCTTTCCAATGAAAAGTCAAACTCAAGTCGCTATGTATCAAACCGAATTTGGACCCGGCGGCTTGGTCCCCGGCCTGCTGCTTCTCTGCATCCCTGAGCTGCTGTAGCCGGCTCCTTCGGAGCTCCTAGCGGCGAAGCGTCGTTCGCGTCGCATGGGATCCCCTAGCTCCCATTAGCTTAAGCCCCGTGGAAATGAAAATATCCAGTAGTGGTAGATTCCCTTTAACACCAACTTAAGCAAATGGAAGCTAAGGATCAGAAAAGGCGAGACGTTTTGGTCAGGTACCCCAAGGGGTGTTCCGAAGTCTGGTGTTCTAGTTCCCGGCGTGTGCGTTCGGCGCGCAAGCGCCCTGGCGCCGAATGGAGAGTCGTTTGGTGTCCTTGGCAATGCGTGGGGAATGCCCCAGGCCAGACATACCCTCCTTTCATGATATCCGCCAGGTCCCTCATCAAACTGACCCTACCAACCCGTGTTTGCTTACTTTAAGGGAGGTGCTGGGATCAGTGTGTGAACTGGAGCCTTACCCGGTTCCTTGAAGGATGCCTTCGAAAACCGCCTATTTTACAAGGGGGATCCCCGAAATCCGCTGATATTCGGGTGTTGTTTCGACTGGCCCAAATCCATGCGCTCAGGGACTCCAGGTAGTTCTTCCCAATAAACCTGAAATAACATAAAGAATCGGATCCCCAGGGAACCACAGGCCGAAGCTCCAAATAGCTCGGTTGCTTTCTGCTCCCCTGCGAAAAGTTTAACTTTTAGTGGTTTAATGGAAACCCATTAGTTGGCAAAAAAATAAAGTCCTAACATCCAAGCAAAATACCGCAAAGATAAGTCGGACCCCCACAAAACGGCCCTAAGCTCGTACCCCCCGAAGCCGCCATAGGCAAAAGCCCGACGCCTGGCTGTCCAGCATCGCCTCCCTCTCCAGCGCCAGCGTCCGGATCCGCCGGTGCAAGTCCTAAGTAGCCGACGGTTCTTGCGAGGCCCAAAACGGGAACGGGGTTCACCGAACCGGACATTTTCGGAGCACAAGTTGGGCTTTGCTTGTTCTTTGGTTGGGCTTTGCTTGTTTGGAAAAGAAACGAAAGCCCAAGTCAAGGGGCTTCCGGAACCTCTCTCTAAGAACTGGTACCCAAGCGAGCGTAAAAGGACCTCCCTGATCTCAAAAGACTAGGCCATCTTAACATGCAGCCGGAAGGGAATTTCATTGCAGTGCATTGTCTTCCTGTCCTGCTCGTGCAGAATTGCATCGATCTCGTCTTGCAAGTAGGCGATGTGCTCTTGCAAGTCCTGCAAGACACCCAGAAAGCCAGCCACACTTTTCCGAACACCTTGGACCTACTCGTTCAAAATCTGTGACGAAAAAATGTGATGTGTTATTCACCAATAAACGGAGACAACAAATAATACAAGTTCAAGGCTTGAAAGTTTGATTTCAGGCAATTGAAGTGGAGGCTTCGCCTGCTCTAATTCTCTCCAGCTACAAATCCTGGCAGCTTGAAGAATTCGGGGCTCCTCGCCCTGGTTGAACTGGCTGGTGTCCCATTCGTTTCCCTGGCAACGCCATCCAAAAAGGTCCCCCAATTTGGGCCTGTGCGTCGATCTCGGCCCCCCCCCCCAGTGAAGTGAGCCTTCCCGCCGATCCATTCCCCGATTTCTCTCGAAACCAACAGCTCGCAGCAAGCGAACATGTTGCCAAATGCACCCGAACCAAAGTTTGCCTCACACAGCCAGGGCAATGCATCCGCGGAATCCGGCACTCTCGCCGTGCCAAAAGCCCCTAGCACCCACCCTGCTATGCCCTTCCCTTCCCCCAGCAATCCACAAGTGCGGTGTCAAACCTGCGCCAACGAAGAGAAAACCTGCAAAAAAAACACGGCGAAGAGGTAGTTGGAACCCCAATCCCGCTTCCCCTCCAAAAGAAGAAAAGAAAGGAACAAGTCCCCAACCCCTTGATCCCTGTCTCCTGGGCCTCGCGCCAGCAGAAGCGCTCCTCGAGTGGCTTGTTTCGATGCTGACACATCGAAACTGGGCCGGTGCTCGGTGCCCTCAGGTCTTCCCGCTTTCCCTTACCAGACCAAAACGCGTCCCGAGAGCCCAGGGCCTTTGGACTCCTCCAGTCACTTGTCGGGGCCGTGGACCCCCCCACTCGTGCGACCCGAGGGAAGAGATTCGGGCGGCAAAGTGAGACCCAAGAAACAACCAAAGGACACCAAAGCAAACCAAACGAAACCGTTTTTTTTCTTCCCAGTTGGGTGGTTTGCTCAGTTGATGGAACTGGAAAAAAAAAGAAGAAGAAGAAAAACAATATGCCCTAGGCTGGGCTCCTCCTCCAGGTCCCTGAGTCGCCGCTCCAGGGCCACCAGCTCCTACCCGAGTCGCGCGGCTGAGTTCCAGTGCCCTGTTCCACGATCCGGGACGATGTTACCCGGCGAGGAAGCTTTTGGCGAGACGCAAAACAAAGCTTGGCAGTCTTTTGGATTCGAGTATTTATGCTACAATTGTCAATTGCCTCATATTGGTTCTCCATCGCGAGGAGACAAATTTGACAAGCACCCGGAGAAGCAAACAACTCACGACTCCCCTCGCCAGTCCCGAAGAAATCAGCTTGGTTGCTTGAAATAAGTGACCAAGAGCCAGCAGGGCTTTGAAGCAGACAAGGGTCTCGTCGATTCGTGCTGATGCTGGCTGGTGTACCCATGACACCGGCCCACAGGCACCGACATGGCCCGACCCAAGAGACCGTGCCGAAGCACGCCTGCCGGTGGGGATTCCGCGGCGCCGCCTCGGGGATGGGTACCTCAACAGATCTGAACTCTCAAGGGGAACTCATGCCATGGCGCTGGAACACGTGGCATCGTACCCCCAAATCCGATGGCTCCTCTTCGTTTCCTCTTTGCCTTCAAAAAGCCCGCCATTGAGAGATCCCAGCAAGAGAGCGTATTCCTGGATATATATATATATATATATATGAAAGGATGGAGCAGCGTTTCAAGAGTGGACCACATCACCAGCCATCAGATCGTCGTCACTCATTTCAGTATAAATGCATCATATTCCTTATGCATCATCATGATGGTTTGTAGCTATAGATTCCACTTCGGCTACGTACAGAATGTGTGATACTGGCATGGCCATTGTCCAGTAGTTCCACAGATTGGTGGGCAACAGTCCAAAACTGGCCGCCAAATGTGGAGCGACAAGCGAGCAGTAAAAGAAGCTTCGTCGCGACATAGATACGTGCTGGGTGGTTTTGTTGTTTTTGTGTGTGTGTGTGTGTTTTTTTTTAGGGGTGTGAGTACCGTGAAGTCTGTGACGTCTTCCTAACCCTTCCCAGCCTCCCTACCCATCCGCCCGTCCAGAGATCGCTCAAAAACAAGGAACGAACAGAATGCAGCAATTCTTCACACCGTGGGCACGCAGTCCCATATTGCCACCAGAGTCTGTGGCCCCGTGCGCGGGATGTTAGGGCCAACTCGTCCCGCGCCAAAGCCTCCTGCGCAGACCATCGACCCACGTGCCGATTGAAGGGCTCATAACCACCTTCGCAACCCCCAATAAGCCTTTCGATTGCGGCACAAATGCTTGCTTGTCGATCTGCCTGTCTCCATGCTCTGCCTGTTGATGGCTCCTTGCCAACCAGCAGCTCAAACTGGCATCACGCACAACTGCCCAAGCGTCCACCCCGAGACCGAACACTCCCTGTCCTCCTGCTCTTCCTCCAGCCCCCGGCGCCACCAGAAGCGCTTCAGCTGCAGATTCCGCCGGCGAGCACCTTGGTAGTCCCTTAGGAGAAAACCGACGGGCGTGAAGGGAGCCGTGGGATTCATGGGCACTACCCAGATTGTAAGGAACGCAAATAGCCGGCCAGGTGGCGGTCTGCTCAACCCTTGCGCGGATCAAGTGTTCAACAAGTTCAAGGAGGGCATAAGATTGCGCAGTTCCGAGACATAGTGCTTGTGTCCTTGGGATTCGAAGCAAGCATGTGAAAGGCATGAGATGCTATAAAAGAGGATCCTCATGGAGTCAAACAAGCTGCGTAATTTCAGTTGATGTGTGACCGGCCGTGTGGGGTCCCAAGTGCCGAGGCGCAACCGAGCCCGTCACGGACAAGCCCCAATGCAGGCCAGCGGACAAACTAAGTTTCAACCCACGGCGCCCAAATCCATGTTCCAGCTGCCTCCTGCCGTGAAGCGAGCCAACCCCTCAAGCCCCGCCCAAGCCCCCTATCAAAACCCGCGCTCCCCACCCTTCTTGCCAGCTGCCCAGATTCCCCACGCCTGGCCCGGGAGTAAGAAGGAAGCCTCCAAATGAAATGGCGCGTCGGCAGCGAGGCTTTTACAACAACAAGAGATAACAACGCTGTCACTGCAACTCCGCTGCATGCGAAGCAAAGACACTCACCGTCCCCGGCGCTCCTTTGGTGCTCCTTTTTGGAGTCTCCATGCAGATTGCACTTCTCTGCGCGCCTGCATCGGGTCGCGCGACTTTGGCGCTTTGAACCCTCAGAGCGCAAGCCGAGACTGAGGCCATTGTTGTCAAAGGCTCGCCCTCAACAGCTGCACCACCTGCGGACTCGCCCGAGGTCCCCGCACCCGCTCTAAGACATGATTCCATGTTCCCCAGCACTTTCCAGGAACCTCTGGCAGCCTCTGGACCTTCTCGAAATTGCCGGAACCTCCCGAACCTCACCGCAACCCTCCAGGAACCCACCTCTGTTTTTGCGGGTGTTCTTTTGTTCTTGGGGTCCACGAACTTGATCAAATGAGTCCCCGCATGGCTTAGCTAACGGTCGAACTGTCCTGAGAAGACATGCTGTCTTTTCTACACGTACCTTCTGGTTGGCCACAGAGACGCGCACCAATGGAACGCTTCATGCCATCCAAACGCTGGATCGCACGCGCAACACCCTCTCGAAACAGTTCTCACTAATGGAATGGCTGTGAGGTGATTCTATGCCCACCGTTTACCTGGTGCACTTCCGGTTGGGGCTGCAAAAACAGGCTTTTTCCCCGCATCTTCACACCTCGTGCTTCCCGTGCGGCGGACGGCAATCCTCTTAGGCATGCCTGCGGAGAATAGCCCTTTCTCCCTTTCGATGAAGACCAACTTGGTATCATAGAAAATTGGCCACCGCCTCATTTATAAGCGGAGAATTGTACCTGGGGTCTCTTTTCTGCCCTTATCGCCTTGGTTCAAAGGGGGACCAAAAGCAAAGCCACCGTTTGGGGGTCGAACATTGTCTGGGATCAAGCGTCTTCATTTTGTTGGTGCTTCTTCTTTCGTTCTTTTGGCGGGGGGAGGGCAGAAACTGAGTCTCAGGCATCCTTAAGTGTCCCTAAGGAGCAAACTGTCCTTTTCTGTTCAGTTTCTGCTGTCTCACCTCTACCCATGGCCCCATGCGCCGGCTCGGCCTGGCCCCATGGTCCTCGCCTCCCCGTGCCCCGACACCGCGGCGGCTTTCAGCGGGCTGTCCCCGTAGCGGTCCGCGCGCAGATCCGCGGCGGCCGCGAGCAGCGCCTTCACCGCCGGCAGATGGCCTCCGCTTCCCCGACGATTTCCGCTCCCGACGATTTGCTTGCCGACGGCTCGACGACGGCTTTCCGACGTCGAGTCGCTCGAAGGTGCGCGGCGCGAACTTCGGAGACCGACTTCCACTTCCGCGCGATTTTCGGGGGCTGGGGGGGCGGAAGCCTCGGGCGCTTGTGAGGCTTTTGTGGAAAACGGTCGATGGGCTCCAGCGGAAATGGAATTGGTAGAACAGGGCGGAGTATGAAGTTCTAAAGCGACCTAAAGCAGACGCCTTCCGCTCGCTTCAGCGTGAAAGGAGGGCTGTTGGGGCCGATCTGAGGGCAAGTCGCTGCCCGGTTTGAAGGTCGTTGAACCAGCGCTCCTGGTTCAAAAGCCAAGGCGTGTAGCTGCGGTGTTGGGCGATCTCCTCCAAACAAAGGCAGCTAAGAAAATGTGAAGGATTCAAAGTTTTGCTTCGGACCGGTCAGTGTTCGAACAATCTCCTTTTGGGCTCCCTTCAGCACGGGCAACGGGCAAGGACAAGAAAAGTCGACACCAAGTGCGGGCTTCCAGGCCGATCATGGGCCATCTCCCCGACTCCCCGACTGGTCTGCGCTTCTGTGTTTCAGATTGGGCACTCTGCACAAAAAGAAACAAACTTGTGGCGCAACCCCTTCATGAAATGCATGTCACGATTTGCCCATGTGCATTCCCAAGCAGGCCCTCATTCTGCCACCATCTCCTTTGCCTTCGCCCTCGATGTTTATAGACTGTGCCCACATTGAGGTTCCAGCAAGAGTTCGTCTATGCCACTTGGCTTGAATGCAACCTGAAAAGGTGCCATTTGCTGTTTGAGGGCATCGCTTTAGCTTCGCATTGTTGGATCTGCCCACGTTCTTGGATGTTTCTCAAAATAGTGGCCCTCCACCATTCTGGGAAGGCCTTTTCGCAAGGTGTGAAAAGAAAGCGCAAAAGAAACCAACTACCAGGCTGAACCAGACGGATCCGACCCCAAAGTTGACTGTTTGCCAGCTAAAGGGGAAATGAAGGAAACCCAGGGCAAAACGGCAAACAGGCGAGCTGAGTCCAAGTCCCTCATTTTGAGCAAGCCGTCTACAGGCAAACCCCAACCCGCGCTCCACCGCGGGAAGCGCCGCCTTCGGAGGCGGCGGCATGCAGCGGGGTGCGGCCGTGGCTGTCCGTGCGGTTGCTGTCCGCGCCCAGCTCTGTGAGCACCTCAGCCGCCGATGGACCCATCGGCGAAGGACTTCCATCGCGCGCAGAGCTGCACCGGCTTTTGCTTGGGACCGTTTTGGTTGTGGGAAATGGGCCAAAATGAGCCGCCTGCTCAAAACCCGGGATTCAAATGGTCGTACTCCCAGAACCATATAAAGAATTGAGAAGGCGGATACCCGCAGCTATGGCTGGGAGTATCCGTTACTAACCTTCATCTACCCGGGTTTTGATTGTGGCTCACCTGTTTTTGGTTGGGACCGTCCCTGAATCTCGACTTGCCAGCGGCTTGATTGTGGCTAAGTCGGGAGTTAACAGGGGTTGTGGGGATCAACAGGAATCCCTCAAAGGAAACTAGGGATGGTCCCCTCGTCTGCCGGGAATCCCCAGCCCCCAAGTGGAATTCCATGGAAAAAAGGGTTTAGTTGCTGAAAGAATCTGTCTAAAACAAAGCTCCCTTGTCAAACCACGATGGTGGGCTGGGACCCTAGTTCCAAATCATGAACTCTGGACGCCCTTAGGTTTGTAGCTGGAGGAAATGATATAAAGTTACAAAAAATGGCATGGCCCTTCAAGTTTAGAGAGCCCTTTCTGAAGCGGGCTCTCGGTCAGAAGATTGCGTGCAACTGAACTGCTGAAGCTCGAGCGTTGTCTGACGGCGGTGCCAAGTGGGGCCAGCTGGACCTCTATACGTAATTGTTCACATATTATTGATTTCCTTCTGATCCCTACAAGGATCTCAGACTAGTTTTTGACACAACTCCAAGGTTCCCTTAGTGCATCTGAAAGTAGACTCGCCTGCACTGGGCTGCATTTTGTGCTCGGTTGATCTGAATGACAAGTCAGGTAGTGTGTTGCTGACTGGCAGTGGCTGGAACTGAACTGGGAGCATGGGGCAGCGGGCTTGCTTGACTTCCTGATTCGACTCCCCAATCAGGTCGCTTAGCTGTATGCTTTTGGCAGAGCCAACACGAGTTGGCAGCAAACTCATGCCGCAAAAGTCACAAATGTCGGCCGGAGTCATCTCCCTCAGCCCATGTTTAACCACAACCACTTGGCCAACGTTTAGAGGCCAACTTGCTGCTGGTTTTGAGCTCAACATATCCGGAAGGAGACTTGTCAAAAATTGATTAAAAGGCGTGGAGATCAACAAACCAACCCAAGTCTGGGCTTTCAGCTGTCCATGTTCAGTCCATGGTCACTGCAACCCAAAAAGGTGAGGTTGCGGTTTAATGTCCAGGCCCCCCGCAAGGAAAAATGCTGCAACAAAGCTTCAGAACTCCACCCCTCCATGAAAAACCTGCCTTCCAACAAAGCAACAACGCTGGCCAAGCGGCACAAGGCGACCTGTTTCATCAACTCCGCGCAAAATGAGTCGCAATCAAAACCCGGTACAAAAATGGTGAACCCAGAACCATGAAAAGGATGAAGAAGGCGGATATCCGCAGCTATTTATGGTTTTGATCGTCCCTTACTAGCCTTCATCTACCCGGGTTTTGATTGTGGCTCATTTGGAGGATGGCACACATCTGGCCATGATAACCTATGGCTCCATTTGCTCAAATGGGGGTTCCAACCCTCTCTCCTCCTCTGCCTCTCCCCGCAGACCGCCGCTCCTGCACCGTCTCCAGCCGGCCCTGCTGCGCGGCCAGGTGCAGCGGCGTATGGTTCTGCCCGTCCGGCACGTTGCTGTCGGCGCGGCCCTGGCGCGAGCTGACCGTCGCTGCCATGTTCAGCCAAAAAGTTTCAGCGTTGTCCGAAGGCCCAAATCTCACCCCTTCCCTCCTCTTCCCCCTCCCTCCCCCACACCATGGGTTCTGGCTCATCAAAAACCCACACCATCGGTTTTTGCTCGTTTTCCCCTGGTTTGGGCTCCTTCCCCCTCCCCCATCCCACCGCTTGGACGCTTTTTCTGCGCCCCGCGCGTTCTGAGGCCTCGCCTCCAGGAGCCGCCGCACCGCAGAGGCGTGGCCCTCGCGCGCGGCCTCGTGCAGCGCCGTGCGGCCCTGGGCGTCCTAGCTTCGCTCCGGATGCTGTGGATTGGAAGTGGTTGGTTCCAAGGGTTGTTGGCATGGAACTTTTGGGGGGATGCGCTTTGCTTCTTTGCTTTTGGGGCGGGGGGAATTTGGGGATGTGCCTGGAACTCGGCGTTGGCTGTAGTTCTTCAGCCTTCCACAAACAGGGGTTGCTTCCAAAGGGGGTGTATGCAGGAGGGGAAGGGTCGGGATTTGCGCACTTCCATGCTGTTGGTGGCAAGGGAAGGGTCTTTGGGGCAGCTTGGATGTGTGGATATCTAGGCAATTGGATTCTTGCGCGTCCTGAAACGTTGGGATTGCCCCAAGATCCACAAGAAAGGCACTGCAAGAAGGCATCCCTGGCCAAATTGTGCTGGACCTTGGGACCTTCATGGAGCGGTTCGAAAACCACCCTTCGCTGAAGCCATGAACCTTGGCACGACAATTCAGCCTTCCAGGTCTGTTTTGTTCCGTTTCTCTTGCGATATACTGTTGCTTTGCTTCTTCTTCTTTTTTTGGTTTTGTTGGTTTGTTTTTGTGTTTTGCCGCGGCATGGAAGCGGGAAGAAGTTTGCAGCTGCAATTGCTTGCATGTTGTAGGTGTTTCCTTTTCGAGGGAGGTAGGTGAAAGCAATATCACACGAGTTGGAGCCGCTGCAGGGTCCCCCGTCTCCCCCGTCTCTCCTGGCTGTCGCAGAGCGCGCCGGCGTCCAGCAGCGCTCCCACGGCGCTCTTTTGGTCGGAAGTCCCTCGCCTGGCCGCGCGGTGCAGCGGGGAGGCGCCAGAGGCGTCGCGGCAGGCGGGGTCCGCGGCGCCTGGAGTCCACAGTCCGGCGGGGGGTTGAACGGTGCGTCCGTGGTTGGAAAAATGAGAATCTACACCTCCTTCAAACTTTCAAAGGAGAAACTTCTTGTTTAATGTGGGAAAAGCATAACTTTCAAAGGAGACGTGTCGAACCTCTTTGTGTGGGACATGGGAAAGCTTCATCGCTCTGGCAGGAAGCCTTCTAGTGGTTGTCTGATCCCTCTATAAGTTCAGTGACCATCCCTGTTGACCTCAACTGACGAGCTGATAAACCATAGGAAAATGAGGATATGAACCCCTGGATCAGGGTGTAAGAGCGTCTGGAAAATGAAATAAACTATCTCATTGCTTCAGGGAAATCCCACAAAGTGGCTCTCCCAGGAATGCTTCCCTTTGAGGGAATCCCCTTTTGTGGAGTCTTGCCAAAGGAAGCATAGCTTGCCCCCCCCCCCCTGTTGAGTTCCATTTCCTCATGAGCAAGCCCAAAGGCCACTCACTTGAGCATATAGCTGGTGAAGGGAAGCCTGAAGAAGGTTGATTTTCATACACCTGTGGTTTCAACACCACTGCTTCAGTGGAACCAACTTCAAAGGGATGTTGAAACGCCTGTTGTGTCACCTTGTCTACGTCAAGAGAAGCTTTTGCTTGAACACAGTGGGGAGGTGAGGGAAAAAACTGTTTTGTTGGGCCGGGTGCCAAACCGGGACTGGTAGGATGGGTTTGCAACCTGCGAGGTAGCCTCCCAAAGAGGGACCCTGATTTGAGGAAAGTCAGCAGGGTATGATGGTCAAAGCAAAAGGCAGGGTTCGTCATATGTCCCATTTGGCCAAAAGGAAACAGGAGGTTCAATTGAGCCTGGCCCAAAAAGTGACGTATAACCTCTGCTCAGGAGTTTGGAAGACCATTGGGTAAGCACCAACAAGGAACATATAAGGACCCATAAAAGGACTCCTGGTTTTTGGTGGGTTGCTCGGTCCAAACCGCAGGGGAAACTAACGGAGAAGCATCGAGCGTCGGCGCCTTCGAGCAGCAGGCAGAGCAGGTCGAAGTGCCCCAACTCCGAGGCCACGTGCAAAGGTGTGCACAAATTCCTCGGGAAGCGACTTCTCCCCCCGACCGGGACTTGCCTTACCCCCGCCCTTGGCAGGCTGGGTGGGTGATTCTGAGAAACACCCTGGGTCTGTGCGACATTCGAACTGGTGTTTTTGGACAATCCCCGAAGTCTAAAGCGACGAAACGTGGCAGGGGTCACGATAGAAACTGATGCGCAAAACCCTAAAGTATGGCAATGCTTCTGAACCCCAAGCCGATCTTTGACCATGAGATTCGAAGTGAGACGACTCGCAGTGCCAGACACTGCCTTCGATGGAACCAGCTGCACCTTCCAGAAACAAACAGCACTGGCATGTTGCCCAAGCTGAAGAAGACGATCGGCTGGCGCGTATCAAAATGCACGGGTTGCCTGGTTGAATTCAGTCCGGGTCGGTTTTGAGATGTCTAATCAATATTGATGAAGCAAAGGATCCCAAAGCTCGCCAGGTTCAATGTAAACCCAATGATTTCCGAAAGGTCTGAGATTTGTTTCTACCAAAGATGGGTCTGCATGATCCTCTTGTGTAGGGCATTCAGACAGCAAGCAGGGAAAGCCAAACGACGGAAAGACAACGCAAACAACAGGAAATGAAAGAAACACGATGAAACCTCTGCGAGTGTCTTGTCCGCATCGTTGGGGTTCATCTTTTCATCCAGCCTCAGATGCAAGATTCAGCCAGCCTCATTTAACTCCCCTATTGAGAAACGCCCGCCCTGCAAAGGGCACTGAGCCTCCAAAAGGCACACTGAACCATATCCCAGCTCTTCTCAGAACTCGGCGAATTCATCAATCACCCAAGATGCTCAGGCATTGGTTTGTTGCCAGAGATGCGTGTCCGTTTGTTTATGAGTTTGCTTATTGATTTGCGTATTGGTGTCCTTATTGGTTGCTTACTATTTGCTTGTTGGATTGCTTCAAGGCTTGCGTATTGTTATTTGTTGCTTGCTTCTGGGTTTACATAATGTGTTGCGTCTGGGTTTGCTTAGTGGTTTGCTTGTTAGTTTGCTTGTGTTTTTTCTTATTGGTCTGCTTATGGGTTTGCTTTTGGGCTTGCTTGTGGGTGTGCTTGTGGGTTTGTGTTTTTTGGCTGCTTTTTGGCTGCTTGTTGCTTTGCTTCGTGGCTTACTCGTGGGTTTGCTTGTTAGTTTGCGTATTGTTTTTTTTGTTGTTGTTGACTTGTGGGTTTGCTTCTTGGTTGCTTGTTGGTTTGGCTCGTGGCTTATGTGTCTGCTTTGTCCCTGCCATATTACTCATAGATCACATAGAGTATTGCATATATGTCACCAAATCGCAGCTCTGCTCAGCGAACATATATATATATATATATGTACATGGCTGTGGCTCGCAAAACCGGTACCAAAATGGAACCCTGGCAAGTGGACACATGGGCCAAAACCTGCGCAACCTCTCCTGTTTCATTTTGGGCCACTCCCATATAACGGAAATCCCACTCTTCTGAGGCCTAAGCTGATTTTTTAAGTTGCTCGGCCCAGGCGCAGCATCTGCACCACCTCCACGTAGTTCTCCACCGCCGCCGCCGCCAGCGCCGTGCGGCCGTTGAGGTCCGGCGCCGCGAAGGCGGCCTTCGCGGCGCCGGGCGCTTGGAGCAGCAGCCTGAGGACCTCGCTTGGATCCCATTTGAGTTACAATCACTCAGATGCCCAGTGGATTTCCATGGAAAGAAAGAATTGGCATCCTTCTGTGGGCCAGTTTAAAGGGGAACCCTTCCTCAAAGAAAGGAAAAAAGCCAAGCCAGGTCAAAACGTGGTACCAAAATCGTCTACCCCGATGTAAAAAACTAGCAAGGCGGCACCCATGGTTGGGACTTGTGGCTAACAAGGCAACCCTGAGCGAGGTTCTCAGTGCGAGCCGAGGGGTTTGGATCCCATAGCAAAGGAAAAAGGGACGCCTTCACGAGACTCGCGGGGTCAACCATCGTCTTTGGGGCACAAGCACCAATTCACGGGTTGCAGAGAAAACAACCTCGGAGGCGACACTTCGTAAGGGGGGTTTCAAAGCTCAGTACTGCCATCTTATTCAGATGGATTTCTCACCTTGGTGTTGCCATGCTCGTCACAGTTGCTGCAAAATGTCCATGGCTTGGCCACAAGATGCCCGAGCCACTCTTGTTTCATGAGCTCATTCATGGTACCAAGGGCACGAGGCTCGTCCCAAAAGGAAACTCAACAAGCTTTCACAAGGTTTCCCTTCAGCGGGGGGTTTCCTTTGTGCCTCCCTGTGAAACCATCTTAAGGAGGCTAGCCTCCAAATAGACCCATTGTCACTCGCCGGTGGTGCTCCTTCCTAGGTTCAGCATCCATCTCCCAGCATCGCTTTCAACACCAAACTTTGGCTAGGTTGGCTTAGGGCTTGCGTATAGGGAAGATTCAGGGTTGGTTTAGGGCTGGTTTAGGTTTGGGTTTGGCTTTGGGTTGGTTTAGTCAGGGTGGATTTGAGGTTGGTACGGGGCTTGCTTGGGGTGGGTTTAGGGCTGGTTTAGGGTGGGTTTACGGTTGGTATAGGGTTGCTCAGGGGTTGCTTAGGGTTTGTTTAGTTGCTTTAGGGCTGGCTTAGGGCTGACTAAGGGCTGACTTAGGGTTGGTTGAGGGTGGCTTCATGGTGGGTTTAGGGTTTCTTTAGGCTGGGTTGAGCGATGAAAGCCAACGCATGTACCCAGCTGACCCAACTTTGCGGGTCGAGGTTTGGCGTTCTAGGCGGCTGACTCACCGACAACCAATCAACCCAACCCAACCCAACCCAACCCAAACCAAATCCAACCAACCCATAGCTTTCGCCTACTTGACACCCCCCATGC
Organism: Effrenium voratum; assembly: GCA_963377175.1. Taxonomy (NCBI): domain Eukaryota; class Dinophyceae; order Suessiales; family Symbiodiniaceae; genus Effrenium; species Effrenium voratum. The sequence continues at coordinate 181,942 of CAUJNA010000279.1, forward strand.
CTGCGGCTGCCCAGACTCCGCGGCCGCGAAGCAGGGGCTGCGCCCGAAGCGGTCCAGGCTGAAATTCGCGGAGGCCTGCGGAGAGCTCAGAAGATGCTCCGCGATGGACACTTCGCTTGATCTCGGCATATGGCTGTGGTTCAAAAGACCGGAATTCCACAATGGCTTGCCCTGGAAAGTGGAAACATGGGCCAAAACCTGCGGTTTGCCCCTCCGATCGATAAATTTTGAGCCACACCCATATGGCTGTGGTTGTCAAAACCCCCCAAAAAAAAAGGTGAACATCAAAAGAGGTGGTACATGGGTGTCCATCCGCCCCAAAATGGGATCGGCATGGGTTATGACCCATGGCCCATGGCCATATCTTTCTTTGAGGGCACCCCTTGTGACTGTAGAGGGACACCAAAAGGAGAACCACCTCTCTGTTTGGGGGGGGCCCCTAAGGCACGCCCAGATGGCACGGTTAAAAATGGTTTCCCTTCAACTGAACCCGGCTTGGCCCGAAAGTTGGGCAAGCCCTTTTCCCCTTCCAGTTCGGGTTCGTGTCCTACCAGCCGTTTCCCAGCAAATCAACCTGTAAATCAAAGAAACAAAGCATTGCTTCTGGCCCCCCCTTGCTTCTGCGCCCACCCCTCATCTTTCTTACGGAACATGCTTAGAGGAATCGTCAATGTGCAGGGGAGTACTCCCCAAGGCGAACCACCGGGTCAAGGAGCTTTGCTCCAACATCAACGCCGTGATTCCCTCAGATTGGGCTCCTTCTCCGTAAATGCCTCATATCCCCTTTTCCGGGCCCCCAAAAAGAGGTTCCTCTAAAAGTTGTGCTGTTGCTTTTTTTGGGGAGGTCGGTCCAAGGAAACGAAGAACCTTTTAGGTGCTAAAGGGACACCGATTGGGAAGCCAAGCTCGTCGTTTTGAAGATGAAACCAAAGTGGCGCTTTCCATCCCTGACATCCCGATCGCTTGGGCTTAGCCATGAGAGCCTGGCAGGGCCTACGCCAGCGAGCGAGCCTGCAGCATCTTGGTCCCGAGTCTCTGGCGGGGCGCTCTTTTTGCTCGCTGGCCCCTGTCCAAAGCTCCCCTCAACCACAACACCTCAGGGTCCTGTTACCAAAATCCTAGGTTGACAAGCGGGCCGCAGACCGGAGCCCTCCACTTTCAACGAGCTCGTTGATTTTGGACCCCTTTCAGCCAGAAAATGTTGGGAGCCCCAAAGTGTACAGCCCACGGAAAAGAAGGAGCTGATTTCTTGTGCAAGGCATCAACAGGGACACCCTCAACGTGGGAGTTTTCTTTTTAAGTACCCGAGAAAAGGGCATCTCGAAGATGGCAACCAAACGGAAACCTGTCCCCATGTGGGTGGCTCCCCATTGGTGGTTGAACTAGTATGTTTGTAGACGCTTTGCACAGCATAGGCAGCCATGTCTCACTTTCAAAAGCACGTGTTAACAAACACGCAGCAAAATGATGCCAACACACGGAACAGTTGACACCCTTACAGACGGTCCACAGAGGCGTAGTGCTGCCAGCACAAAGCAATGAAAACCGGGTTCACTCGTCCAAAAACAAACCTTGTCTTGAAATACCTGAATTACTTGAATCGAAGTCCTTGCTTTGATTCGCGGTATTCGCATTTCACTCCCCTAACACCCCCACCTTCCTCCCACTGCCAAAAAAAACGAACTGCCCCCACCCCCAACCCAGCCTCTAACAAAAGCTCAGCCACCGGCAGGTGGCCCCAGTCAGCAGCCAAGCAAAGGGCCGTGCGCCCGTGGCTGTCTTGCCTCGAGGCGCCCACGACATGAGGAAATCCGCCCCTCATCACGCGGAACGAGGGTAATGATGTTCCCATCCCAAACATTGCACCATTGAAGTTGGACCCTTGCAATGACAACATTGAATTGTCCGTTCTGCGCACCCCCCCTTTGAGAGACACACACACACGCACACAGTGTGAGCGCGTGCGCGAGCGCCTTCCTTTCCACCAAACACACCACCCCCCGAAAGAGCGAACCGCGGGGAAACGGGGAACCCCAGAAACAAGTCCCTCCCAATTTTGTCGGATCCTCCTCCAGCTTCTCTCAGAGAAGCCAATCTCCAACAAGGTTCCAACATTTGCCCTTTCAACATCACCCCACCAAGAAGGAAACTGACTTTGCATTTGCCAGAAAGCTGATGTTATTCAAAAATTGCTTCTTGAAAGGTCACTTGTTTTTAGAAGAATCGTCTAATTTCAAGGGGAAGCATCGGTAAATCGCCTACCCCCCCACAACAGCCGGAAGGAAACGCAGACTTCCCCGCGCGAAAACCCGGACGTGTCGAGGACGCGACCGAGGGGCGCGTCGAGGTCCGCTTTGGCCCGAGCCAGGAAGCCCACCACGCGGTCCAGGCCCTGCTGGGCCGCCGCCAGCAGCGCCGCGCTGCCGACGGCTTCGGCCACCTTGCAGCCGGAGGCCACCAGCAGCTCCAAGACCTCCAGGTGCCCGGACCTGACGAGGGAAGCTTTTCCAATGGCTGTGGCTCAAAAAACCGGTACCAACATTGGCTGTGGTAAGCTGCGTAACCCCTCCTGATTAATTGTGAGCCATTGGATAGTTTCCAAGATATCCGAAAAATATCGTAAAAAAAGAAATAAGAAGAAGAAGAAGAAGAAGAAGGAAAAAAAACGAAGAGAAGTGTCCAAAAGCTTCGACAAAAAAATAATAATCAAACAACAGGAGAAACAAGAGTCATCTTGATCTTTCTCCCCTTTTTGTTGCTCTTGCTCTGCTTGCTATAATTTCCATCTATCTTCCTAACCTTCCAACTTAATCTAGCCTACCCAATCTATCTATCTATCTATCTGGCTATCTATCTATCTATCTATCTATCTATCTGTCTATCTATTTGTCTGTCTAGCTATCTATCTATCTATCTTCGCTATCTATCCATCCATCTACCTAATCCCTCTATCTACCCCTCTCGGTCTAATGTCACTTTCTATCTATCTATCTATCGGTCTACCGTTCTATATTTCTTCCTATCCATCTAATCGATCGATCAGTCGATCTATCAACCTATCTATCGGTCGGTCTGTCCAGTATCTAGCTCTCCACCTATCTATGCATCTATCTCATCAGTTTAATCCATCTCATCTATGTAACCTATGGGCATCTATTCTTAAAGATCGCGCGCGGGTGCATGCATTGTTAGGGAGACGTAGTACTATGTTCTGTTCATCTTCCATTAATGATATGCACATTTGTGCGTGGTACGATACAAGATGTACTCCTGCATCTATGTATGTTGGTGAGCAACCCGATGTAATGCTCAATGCAGTTCCCTTTGCTGCAGTAGATGCCAGTGAATATTGAGTGCTCATGTTGCGTGGTAGATAGTTGTACAATACATTCAATGTTCTTGCAATCTTCTTTCTCGCAATGTTCTATACACAAGTGTGTGATTCCTGTATGCACCTTCCGCGTATCCAGCTGCCAAAAAATTCCCGGGCGCATGCTTTTCACGGGTTTGTGGAGCTTGATTCAGCCACACAAACCGGTTAGAGCTCCATGGATTCCACTTGTGGGCTCCTGATCCCCGGATCCGAATGCCCAACAAAATCTCATGGCCCAACGGCCACCGGAGTTACCCACTGAACAGGATCTTCCGGAAGGCCCAAGGCGTGTCAGGAACGGACACCAAGGCAGTCGCAAGAAAGCCAACGAGAATTCACTGGCCTCCGATTGCCCAAAAAAGAGCTGCTTTCACCGGCCGCTTCTTGCGAAGAAAAGCCGAACGACTGCCAGCGCACATGTGGAATCCCAACTCTTTGAACAACATTACCCTCAACTTCAAACTCAGCTCCCCCCCAACCAAACCAAACCCAACCAACCCCAACCCCTCCCACCCACCCCCACCTGCCCCCACCTACCAAGCGCCCCCACCTGGCGGCTGCCAGCAGCGGCGCCTGCCGCCCCCCGCAGCTCTTGGCCCCGGCCGCCAGCAGCGCCTCCGCCGCTGCGGCGCGGCCCTCCTCAGCTGAGACCCCACGAGCAGAGCCTCCCATCCGCAGGTTGTTGCTTTTTTGTTTTGTGTTTGTCTTCGTGGAACCCCCCCCCACCCTCCCCCCCCAAAAAAAGGAGAAAAAAAGAAGAAGAAGAGGAACAGTTTGTTCGCTGCAGGGTTTCAAGTTTCGCTTGCAGAACAAGATGTTGGACGCCCCTTGTTTGGATGTCAGGTCAACTTGCATAGGCGGTAGCCGGTAGCTAGGAGTGAGAATCATGGGTTTCAGGGCACTTTCAAAGGCCAAGGAGCCTATTAAAGCGAAGCCAAATGAGGATGTTCAAACAGTGAGGTTTGAACGTGGTATCAGCCCCTTTCCAATGACAAAAATATAGTCGTAGAAATAACCACTTTGATATCACAGCAAGGCTATGTCGTGGCCACCTTCGTGCTTCTTCAGGGTATGTATTTTGGGAAGGAAGCTTTGGTGCTGCAAAATAGCTATGGCACGGGGGGCAGGCTTGCCTCTGGATCCTTGTTGAAAATGCATGATTCCCCACAGTGTAGAAACCCTTTCAAGGTCCTTCCATTTGCCCCGGAAGGAGCTCCAACGGCAAGCCCAAGGTGGGATGGGGGGATGAGGAGGACAGTGAGCGTCAAAGGAACGCGTTCAAGTTTGAGAGCAGCGTGGATGGATCTGCAAATTCAAGTCTTGGGTCTTCCCAGGCCGCTTCGGCCAGGTACGCGGCTAACTCGGAGAGTATAAACCTCAAAGGGCCAAATGCGACGTGGGAGACGAACCCGAGCCCTTCGGCAGGACTGAAGGAAAATGGGATGCATCTCAAGCATAGGTGTCCTTTTAGGTGAAGTAGACATCCCTACATAATTAAACCACCAGGTAAAAGAGGAATCCCATCTATTTTTCTAGCAACCAAACTGGACACCTATGATCTCAAGCCAGAGGAGGTACTCGGGGTGGCCCACCCCCGTCCTGGCAGGCGTAGTAAAGGGGCGTGGCTCCACTGCGGTCCTCGCGAGTGACATGTGCTGTTTTTCTGCCGGCGTGGGTTGCCTTCTTTTGAGGGGTAGTGGGTACTGCCTTTTTTGCCCACATGCCACATGCCACATGCCACATCCCTCATGACATTGCAGTCTCAAACAACAGCATGCGAGTGAGTTACTGTTTAGGTAGCCGTCGCAATACCAGAGCTTCCCAAGCAACCCTGTCTCATAGCTTTCAGCCAGCCCTCTGAGGCAAGACTGAAAGAGTCGCTCAGTCATGCCTCAGTATGGTTCTGAGCAAGATTGGCCACCTATCTGTGGTTAACGATGAATTTATGAGTACCTGTCAGAATGGTATGGGCAAATACCCCTAAGACACCTGTGTCTTCAAACCAAAAGCACGTGAAATCCTTCAACTCTCGCCGCTTCCGGCGGCACGAGACGGCGAACTGAAAGAGTCCTCTTGCTCCAAAGATGCCTGGAGCGAGAGAAGTCTAACACTTGTGTGCTTTGCCGAGTCTTAAGCAGAGCTGCACCCCGCTGTGAGACAAGATGATCTTCTAAACCGGAGTGACCGCAAGAAGTCGGGGGGACTAGACGGCTCTGCCAAAATTCGAACATTGTCTATCCCCTTGTCTATTCCTTCAAACAAAATCAACAAATGGGTTCTTCGGCACCCACTTGACATCGCAGCCATGCAGAGACTCAATAAGCCCTGGCGGCATCCCCAGCAGCCCGGACCCCCCTGAAAATCTCCGGAACCATCCCTGAAGGCTGCTCCGGAATATGTCTTGCGCCTTTAGCATGATTGAATCATTGGGCTGTGGAGCAGTCCGCAGATTTGGGACATGTACATCCCCCTCAAACAGTGGTGTCCTTTGACCCATCCCCAAAGCGGTTCTCCATTTTGAGACAGACCCATGTGACATCCTTGCGCCGTTCTCCATGCCCATGCCGACCCCAAAGCACAAGTTTGCCCATGGCACGCATGTCAATGTTTGAGCCACCCAAAAGGGCTGGATTCCTCAAGGGCGCCTTGCCTTCAGGGTGTCCACATCCACAAATCACATGCTTCACCGGGGATCCTCAGCTGGTAAATAGGACTTTCAGTGGCCAATGTGTATCCGTGCCACTAGGGCCGCGTCAACATCTGTCTGGATTGGCCCGAAAAAGCCGCGGTCTTCCCAGAAACTTTAAGTCCGCTGATTGGGGAAGTGAGCACTTCAAAGGTTGAAATTCAGGATCGAAAGTTGGAGGCATGGCGCTGAACCACACAGGTCAAAGAATTCCACCCGGTTCTGTTCTCTTGCCATCACCGTCACCATCATCATCACCATCACCGTCAGCGTCAACATCACCATCACCATCACCATCACCATCACCATCTCCATAACCATCACCATCACCATCACCATCACCATGACCATCATCATGATCATGATCGTGATCGTGATCATGATCATGATCATCATCATCATCATCATCATCATCATCATCAACATCATCACCATCACCATCACCATCACCATCACCATCATCCTCATCCTCATGCTCATCCTCATCCTCATCCTCATCCTCATCGTCATCGTCATCGTCGTCGTCATCGTCATCGTCATCGTCATCGTCATCGTCGTCATCATCATCATCATCATCATCATCATCATCATCATCATCGTCATCGTCATCATCATCATCATCATCATCATCATCATCATCATCATCATCATCATCATCATCATCATCATCATCATCATCATCATCATCATCATCATCATCATCATCATCATTGTTTGTTTATCATGATATTACCATTATAACTAGCACTAGCAGTAGTAGTTATTAGTCTTGGGAGTAGTATGGGTATTGGTACTGGTCTCATTATTACTACTTCAGTACCCAAAAGTCAAAATCCCCTTGCCTATTCCTTCAAACAAAATCAACAAATGGGTTCTTCGGCACCCACTTGACATCGCAGCCATGCAGAGACTCAATAAGCCCTGGCGGCATCCCCAGCAGCCCCGGACCCCGCTGAAAATCTCCGGAACCATCCCTGAAGGCTCCGGAATATGTCTTGAGCCTTTGGCATGAATGAAGCATTGGGTACGAATCGGATTTGGACCCATGGCCATTTCAGTACTCAAAACTCAGCGATGAAGTGACAATCAGCGCCTGGTGCTCCAGCAGCAGCTCCGCCAGCTCTGTGTCTCCCCGCTTCGCCGCCAGGTGCAGAGGCGCCCGACCCACCGGGTCCAGCGCGCACACGTCCGCGGAGGCGGCCAGCAGCTCACGCGCCACCTGCCGGGGGTGGGGGGGGGGGCGGGGGGGCCGGGGGGGTCTGGGGGGGAGCCGAGCTTCTGCGTGCAAGAATCTTTTGGGATTTGATTTGGAGGTTCAACCTCGGAATGGGGGAAAGGGGTCCATTGGCTCTTCGGGAACACCACCTGCCCTGGGTTTTTTTTTGGTGGGAAAATCCGGGCAGTGGGGGGGGACTTCGATCCGGTTGCACAAAAACCAACGTGCACAAGGAACCTTGAAACCTAGACACATGAACGCGGGTCTTTCACGGTACAAGGAACTTGCCAAGTAGTTCAATCCACACCAGCCACTACAGCCAGAGTCCAAACTCGACAAAATGAAATGGACTAAGAGAAACTTTGATGCGGAGCTGGCATCTCATCTGCCCATGTCAAAGCAAATACGGAAAAAAGGTCATGTTTCAGATGGCCAAAAACATATCAGAACCCGTGTTCATCTTGTCAGGTACTCCCTGGGTGTGCCGAAAAATTAGGGTGACCCCGTTAAAGGCCTTTGTGCACCATCAGAAAGGGGAACATGTATGCATGTATGCATGTTTGCATGTTTGCATGTATGCATGTACGTGTGTGTGTGTGTGTATGTGTGTATGCGTGTATCTAATGCAATGCAACGCAATGCAATGAAGTGTACTCCAATGTACTGGTACGGTACGGTGCGGCATGCACGCCCCACCGATCCACCCATCCCATCCCTCCCAATGCCCTCGCCTCGGCGCCGGCCAGATGCAACGGCCGCCGGCCGTGGAAGTCCCGGAGCTCCAGGTCCGCGCGGAAGTCCAGCAGCAGGCGGCAGGCGCTTCGCTGCGCCACGTGCAGCGGGGACTGCAGGCAGCTGTCCTCAGGCACGAGGGAGCGGGGGTCGGGGGTTGGGGTGGGCAAAAGGTCCGGGAAACATATGGGTTGGAAAAATGCGGGAAAATAAATGATATATGTGTCCCACATGGGAAAAGTGTCCCAATGATTGGGGCCAGGAAGATTGATCCAGCCCGACAATTGCAAGATGGCCTTCCGGAAGCTAGTGTTGAAACAAGGAATTGACATGTTGAAACAACTCCCCCTCTGGCCAATGTTTCGGGCGCAAGTCCAGTTTTGGATGCCGAAAGGGTAGACTCTTGCCATGTCAACCGCCTTGCAACGCGAAACACTGGGCATCACACATAATGCAAAGGGAGCCTGCAAGACAGCATCTTCAAGGAACACATCTGCCAAGGCGCACGCCTTCTTTGGTTGTTTGGACATGTGACACTTGCAGATGGGCTTCCGGGGGGGTGGGTTCACTTCCGTTGACACCCCGGCCCACCCGGCCCAGCCTGGCTGTTCACCTCAGCCATCGCCTCCAGCAGAAGCCTCAGCACCTGACACGGCGGCCAAAATGGGATCCCAGTGGTTTTGACCCACATTTGCAAAATGGCTTTGGGCTCACTGCGGAACCCCCCTTTTCGAAACCTGAAGGAAAGCCAAAACATCCCGAAACCGTCCAACTCGCCTCGCCCAAACTCCGGCGACAAGCCGCCCGCCCGCCTCCAACCCCCCGGCAGAGGCCGCCGCGGCCGTGAGCGTGGAGGCGCCCACCAAGGGCGCGGAGCCGAAGAGGCACATGGGCCGCTGGCCCGCGGCCAGGATCTCCTCTAGCTACCCCCCAGATAGGCGAAGACCAACAAAAGGACGTTGTTTGGCGTGCTTTTCAAAAAAAGAGAAGCAAAACAAAAAAAAGCTTTGGCTGTTGATTTGCCTGGACTTGGTTCATGGGTCAAGGGGCAGGACTTCCTTTCAACTGCACCAACCTGTGGTGTAGGTTGGGGGTATACATTTGGGGCACATACCTCAAGGGCACACAAAAATACTATGCTGATCATGAGGGGGACGGGGCACACACGAAACACAAATACCATGGCTCCCGCGAGGGACATGTTACAAACTAGTAGCAAGAAACTTCTTAGCAATGACCACGCCACCTAGCTGAACATTCAATGTAAAAATATCACGAAACAAGCTGTGGCCAAAAGCACACTTTTTCCCCAGCTGAAGGACACCCAACCACCAGCTTCCCTTCAGCTTTCGCCTCAATGATTTTGCCTGCGTTCTCCGCTTGCTTTTGACCCACAAGCGTCCTCCACCCTTACCGCCTCGTTCTCCGCGACGGCATCCAACAGCTCGGCCTGAAATGGTGAGACCTCTTTAGATCCACGATAAGCTGTCGTCACTGAAACGTGGTAGAACAATGGGAATTGAGTGACAAATAGTTCTAGTGCACAAGTTTCTTGGCAAACTTCCCATGTTCAGCAAGTTGGCTATTGGCTAGTGACTCTGATGTAATCCGCCTGAAGCTTGCCCCAAACATGACGGGCTCCAGTTTGGTCGGCTGGGAAAAAAAGCTTGTTTCAAATGGCCAATTTGCATCTTTTCAGGAGCCCCGCTGTTGGAGCCCTGTGTGGTTAATTTTGTCCTCTGCACAGAATCAGTCCCTTCGACGCGTCCAGCTTTCAGGGATTGCCACTTGAACGTTCAAAGTCCTACAAGGGTCCTGCCACTTTGGATTTCATTCACATTCGCCCAAGACAATTGTTTGGTGAACCCGCATCGGGTCCGGAGTGGCACATGGGGCTCCGTTCTCATAGAACATGTGTCAAAGCCAGTCTGAGGAAAGGGTTGGGGTTGGTTCCCTTCTCACACTGTCCCATCCCGGATCACTTTTGGCACCTGGAATGAATCCTGATGTGTTTGGGTGCAGAGGATACCCTTCACTGGTCACACATAGAGCCCACGGTAAACTCATGGTTGTAAGCCAAGGGCTGGCATTTTGGGGGCGTCTTCTATATGCGGATGCATTTGGACGGTGCAGTGTCCGGCCAACTCACTCAAACCTAGAAAAAACACCCGAAAGAAATCCTAGCGGACTCAACATCACAAAAATCACTTGTTTCGGAAAAAAAAAAAAAAAAGGAAAAAAAAAAAAAAAAAAAAAACATCGACAGACATGTGTCCTACCACAACAAGGCAATTTTATACTTCCGGCAAGGTGTATATACACTACCAACCAGCGGCCCCAACAATCAACCGACAAAAATCAAAAGACAAAATACTTTTCGCAACATCCGAAACATCCCCTGAAACCCTCCCCCCAAGCAAAACGGGGAACGGCTCATCCGGTGCTGCAATCATGGCATCCGTTTGTGCCTGCCTGCCTCTCAGAGGCCCGGGCACTCTGCGAACGTCGGATTGGGTTGAATGGATCTTGCCTTCGGCTGTTGGATCTTGATATTTGTTTGCCCTGCGAGACCCCCCAAACCCGCCCGGTCGGCCGGAAAAAAAAAACACGGGTCCCATCCAGCCCATGCGTGTACCCAAGTGCCCCATGGAGAAGGCCCCTGGTTTGGCCACCTGCACAAGGCAACCGCCAGAATCTTGGAGGGGAAGGCAAACCCCAAACCCGCAAGGGTTTCTGACGTTTCTGGAAAAAATCCAACCCAAGCGAAGTCATTTCACAAAGCCTTGGGAGGTGTCATGGTTGAAAGCACCACCCAAAACACCATGCCCCAAGTCCCACAACCAAATCTTCCCAAACCTCTAGAACCCTAAGCTCCAAAACTACCCCACACCTCACCAGCTCCCCAAAAAAAATCCTCAGCCCCCCCCCGCCGGTTCCCCCCGTCCCCCCATCCCCAAGGGCCTGCAGCTCATTGGTCGCCTCGCCGGCGCAGCACAGCGCTTGCAGCTCCAGCGGCTCCCCGAGTTGGCGCCAGCGCGAGCTGCTGAGCTCCTGGTCCCCGTAGGTCAGCCTCGCGCGAGAGACCAGCGGCGAGCGGCGAGCGCCGTTGGCAACCAAACCAAACTGGCGATCGGTGTGCGATAGGGAGGGCCGGTGGGCGAGGTGAACCCGATTTTCTTAAAGGAAACCACCAGTTGGATGCCCTCATTCCCTAAGCAACAGCAAAAAAAGAGTCTGGTGGAATGACACAAAGTGCTCTGTGGAAAGTGACACAAAGTGTTCTCCCTTGGATTTTGACTCCCCGCGGCTCGTCTGAGTATCCCATGCGAGCCAGGGTTAGCTTCGCGCACTACATATTAATCCGCCAGTCAACATCACAGCTTCTTTTGGCAACTGGCCGAAAATCTTTCAAACAGCAATACCCTCAAATGCAGAAAGAGAGAAAAAGAAAAGAAAAAACCGCCACTCGTCGTGGACTCCTGTCCATACCCTCCCGCCCCCTCCCCCTGTGCTCGGCGCCTCACTTTGAAGCGCGGCCAGCTCTGCTCCTTCGCCACCTGCGCCCTCAGCGCCGCCACCGGCGCCTCGCCCGCCGCATCCACTGCGCCGGCCAGGGCCCCGGACAGCAGCCGCGCGGTGAGCATCGCGCGCAGCCGCGCGGAGCCGCAGGGGAAGAAGCGGGGGGCGGGGGGGGGGGGGGTCTGCAGGCCGGGTTCGTTTTATTAAGGGCCTTGGTGGATGGCAGAGAACAAAAAGACAACTGGGCAGCATGAGACGGAACACTTGAACCAAAGTTGACCTCTGCAAAGCTCTTTTGGTGGAAATATAGAGGGACACCCGACAAGTACACAAACCCTCTTGAAGAAAACTCCTCTAGCTTCTCAAAACAAACGAACCACAAAAACTTGGATGTGAAGGGAACATTTGCAGGAGCGAAAGGATCGGAGATGCTCCGAGTCCTGGCTGTAGCATGTTGTGTCAGGGGAGATACACCAAACAAGTGGCGTTGTTCTTTCTCAGAACAAAGACTCAACCCACAAGCGCGCTTGGCTTCCTCTCACTTCGCTTTTGAACCCCGGGCTTCCTTTCTAAGACATACCTCAAAGGCGATCAGCCACCGACGACCCGCGACTGTGGCTCCGTCGCTAAAATGAGCTGCGGGACCGGAGCGCGGAGGCCCACGACTTCGGCCCGTGGGGGGTGGAGGCAGCAACATCTGGCATGGAGATAGCCCGAGTCTGATGGATCAAGAAACGAGCAGCCAGGGCAGACTCGAGCCTGCAACTTGTCACTGCATGTGTCGATCTGCGGGGCAGGTCAATCCAAACAGATAAGGCTAATGGTGGAAATGAACGCCCTTTGAAGTGTTGCTTCATCTATTTGAATCAGTGAAGGAGAGAAAGACAAAAAATGCCCAGGGTGGTTCTTTGAGCAACCCCATCCGAAACCCAGGCAAGCTCCCTCCAATCTTCCAAACCAACTCCGCAACCCCCAAACCCCCAACCCTTGCAAATCCCTGAAACACTCACCCCCCCCCCTGCCGCAAACCCCTTCAAGCCCCCAAGCAAACTCCACCCCGCCGTGCCGACCCCTGAGGCAACCAGCCGGCCCCGAGCCCGGCGCGCTCGAACTCGCAGGTTTGGTAGAACTCCTGGATCCCGAAGATGGCGCCCTTCGCTTCAGAGCAAAAAAAAAATGCAGCACACTTGGCCGGACCGCCTTTCCCCGCCCTTTGTTTGCTTCCACGAAAACACCATCCTCAGGACTCAGGACACTTGGCTTGGACGAAACTGAAGGGGGGGCAAGGCCTCGTAGTCGAAGTCAGCCCCGAAGTTGTGCATGTCCAGAGGCGTCGCCGTGTGGACCGGCCCTGCGGCTCACGGCTTTCGATTTCCGCATCACCTGGCCTCAAGGACTCCTGGACTCATCCATCCCTGCCACCTTGGGCTTGCTGACTTTGTCATGGCGAACCAAAACCCTTCCCATGAGCCAAAAGCCCACCCCTGAAAATGCCCACAGGTTTCTTAAATGTCCTTTCTTAAGACGCCCCCTCCGTATTGCAGAACCAAAAGCCGACAACCCCTCAAAATCGTTGGGTTTCCTTTCGGACTCCCGTTAAACGCGCCAAACCGGGGGTCCCCTACTTCGAGAAACCCCCAGACCTCAAAATCCGCCTGGCGCGCGGCCATCGCAGTGGAGGCCCCCTTCGAACCTCGCAGCTGCAGATTTTCCCCGAGCGGAAGCCGCGTGGGGAAACCCCTTGCCTGTGGACGAAATCCTGCACCAAGAAACCCTGGCAGGATGATTTCCTTGAAAATGGCAGCAAACAATGGCTGCCCATGGTTTCCCAGTGCAGGATTTCATCCATCCACAGTAGGGCTTCCGAGGCGGACGCATTGGATCAAAGGACCCCCGCGCTTGTTTGTTTGCGTTTTTCTTCTCGGGGAGACACCGGAGACGGACCTTTCGCCGACTCTGGGAAGGTTTGGGTGCGGCGCATCTCTCTATGCGATGGCCGCTCCTTGTAACGAAACATAGTGGTGAATAGCTATTTCAATACAATGCAAGTTTACACACCCTTTGCATGATCCTGACACGAGGAATAAGATACCTGCGTCGAGTTCAAGGATGAATTCTGGTCCAAATCCCGACGGGAAATCCAAGATCTTGTCCACTGCATCCAAGAAAACATTGGTTCCCCACTCTTGCGAGGTCGCGCGATGTTCCAGCATACACTGTACTCTTGTTGTTTAAAGGTTTAGGGAAGTGGCCCAAACAAAAGGTGATGGTCAAACATGGGTTGCTCGTGTCTTCTTTGCCTCGGTGCTTTGGCGACATGCTGACTTTGAGAGTCGAGTCGTCTTGCCAACCCTCCACGCTGGACTGGAAAGGTTGGTGGCGGCTACAGAAATATCAACCATCCCGACAAAGAGACCGCTTCCGTGCTCCTCCCCCGCTTCCACTCAATGCCAACGTCCTGCTTGCGAGAAAGTCCCATCTCGCGGAATCTCCGCCACTTTCCCTGAACGTTTTTTTACAGAAGAGGCCGAAGACAGGGGATCTGGAAGACTATGGAGCCTCGGGTCAAATCATTTCATCACCCATCCCCCTCATTCACAACTCGCGATTCAGGGCCGGATCAATTTGCCGATTTCGAGAAGCAAGGCTCGTTCCAACCCTCGCCCCATGGCCCTCGCCCGCGTGATTTTGCTTGGAACCCATTTCCAAATCCGCCGGGCTCAGAAATCCAGGGTCATTGGGCTCTCCAAACTTGTGAGTGAGTCATTGCTAAGGGAACCCAAGGCCAAGATTCTGAGACCGAGAAAACCCGAATGCAAGCATCAGTTCTTGTTTTCAGCAATGCCTCAGCCAAAACCAGAATGGGCGTCCATTCCCTCTTCCCTTTTTAAGGGTCTCCTAAATGGCCTGCCTGGGTCGCTGCCTGGCTCGCTGCAACATAGGGCCCCCCCGTGTCGATCCGACCCGACCTGTGTCCAACCAACACGGAAGCCGCCCCTTCGCAACGCCAGGCCCCCGGCGGCACCAGCTTCAGGTTGCACCCGCTGCGCACCACCGCGAAGCTGGCGCCTGTGAGCGGATGCAAGCGGGGGCTGAGGGGACAAGCTTGCAAAAATGAACATGAGAAAAACCCCACAAAACGTCGCAAGCGCAGGTAACATTCAACAATGTTGGTGGGAGAAGCACGGAAAACTGGGTTGTTTGGAGGAATCTCCTGCTCGGGGAACGGCTTGTTTCGTCCCGCCAATAGCACTAATTTATTCACCAAGAAAATCGCGGGGAGGGCAGTCCCTAGAAGAAAAGGGCTGATGCTCCATCCAAAGACAGATCCCCGCCCGCATCCAGCATCCCGACTGCCTCGTTGATGCCTTCGCCTCATGCGAAAGCCGCGCCGCTGGCGGCGCCTTGGCCTGCAGGGGACGAAGAACCAACCAGAAACCAACCAGAACCCAACCAGCAACCCATCAGAAAACCACCAGCATGCCCACCAAACAGAAGCCACCAGAAGCCAACTAAACGCCCATCAGGTCGCCAAATACCTACCACACACCTGCTGAAAACCAAGCAGAAGCCGAACAGCCAAGAAGCCAAGCAACGAGGCGAGCATCTAAGCGACCCACATAAACTAGCCTGACCTCAAACTTAACCAAGGCTGGAAAAAGACTGGTTCCCCTCTTCACAGGAAGCAGCTAGCCAACCAACTCTTCAAGCAAACTGATTTTCCTCACGTGCTTTCAAAACCAGGCTCAATATGTTGCTGCTGTACGCGAAAACATTCCAGCTGGGCTATGCTATCCACCGGCCGGCGTTCCATCAAAACATTCCGCTTAGCCCACAGGCCAAAGGCCCCCTCGAATCCTGCCGATTCATTCAAGCAGCACCAAGCCTGCCGATGCAAATCCGTTGGGTGCCGCTGGATCTCCCGAGGAGAAATGATGCTTTGAAACATACCACAACAAACATAGTGATGCTCAAGCAGATTTACCAATGGAAGGTGGCGAAAAAAGCGTGACTCAGGACCCTCGCAACTCAC
>CAUJNA010000279.1:202500-275695 GCA_963377175.1 Effrenium voratum
ACACGCACACCAACCCCAACAAAGCAGGTCCAACTGACACAATCCCAGACCTCCACTTGCCAAGAGGCAGACAAAGAGCACCATTTCGAGGATGTGACTCAAGGGCCCCCCCCCCCCCCACCGCAATATCTGGTTTCCTGGTTGGTGTCTTCTGCGAGCTACTTTCCAAGCGGTTTCTGTCTTAGACACATGGGGGTTGATGAAAAGGTCCTTTACATGCGATGACCATTGGGAAAAACCACTGAAAGGATGATATCAGCAGTTGGCTTCCAAGGAAACCAGCATGGTTACGAAAATAACCTTCCCTGTGATACCAAAGTGGCTCATGCTCCAATTCATTCTTCATTCCAATAACTTCGTCATCCTTTTCAAGAAGACTCCCCCAGGGTACCTTTCCTCAAACCACCAACTTCCCACAGCCACGGAAACCCTCAGAAATCCAAAATGCCCGCGACTCTGGAAAGTCCAACCCTCCCAATGCTCACGCCAGTCTACCAGAACAAGCGATCCTCTTGCGAAACCTGGACAACTGTAAAAACAGAGAAACCGAAACCTCTCACCTTGGAACCAAATCCAAGAAAACACCGGAAACAAAATGACAAAAACCAGTCACGCCTCTCCCGCGCGAGTTCCACCATGAGCGGCGCAAGCGCCTCAGATGACGCGGCGAAGTGGGGATGGCCGTCCTGGTTTCTAGCGGAAAAAAAAAGGCCTGTTGTCTCTCCCAAAACTGGCTGATTGAGGAAAGTCCGCGGTTTCCTTCGCTGAGGCTGTCGCAAGAACACATGGAGTAGGACTTCTCAGGAGCTTTGCGATCCATTCAGGTTGAATGATGAGAGCCAGGTTTGTATGCGGAATCTAGGTGGAGGCGGGGAACGAAAGGCACAGGTTCCTGTCAGAAACATGGAGAATGAAAGAGAGCGAACACTAGCAAACACTTGGGGCAAAGCTTGCGAGTCCAAATAGCCTTTGGCTCTGACATGAATCAAGCTGTTGCCTGTGATGCATGAATTCAAGTCCTCATGAAACAATATGTCGCCCTTCTTGCGCTGCCACCAAACAACTCATCGCAACTCGGATGTGCGCCTCCACGTGTGAGGATTGTTTTGCATCTGACAAAAGCCCTTTCACCACCCATGCCATAAATGCACTACCCGTGATTGCCACTATGTTGCAAAGCGAGATACCCACCCAGCTAGCTGTTCACAGCTGTTAGTTGATGTACTTGCCACATTTAGGATATCTGTGACAGCTATTCACTCTATTCTCGCAAAAAAAAAAAAAAAAAAAGTTTGAGTGCGTGGGCAGGTCATCTAGGGAATCGATTGTCCTGCAGATTACGCGTGTTCGAGCTGGTTCAAAACAATCCAGTGATACCATCTTCCACCGTTTGCGTAAGTTCCAATAATGCGCCATCCCACCACCTGTTGCTGGCGGTTGCAGTCTCCTTTCAGCTTTTGGCTTTCTCATGTCATGATCAACATTCTGTTGAAACATAAAGTGTGCATATGATGTTAGGCCTGGCTATGGAATGATTGTGGGTTCTCTTGCTTTCAGTCATCTACAACACTTTGGGGTGGTAAATTCATAAGACAACAATCAGGTTGGAATGATTCGCGTTCACCTATGAGTGGATTCTTGCAGGGAACTGTTGGTGGGGATGTTCCCATGAAATGCATTTTGATGGCAAACACTCTCGAAAATGGTATGCATCAATCCAACCATGTAAGAGAATAGGAAGTGAGCCCCTTTAAGACAGCGGTTCGTCCCATCCAAAAGAAGGCGCCCAAATAGGATCGTGGTAAATGGAGGAAGCCCCCGAAAGTCCGTGGTGTGCTGTTGGTCTGCCTGTCAAAAGCGTCAAATGTGATATTCCAGAGGCCACCAAAAAGGATCCCAGCCCCTTTTAAGCAGAGTAGAAAGGTGTTGTGGGAGTTCAAGACCCAATTTCGCCCCTCATATGTAAATGTGTAGATACAAATATACATGTAGACTGTGACATGCTTGTTTATTCTGTGTGTTGATTATTGATGCATTTCTTGATATATTGCTTATTTATCTATTTGTGTATTCATTTAATCATTCATCTATTTATTTGTTTGATCATTCATTTACTTTCTTGTCTGGGTATTCATGTATCCATTCATGTATTTTGCATCTATTTAGTAAGTTACGTATTTGTTTGTTGTTGATTTGTTTTTTTTGTCATTGATTTATCTATGTATCTATTTATATATTTTTGTATATGCACCCCCTTGCCAGGACCTGGTTTTGGTGCCTTTTGGTGATGATAAATCTTGAATCTAAAGACCAAGTTCTCGAAATGTCCAACTTTTGGGCCCCAAAAGCCTCATAACTTGGAGCCCGGAGTCCTCTGAAATGTCCGCTTCTACTTCAACTAGAATTGGAACTGTGAATATGATTTAGTAAGGATATAATTTTCCGAAATGTAGTTTATTCACAAATATAACTTAAATAAACAAATCCTTTCCAAATAGGAGTTACATTAACATGTAAATATAATTTCGGGTAAACTCCAACGAATATTTAACAAAAGAAATTAGATACGAGTTTATTCCCAAATACAATTTCATGCGCTAAATATAATCTAATACGAACACATTTCAATTAGCTTTTGATAATAACAATTAAATAGAAACTAATTCTCAAAAATAATTCACATCAAATATAACTAAACATTTGAGGGACGTCTCAAGGAAAGTCAAAATATGTTTTGTGTTATTTACATTCTGTCCCCTTTGTAGCACAAGAATGGTCCGAAATTAAACTTGATACACGGTGCTCCAATATGGAAATGTCAAGCGAAGAGAGGTTCACATTCCAAAACTATCTCGAAACAGGGATTCTAGCTGAATCAATTGTATTTAAAGTCTTAGTTGGGCAGGAAATCATAATTCATTCTATCTCAAAAGGCGGAGGTAGTAGATGATGGACAGGTAGTTCAGGGAGGGACGGCGTGTGAACATATATATATATATATACATGCACATACATACAAACATGTAGTACCCCTGAAGATCCTGCTCTTCATAAAATGCTGTAAAATACGGTGTTTTCAGCATTACACCTACCTTTACCTCCTGGAAAAGGGTCAACATGAGCATGGCTTACATGAAGCAAACCGCTCACCAAAAACGCTTGAAAGTTTGTCCAAGTGTTTCCACTGGATCGCCAAGCACTTGAAAGTAGTTTACCACGGGATGGAGATTACACAGAAAACGTTCCTGAGAATCGTCAATCCTGGCCAAACCTAAACAACATTCAAGTTCTTCTAACACTTGAAAGTGCTTTACCACTGGATTGAGGATTCAAAATTGAAGATTGCACAAACAGCAACTTTTCTGAGAATCGTCCATCCTGGCCAACCCCATAAAAATTTCAAGTTGTTCTAAAACCTCGAATGTATTTTACCACTGGATTGAAGATTCAAGATTGAAACCTTGCACAGACATCTTATGCGAGTATATTGTCCTCTCAGTTCAAATCCTCAATTTGCGGGAACTTGGAGGGTTGCAGATTAAATTCATATGACTGCAGATGGGTACGCATACTTAGAAGTTTGTGTTGAACACCTAAAGTATTGGGACAACCCCGGATTTTAAGAACGAAAAAAATGGGATTCGAGATTCAAGATTCCCCAAAAGAACTTTCTCAGATTCTTCAATCTTGAATATTGAATTCAAAAAAAGACTTCAAAAGCTTCAGCGTTACCTCGATAGTCTGAGATGCATGCAGACTCTGTCAGATGGCAAATGTTGATATCTTTGCTTACATTACATATGCATGTATGTAGGTATATATACAAATGGCACCCCCCCCCCCATATCTTGCCACAAAATCAACGAGGCAAAAAAAGAAGCATAAAACACTGGGGGAAAAAGATAAGGGGAAAAAAAACAAAAAGGACAAAAAAACACGGCTCAAGCTCACCAAACCAGGGTAGATGGGAAGGGAAACCATATATAGACCATACATATATATATATATAGGTACTTCATTGGGCGGGGGTGACCACAGAAATCAAAAAATGATGTTAAACCAATACTCATGTTTGTATCCTCTTGCTGCTCGTCCGTCCCGTCCGCATCTCTCGCGCTGGGCTTCCAAGCCGCCTCCGCCGCACTGAGCAGCAGCACCCCCGAGCGCCTTGCCTGGCCGAAGAGAGACGACGTCCCAAAACGGGGGGGAAAACGAAAAGCGGAAAGAAAAGTGGTTTGCAGGAGAAAAAAAAGGTTTGCAGAAGAAGAGAAAAACGAAGACGGAACATGAAAGGTGTGCGGAAAAACTGAAGGGGAAAGCATGTTTGACAAGTAGCGATGGTTCCTTTCTGACAGAACCCACAGAAGGGCCGCCTTTAATAACTCTTGTGTCTCACCTGGTCAAGCCTTTGTGACTCGCGTGTTCACCGGGTTATGCCATTGTGCATCTCATATCATATCTCACCAAAAAAACCTTTGCAAATATCGTTTTCCAAAAGATGAAACTGATGTGAAATATCAGGATGAATCTTGTGCGATTCTCATTGATCAGCGCGTGAGTCATTTGTGCACCGGGAAATCAATCTGCGATGCGCATGCTCATCAGGTAATGGCAATAATTGTGAGTATCATTGCTCACCAAATCAAGCCTTCGTGATGTCTCCTTTCAACTACCCAAACCCCCGACAAATTTCCCCTGGCAGCCCTTTTTTCTTACAAACTCAGGGCCTCTTGCAGGTCTTGCTGCTCAAAGGCCAGCTCCTGGTTGATCTGCCGGTACTCCTCCTAGCTTGTCGGATAAAACGAGGCGTCTTTGGGGGGTCCAACCAAAGGTGGCCTTTTGGCAAAATAGATGGCCCTGGTAAATGGGACAAAACCCATCTAAGCCAGTGCCATCTATTTTTAGCCAAGCTAATCTACAAAGGACACCTATGGGTCCAACTAGTTTTGACGCAGCCTGCTGATTGGAGGCTCGAGGGCGATCGTAAACAGCATGCTGCATAAGACTGGACCAATCCTGGCTTCCCTTGAAAACACAAAGGAAGTTGTCCCGTGCCCATCCTGAAAAGGAATGACTTCGGAGGATGGGCGTGCAGTTTCTCGAGGCCGCGATGTAACTCTGCCCGGATTAAGCCAGAGCGACGGAGAAGTGATTTGGGAAAGCTCGGGGACACCAGCGGCCGAGACGCGGGTCGAGGGATGAACTGCGTTCACGGCGAATGACATATCAAAGGCAACCTGCCCACTCCTTCCTTGACGATTCTGCGGCTTGGCATCACCAGTATCGGAATCATTCGCATTAAAACCAGCACCGGGAGGAGCCCAAACAATGCGAAAGCTTCCAGACACAAATACCACCCTCGCAGATTTGCTCCTGCGCCACGCTCGTTTAGGAACCTTCTCCTGCCTAGCCTCATAGGGTACGCAACTAGGAGTGACACTCGCGCGAGAATTGAAAATGACATCTATCCTTGTGAACAATTGTGATACCCCCTCCCAAGAAGAAAGGTCTACTTTGATCTCAGTCTCACCTCGATTTGCAGAAACTCACCCAAGGACCCACGGGAACTGAGCAATGTCCACACTTGCCTGCGAAGTGAACAAAATGCTGAAGGTGTTCGGAAGATTCATTGGTTATAGAGTGAATTGTGCCAACCAACAAACAAACAAACAAACAAACAAACTAGCAAACTAGCTAACTAACTAACTAACTAACTAACTAACTAACTAACTAAACAAACAAACAAACAAACAAACAAACCAACCAACTAGCTGAATAACACAAATGCTGCCCTTGCGCGCGGCCTTTCAAGACGCGCAACCCCCCCGGGCGAAAACGCTGGTCTCCTCCGCCTCTTTGAGCGCATCTACCAGCTTCTGCCGCGCCTCGGAATCCTCGCCGGGAAGGTTCGCTCGAACCGCCCAACCGAAAAAGGAGCGCCTGGACCAAACCAAGGAACAAACCAGGCAACCTGAGGTTGGCAAAAATGCAGACCCAACCTAGGAGTCGAAGTTCACAGCATTTTTTGACGAAGAGGGGCTTCCGGCCGAAGGCGGTTTGTCCCGGCACCAACCAGCCACCAAACCCACAAAGAAACAACAAACATCAAACGAAACCTGAGTCATAATCAAAACCTGGTACTAAAATGCTCAGAACGATGTAAAGACTTAAACAGGCGGCTGCAGCTATTTCTGGTTGGGATTGCCGCTTACTCTCCAAGTATCCGGGTTTTGATTGTGGCCAAATGGCCCCAACCGTTCAGTCCTGCGGCATGCCGAAAAACCTCCTGCGGGAGGATTTCCCGGTGGGGGACCCGCAGGCCCCGAGTCCGCGTGCTCCGAGCCAGCGCACACGAAGTCGGCGCTGGTGGTTGAACCCTTTGGACGATTTATATCCTGAAAGATATCATAGCAAAATAGGTCTGTGAGTATCATGAACCCTTTGAGCTCCAAATGTCCAAGACCTGGGGGTGTGATCTTTTGGAGGCTGGGAACCCCGAAACACCCGAAGGGATGCCTTTAGAGGGATCACAAATGGGGAACGGCCCGCTTTTCGGTGCCTCTTGCAAAATTGGGCAGAAAAGCCAAACAGCGGGGCACAAACTGAGACCCTGCCGTTGAGCGCACAATTCCTTTGCTTGTTGGAATTTGGGGCCCGGTGAGGCTCGGTGAACCCATCGTTTCGCAACCTGGAGCTCTTGTTTCCCCCACCAAAGTTAAACTTAGTGATGATTGGCCGGAATCGTGACGCTAAAAACAGCTTGAAAGGACGTAGTCGGGACAGACCCCTCGCAATTCACTTAAGCTTGCGCAAATGTGAGTCCCCACAGAGTGTGGGGAGGAACCTTGGCGAGTGCCCAAATGTCCCTGCAACCCAAACACCCAACGCCCAGAACGCATTCTCAGCTTCCATCTTTAAGACAGAAGCCCTGTGTCACCTTTGAACACCACTGGCTCTGAAAACCAAGCGCTTTTTGGAATGGCCCGAGAATCTGATCTTGAAGTCATTCGAGAAGAGCACTATCTTCATATCCCCTGTTCAAGTGGGGAGGTTTCGGGGGTTTCAGGCACAGACGCAAGCAGCTCGCGACTTTCCCGCAGCATCACATTAACAAAAGGCAGAGGCACAGTCTATGCACATCGACCCGCGTCCAGTGTCCTTGGAAAAAACACGGCGGGGTTGTGGACCGCCCAAAAATCAGTATCTGAATGATGAATGTCCAAGTGGCAAGTGGGTATCAAGCCTTCCTATCAGACGAACTGCTTCTGGCGGACGAGGATGAAGTTCCCAGGTTGGGTCAACTCCCGGGTTCCAGATTTCTCTGGCTCGCCCGACTTAAATCCCGCTTGAAGCGGCCAAATTGGGCAGAAATCGCTCGAACTACGCCGGAGATGGCAGCCACCTCCGGCCATAAGACGTAGATCCGAGGCGCTGGAGGGATGGGAGGCGCTGCTGGACCGACGCAATTGCGCCAGCCACGAGCTCTAGCTGAACGCGGAAAAAAAAAAAAAAAAAACACCTTGTGCACAATTGTTCACAGCGGCCCATCTGAGTACTTGCGCTGCACAAGGATTGGGACAACCCCTTCAACCAACCTCCTGTCAATTTCAATTTCAATGAGCCAGGTCCCCCTTGCAACCAACACGCGCCTCCATTTCTCCCCGGCGCCGCGCCTCGTAACCTGCGCGTACGTGCACGCAGGAAGCTTCCAGGAAGCCCCACCGTCCGCCTTTCTTGCCAGCTCGCCCAAGGAAAAAATGCGGACCTTGTGCTCGACTTCGAAAAGGCCACCAAAGTCGATCAGGAAAATGAAAACTGGATTTGGGAACCTCGCTCCCAGCGCCTTGGCGTTGGGATGAGGAGGACAAATTCTGGTTTGGCATATTCGTACAAAATAAACGTGCAATCGATATAGTCTGTGCCAAAATGCTGCTGTTCTACCGGATCACAGTCGATGCTGTTCGATTTCACATACAGCTCACCTGTCAGCGACTAACTAGACCAGTCAAAGCTAGTGCGGGAAATCATTGAGAATCTCAAATGAGAAGTTCAATCTCTTGCTCGCAATCCTGCCCGATGTGTGTCTCGTGGCTAAAGAAAGGGGTGTCCGGCGCTACATGGCCAGAGCTGTAGTTGCAGGGAATGTGCTAGCAACTGCATTCGCAAAGGTCCCACAACAACACTCACGCCATGGATTTAGGTGCCTCAAATGTTTCATCACGTGCCCACGGCTGAAGTGAAGCTTCCTACAACTGAGCGCAGGCCGATAGCAGCCCGCACACCGTCTTTGGCAACTGCCCACTTCGTACGGTTCCTGCGAGAGATCGCGTCTCCGATGGTTCCCACGCCGGTTGCCCTCCCTGGAAAGGAAATGAAGCTCCAGCATCCTGGATTGTTCGGCTTCCTTGTTTGTTGAGGGCTTCTCGAGAGCTGGACCCTAGAATTTTGAGCTGGACTAGCAGGCAAGCACTGAAACATAGCATTTATCTAACAACGTGGTTTAGGGTGTGGTCAAAGGTGTGGAATAAAAACGCGGTAGCCACGTTTTGTCCACGTTTTTGTGGCCCTGGAAACGCCCTGCCCGTGACTTTAACACGTGGTAAAAGCGTGGAAAAATCGTGAGAAAAACCTAGTACCACGTTTTTAGGCCTGGGTCCCCGGTGTGGCTGCAAAACGTGGAAAATACGTGGAAAACACGTGGGGGAAAAAAAAGCAGCTGCCACTTGTTCTCCAACGCTCGCGGGGTGTGGTGGGTACCACGATTTGTCCATGCCCTGGGATTTCATGTGCCCTCAAACCCACGTTTTCAATCCACGTTCCTTACCACGTTTAAACCAGGAAATTAGATATCTTGACCTTCCCCAGTGGTTGCGTAACCTCAACCTCTTGGCCCTAGAAACGAACCGGGTACAGCCTGTTCAAAAAGCAGCCCAGGAGGCTGTCAGTTTGAAGAAAATACAAAGAGATCAATCTGATGATGCACCACCCAACCGAATCGATGAGCGAGTCCCTTCTGAGCAGTGCTCGGTACCAGATCAACTTGCGTAAGGGTGTAGGGTCTGGCGGGTACCGCGCGGCAAGCAGTCTGCGTCGGAGGTTGCCGACCCAAACACATGGCCAATATGGCCTGACCCTTTGCTGAATTTGGACGGCTTTCTCAGCGAGAAAGGCCCCAAGGGTACACAATTTGTAAAGGAGATCAACATGACACCAAGCATTTAGGGGATCTCCCTCGAAACTTTCACAGAAGGAGACTCATGGCTAACACCCAGACTCACCACCCTAACCCAAGCTCGGCTAGCTCTCCAGTGGTCGATCCCGGAACTTGACCTGGGCAACAGGAAACCTCGGAATCCAAATAAATGGATGGTCGGTATCCAGAATGGACACCTGTATCTAAAAACGAGAGGGTCACCTAAGGCAACATACCAACATGCCCCTTGACCACCACTCTGGTCACGATGTTTCGGTTGCGAGCAACAGGAACCAAACCAATGGACCAACTCAATCCGGACCCCACAAAGCGGAAAGCGGACAGAAGCCACCCTCACCAGGACGGCTCTCCCAAACCGCCCCCCTCCCCCGCCTCTCTGGCCGGCACTTCGGACGGCTCAGGCAGCGGGAGCGACTGGATCCCGGGGCCCTGTTGGGGCGGCTGGCCCAAGCACGTGGCTCTCATCCGGCGAAAAGACAGGGGAACCGGCGAAACGAACACGTGGTCGACCTGCAGAAGTTATATACTCTATCCTAAAAAGCGCCGCAAACACCTGCTACGCCCGAGCAACCTTGAAATCGAAACGCCAACGTATCATGTCTAGGCACGAGGCACGTTGATGAAGTTCAAGTCTTTGCATTTGGGTACACTTGTCATATATTTAATGTACACACACACCTGTGTTTGCCTGTCTACATCTGGAGTCTTTCATTGGAATGAACCCAGGCCGCCACAAATACAAATACCAGAATCGCCTCTGTAGCTGAACGGCGGCTCATGTTTCCAGAGCACTGCAGATCCTTTATGATACTTGGCTTTGGGTTCACCGCCCCCAAGCCGCAGATCCATCGCAGGGGCAGAAAGGCTTCCATCGCCTGCAACACTGCACATCTTGAATGAACCAACGGCGACGTCAAGGCTTGCCACGTAGAATCCCATGCAAATAAGACCAGAGCCGTTCCGGGAGCGTACTGCTTGCGATAGGTAAGCAGGGTTGTTTTGCTTCTGAAATGCTGATCCCCTCGCCCTGATATCTACTCTTCATTTGCTTTCCACTGTTCCTTGAAGCCATTCCCAGACGGAGTTCACCACGCGGGCATGAACTTCAATTAAGACACCCAAGCTTGCCTCTTTTTATCAGCAACTAGCCTTGAGGGTGTTCCTCCGATAGAGAGGTTAGAATAAGGGTACCCTTTCTTATGTAGTCTTTTATAGTAGGGGAACCCTCCCAAAAAAAAGGTGTAAGGGCACTACTGGGGGATTCCAAGGCTTCGTTCCATTGCTCTCTCGTTTGTTTGGCCGCGCCTCGAGAAGAGGAGATCTGCTGGCTGGTTTGGCCCAAGGCAGCCTCGCACATGGCACGGCTGTCCGGTGAACCGAGGTCCCGTTCCGGGGGTTCCTCAAAGGAATCGGTGTCTCGAAATGGTCTCCCGTTAAACACGGAAAAGGGCCAGCATTTTGAATACAAGAAGGTCGCTCCTCTCAAGCTTGTCTGCCAGGTGTTGTGGAAGTTCGACTGTTTCCCCTGTGAGCTCTGTGATCTGATTTAGAGCCGTCAATGAGGTCGTTTTACTTTTGCTTCGCCATAACTTGGCGGCACCACGATGCAATCGGACAGTCAGTCCATGAAGCCGTGCTCAAGGGGTTTAGGCTGCCAAGGGTAGTGGATTTTGGCAAACACTCGCCGCTGTTTCTCGACACACCTCGGTCAGCCACCCTTGTGCGAGGAATCTTGAGAACGCAAATTCTAAAAAAGACGGGTCAAAATCCCGTACCGCCAGTGAACATCCCAATCCCCACTAAAATAGACTAAAATGGGTGGTGAATTCACATACCCCAAAAAGGGATCCCATTGGTTTTGACCCACAGCCATTTGTCCAGCCGCCCTCGGAAAAACACAAACGGCACCCACTTGCAAACGGCACGTGCCCACCTCCAACTCCTCGTAGGCGTTGCGTTGCACGGTCTGCGTGTTCTGGAGCCTTCCGCTCGAGCGAGCAAGGAAAATTGTGGTTGCCCATAGCCAAACGAAGTTCCACTCATTCCCCAAGCGGACGTGGACAAATTGGTGGGGGGGGTCTGCATGGGTCTATCCGCCCCCTGAGGTAGACGATCTTCGCTCTGCCCATCTACTTGCCCAAAAAGCAAGGGTGTGTAAGCTACGACACCCTGTGACACCACTAAAAACAAAGGTCTCCACATGAATTCATCTTCTAGCTGGAGGTTCACTCAGAAGTTGAAACATCGAGCCAGTGGCAACCCTCATCGCCTCTGAATGAGCTCCATCTCCTCTTTCTCCATCTTCGCCACAAGCGCGTCGGTGCCTCAAAAGTTGCCCTCTTGTGGCACATGAAATGCAAACCAACATGAAACCAAACATCTGAATGGGGACTCCTATTTTTGACCCCTACCCATGCAACCCGCATGTGTGTTCCTTCAAATGGTTTGTCTTAGTGCTGGTTTGCTCAAAGAAGCACCCTCCAAGAGTGCCTGGTTTTGACGCAACCCCAAAGTTCGTGACACATCCACATTCAGGCCTGTCATGAGCCCCAAGCAACAATAGGCCGAAACTTGATTGAGCATCCATGTGTTGTCTCAGCTCAACCAACTGAGGCAGCATCGTTGTAGTTGTCATCTCCCCCCGCAATCGGATCCCTGCAATCACAGACTGAACAGATCAAACATTGAACGTTTCCAGAAATCAGAAGGGTTCCTACTGGAAGAAAAGGACGGCAAGGTCCTTGTGCCTATAAGAAAAACCCGGCTGTATTGACCTTTAGGACCCTTCCCTCACTCCATCAGCCCTCTTGGAAAGACAAAAAAACACTTCTAGCCATTCTCTGCACCCAAGAGAACCCGACACGTCAGCCCAAAACAAAGCAAAAAGCCGCAAAAGGATCTCCGAAATGGAAAAAAGTCCCAAGAGAACCAACACAAAAAAAAAGCTATGAGCCATGCTTTTATATATAAATATATATATCTATATATGTATAGGAAAAACAACACACTCTAAGCCATCCCCAACCCCCAGGCCCTCCCACGGGCGCGGAGCATCTCCTCCTGCGCCGTGCGGGCCTGTCGCAAGACGTCCAAAACGTGGAGGGGAGGTGTTGCTTTTTGGGACGGTTCAAAGGGAAAACGCGCTGTCAGAGGAAAAAAAGAACCTTAGAGAATGAAGAGTTGTACTCCAATCATGACTAAAGGTGGTGCTGAAGTACCCCTCAACCCCATTCTGTCTCTCTGTCTGGTCTGGTCTGGTCTGGTCTGATCTGGTCTGATCTGGTCTGGTCTGGTCTGTCTGTCACATTAGTCTAACCCGGCCCAGGAGGTGACAACAGCAACCATATAGGTCCTAACCTCAAGACTGCGCGGGAAGTCCAGGAACTGGGGGAGTGACCCTGCTTCCAACAAACCACTCATGCTCCTGCTGCAGAGCGGGTTCATCGCACTATCGAAGGGTAGGGCATCGTCAATGACCACATGGTGCCACTGCCCGTGCTTGTAAAACCTATTCAGGCCTTGATGTTATCCATATTTGAGGTCCTGATATTAATTTCAATTGGGGTCTCGTTGGAAATTATTGACATAGGGATTTACGTCCACCAAGGGTGTTCCCGATTGATTGTCACTACCATTCAAATCATCGGGAATGATTGGCTTTCAACCAATAAACACTACTCGCCAAGGGTCGGTGGTGTCATCTCTTCATCTTGCTTCTGTTTTGCCCTTCCTAGGACAGACATGCGAGATGGTCTAGTCACTATAGCTATCTCGTTTTGGGATCCCTCTTTGTCAAGGTGGCCACCTGTGGTTCCAAAAATGGGGCGGTTGGCCTCATGCTTGACCACCGCCGTGTTTTTATTGATGTCTGCATCAAAGGCCGGCCAAAGGGGGTGGTTGCAAGGACTGAGCTTCCTGGCAGGCATGACCGGTTGACGGGTTCGAAGATACCGAGGATGCCAAATCAACTAGTGAAATCAGGAAAAAAGGGTGGGATCCCTGTGCTCACTTACATGAAACTGCGTAAAACCAGTATTGAACATGTTTGATATTCTTTGGCTTCCAAAAAAGAGGAGGCAAACGGAGCCCGCGTCCGCTTCCAGGTGCCCAGACCGGGGCACTGGGAACCTTGGCGTTTCCTGCCGCCACGCGCTCCCGTCGCTCGTTGCCTCGTAGTCCTCCCGGTACTTCTCGAGCTGCGCCAGACGCTCCTCCTCCAAGCGGCGCTTGGCCTCCAAAGGGAGCAACGAGGGCGGGCGGGGGAGGTGGGGGCGGTTGAAATTTGGTTGGTTCTGGTTGGCTTCTGGTTGGCTTCTGGTTGGTTTCCAGTTGTTTCTGGCTGGTTTCTGGTTGGTTTCTCTGTGTCTCTTTCGGTCCCTTCTTAGTTGTTGGTTACGTCTTGTTTTTGGCGTTGTTGGCTTTTTGGCCAGTGCTGTCGTGTTCCTTGGCTTGAAGCGGCATTACCGCACCTCCCAAGCTCCACTGTCAAAAAACGCCGCCATCCCGGGGCGCCCGGCATCATCCTTCCTTTGTTTCAGGTAGGAAGACCTGCCATGTAGAGGCCCGTGGTGAGCAGTAGGGGATACTAGAATCAGATATTCGTCTCTTGGATCATAGCTTAATCCGTTCTCATTGTTTAGGCCCTTGTAGTACATCGCTGAGGTCGATGGTGGACTGACCAGGTAGCAATTGGGAACACAGCAATACTTCGTGTCGCAAATCGGTGATCCTTCACACCTCGAACAACCAATCAGGACATGACTTGATGGCGACATCCTGTGCAACAAGAAAACGACGACAAGCAAAAAGACCGAGCAAATGGCTCTAACCGCCAAAAAGCCAAAGAACCTCCGCCGCAGGAGAAACGAACGAAGCTGGCTCCACAACATCTCGCTCCTGCCTCTCCAAGTTCGCCTGCCTCTCAGCCTGACGCAGGGAGCGGCGAGTCCACGCTGGTGGAAAGCACTCCCGGCATTGGAAGCCGACCCTGGATGTGACTAGTCGCCTTCCTTTGGTTCCTTGAAGTGTCGTGGTATGTCAATTTGCTCCATGCAGAGGTTTCAGAGTTTGAGACACGAAGCATGGTTGACTCAAAACCTGAGACACGGGTATTGGCATCGCCTGTCGCGCAAAGATTCACGGGCTCATGGCTTCATGACGATGCACGACATCTGCCAAGTCGACCCAAAACCATTGGCTGAACATCAGAGCGGCTGCTCCTACTTGGACTAAGCCCCAACAAATTAGCATGGGGTTGTGTGTACTTTAAGACCAAGTTGTGTGTACTTTTAAGACCAAGTTAAGTCTGTGATTTTGGCCCCCTTGTTCTCAGGAATTCAAGCCTTGCCAAAGCCATGGCTGTAAGGCACGGGGCCCTTGCCAAAGCCAGGGCTCCCGGCCGCTTCACGATCCTCAAGCATTCCGGAATGTGTGAAAGCTCGGACAATGTGCAGCCTGATACGTGCAATCCCATCCGTCCCGGAGAGGGGACAGCCAAAAACGCAACACAGTGTCATGGCAAAGAAGTTATGAAGTGAAGAAAGCTTGCCCGGAGGCCTACCCAGCCAAGCATGCTCACAGGAAAGCCTGGCGCCAACCCCAAGAGCCATTAGAAGAAGCCATGTAGGGCCGAGCAAATCCGCCTCATCCCGGAACAAAATCGGCCCAACCACGTGCAGACCCCAAGCAACCATATGCGGCGGCTCCCTGAAGGACTTACCTGACGATACAACAACATTGACCACATGGAAAATCATGCATTGTACATGCGAACCCTGAGATAAATCAACCCCTGGTTGATTGATGGGCGTGCTGCCCCTGTCTGGAAGAGATCCCACGATGAATCCTTCAGCAGTCATTGCGTTAGCTTATCGTAGAACGTTAGCTGTAGAACCCAATGTGCAGAAGATCTCGCTTGTTGGTAAGTGAGTGGCCAATTCGCACATGCTCCTGTAGCTTCTTTGACACACTGGCAGGAAGTAATCGTAACAATCCCCCAGGCACATTGGCCAT
The DNA here is from genome assembly GCA_963377175.1 of Effrenium voratum. NCBI lineage: Eukaryota > Dinophyceae > Suessiales > Symbiodiniaceae > Effrenium > Effrenium voratum. The sequence continues at coordinate 217,727 of CAUJNA010000279.1, forward strand.
GCCTGGCTTCCCAACCAGACGACCTGTTTTCGGACACTTGCCCTTGGCTTCTTGGAAACACGTCAAACAGAGGTGCGCGGCTATGAACCCATGGGGAGGGGATCCAATGGTTTGCCGTTGACTTCGAACCGACACCCGGGTCCTTTTTCTGGAGCAGCATTTGCTGCGACTGCTGCTTGGTGCTCTGCGCGTTGACGTGCCTCGAGGGTCTGGGAAGGTGGACCATATTATCTGAGACTCTCCCCCTGAGTTGGGTCTCCCAATGTTTGGGCAACGGAGGACGAGTTGTTCAGGTCATGCAAGAAGCACTGGAAACCATACATCATTGCAAAATCCCGACTCTCAAACACTTAGAATGTGCGAGCAAAGCTGGCCATCTACCGCATCGCTCTGAGAAACCCAAAACCGACCACGTAACAGATAGGCATCGTGGCAAAGGAAGCGGCCGAAATCGACATATTCAGATGTTGAAAGAACTAATGTAAGACTGCCTGGACCTCTCAAATACAAGCTGGGAGAAATGAAAATCTGCTCCCAACAGAAACTGACATTTCAGTTGCCAGCACCTGCAAATATGAAACTGCAAAACACACACACACACACACACACTGGTCTCTGCAAGACATCTCTCTGTAGCACTCAACCACATTCTCGGTGAAACCAATACTTCAACGCAGGAGCTGGGAGCTAGAATCAACCACGGCCCCCCCCCCCACAGGCTTCCCCTCGCCAGAGCCCCAATCCCACCGCAAAGCACAGCCCCTCCACCTTGTATAAAAAAAGGGGGGAGAAAGAAAAAAAAGGCACGGACTCCGCCAAATCCACCCCCCTTTTCCCCCCCAACTTTGCCCACGGCTTTCGCATCAGCTCAACCTGCTCCATGGGCCCGGCTTTTGCTCCATGAGCCCGTGCCGGGTCTGCTCCCGTACCGCCTTCGCCTTCTCCCGGTGCTCCGCATTCTGCGCCTAAAACCCACGCGGCAACGGCGGCGGGGATGCTGTTCGAAGAGGTGCCCCAACACAAATTCTCATCTTGCGGGTTTCCGGGTTGCAATGAATCAAAACAAAAATTTCAAAAGGGCATGCAACAATATTCCGGACCTTCGGGGAGGGTGGAATAGGCCGCCCTAACATCAAGGCCAATGGGCCTTTGGGGTGGCAAAACGCGCGCAACGCCAACGATCGAAGACTACGAGGGCATTCCATTCGGCAAGTCAAATGAAGCTGAGAGCTCCGGCCTGGGCGTTGCGGATGGACTCCCACTTCTGCTTGTAGAACTGCTCCTGGCTCATGCTTTGCTGTTGATTCCTTGCCTCAAAAATGCGAAACTCGAACAGGGCGGTCCCTTTGGTTTCCAGCAATCAGAAAATCCAAGAAAGGGTGCGCTCAAAACACCATCTCAAAGGGCTCAAACCCAACATATGGAAACTAAGGGACTCAAAAGTGGCTTTCCTCCTGTTGGCTGTCTTTGAAACCAACCCCAAAAACAGGACCCTCAAAGCCAGCCACACCCGGAGGGAACTGGGTCCTACCGAATGATAATTTGCCCAAAAAGAGAATGTTGACAGATCTTGCCCGTCAACTTGCCTGGTCAAATTACTGCAACATCGCACTGGGGCAAGTTACCTCGATGCAAACTCTGCAAGCTTTTATGTCCCAAGTGCGGCTTCCAAAGGCTGGCACTCCTGGCTCAAGAGTGGCCCGACAGTGAAACCACTTACGACAGTGAAACGGCGGTGGGTCAAAACCAATGGGATCCCATTTTGGGGTAGGTGCACCACCCATTTGGTCCATTTTAGTGGGGATTGAATCGGATGTTCACTGGGGGTAGGATTTGGCTTTTGACCCATGGCCAAATGGAAAAACCAACGCCAGAAGAAATTCTGCAAAAGGCCCTCGGCCCGCGAGAATCCATTGGGCGTTCCTTGGCGGAGAACTTCTGCTCGTTCTGCTTCCGCAGATCCACGATCTCCGCAGCCCTCTTCTTCGTCCTAAGCGAAACACGAGCGAGGGCCTATGGTGCGGGACCTGGCCGATGACACGGGCAAGACATGCCAGTAGACGTGGAAAACCAGAAAGCGAACAAGGGACTGCTGAATGGTTGTTGAACAAAGTAAGATGTCCATCCCCTCTGCCGGGGGTTCTCTTGGAATCGCGGTCTGGTTGAATAACCCCACCAGCAGACCTCCTTCAGAAACGGGGAGGGGCTATTCGACCAGATTCCCCTCTGAGCTCAAGCAAGAAGAACCAACACCCCCACCAGCCCATCCTCTGCAAGAATTGCGCTTACGAGAATTCATTGATGGTTGCAGGGTGCTCATTCCACAAAAAACAGCAGAAAGGGAAAGAGAGGAGGGAAGACCAAGTTGCTTGTTATTTTCTGATCAGAAAATTGCGAGGAGAGGGCCCAGTAGTACAGTTCCAGGCGGTTTCGTCAACCGTGTCTCTTGAATCTCTGACGAAGGTTGACAACTGGTGCCCCAGGAGTCAGCTAGCAGTTCAATTCCCCACATGAGGATGGATGTCGTGGGTTGCCAGGGAATCTACTTGAGTACCGAAAACCGGGCAACTGATTGACCCTGTCACAAACGAGCAAAGGCTGCCAAAATTCAAAAACGGGCTTCACATTCTTTTCAGACCCCCCGCCCACACCAACATTGACACTGTTCAGAAACCTGGAAGGTCCGCTGGAGATTGCCAGGAATTCTCAATTTACATTGCCAATCTGCAATACTCATTGGCAGGCTTCTCCATGCTCGCTTCTCCCCACTCCCCCACCAAACAAAAACAAAGTCCGGGAAAACATTCTCACGTGGGTAGCTTCCATCGATCTAAACAAACGGTCCAGAAAAAAATAAGCGAGTGCGTTCTCTTTCAAAGCCCGCCCTGCTCTTAACCAAAAAAACTTGATCTATTGCTCTCCCGCAATCTTCCCGTAAGACCCTGCGGCTTTGAGCCAAGCCATGCCCGTTGAGCTAAGCCCCCGGCTCCTCGATCTTCTTCCAAGCCTCCGTTGGGGTTGACGCCCCCACAGCCCACCCCCCTCCCCTCCGGCTACGGGGAGTGTCCCTTTCTTTTGGTTTTTACCATCCAAAAGGGACCCCTATTTTCACAAAAAAAAAAATGCCAGACAAAAAAGCAATATCGTGGCTAAACAGCGAGTAATGCATCATCCAGCCGGAAAGGCATTCGCTAAGAACCTTTCTGAAGTTGGCCGACCAGTCAGTCAAAGTAATATTGCCCAAGTCATGACAAGTCGTTCCTTTGATTTGTTTGTCCGCATTATCAGACTCCCTCACGTCCATGGCACAACCGTATTTCCCATGGCCAATCAATCAACAGGTGTTCATTCAACCCTTTCAAGCGAAAACGCTCCAATCAACTATTTGTGCCGGGGCTCCCAATTTCAAAAACATCCATGCGGTCCGCAAGCAACAGGCCCTGTTCGGGTCCTTTAACCAAGGCGATATAGGCAACCACAAAGCAAATCCGTCGGAGCGGATCTCGAGTTTTGACGCATGGCGGGTTTAGACTGCCTGCACATGAAATACACGCTCTCGTTTCTCTGATCTGGGGAAAAAACTGATAAAACTGATACAAATTACCTAACTGTCCAAGAGCTCTACAACCCAAGCATCGGTTTGGTTGAGAATACCGAAAGCTAAGAAGAGTAGACCTTGCAGCTAACATCACATGCCTCTCTGCCAGCACCCAAGACGTATTGAATTCCATCTGCAGCGCTGCTGTGGTAACAGCGGCAACCCATGCAAGCAGCGTCAGCACCACTTCGCTAGGTTTCTGCCAAACAAAGACACTATCTGCCAACCAAGATCGAGACAGAATGGTATGTAATGCAATGCAACGTAATGCAATGTAATGTATTGTCCTGTAATGCATTGCATTGCATGGCATGTATGTAGGTATTGTACAAGACAGCTAAATCAGTTAAAAGGAACCTTGCCGACACACCAGCAAAACAAACAGCCCGCCCATCTAGCCGAGCTACGTAGAATAAGATTCAATAAAACCAAAAAGAGACGCGGCCCCCGGCACATGGCCTTCTCCTCTTCTTGCTTCAGCAGGGCAATGCGATTTGCCAGGAGCTGGGCGTCGAGCTCTGCCTTGGGCGAACCCCTGGTGGACGGGCTCGATCCTCTGCCCGTACCCCGCTCACCCCTGGACAATCGCTGTTGAGTAAGCCGGATCAGGGGGGGAAGCAACCCCTCGCTTTCTCTGCGCAGGTTGATATATCCGGGAGCAGCATTGGCCCTTGCAGCCGCCTCAAAGGGCAAAGACGGCTGTCACCGCTATGTAGCCATGGAGGTAAAGTGCGTATATCACATTCTTCCTTCCGGACCTGACTTTAGGGTTGTGCTTTGACCCTCGAGTCCCGAAGAGCAAGCTAGCAGCTACTTTGTTGCACTGTTCAAGCTGTTTTGATACAACACTAGATATAGGCACCAAATTGCCACCGCTCCAAATGAACCCGAGCTCCTCTAGAGCAAAAGGCACAAGAAATCCTGAACAAATGGGGCAATGTCGCGTTTCAGGTTCTTCAACGCATGGATGCCAAGCAAAAAAGCAAAAAGAAAAACGGCTCGGAGACCTTCATTCCGGACTTCAGTTAAACCAGAAATACTTCCTGAGATCCACAGACCACTAAACATGTGCGGCGATTTGGGTTGAGCCCCTTAGTACCAGATGTTGATTGTGACTCAATTGGCTTCACAAGTTGCATGCGAGGAAAGCAACTCAGCATTCTCATGAAAGATGGCATACTCCCCACCTCACAGCACTGCTTGGGAAGCAAGACACATTGGAAGAATATGTTGCCAGGATATATAGTGTGTCAAGACAGTCACTCTCACGCATCATGGGGAGCTGAATCGTGCTTCTCTTTGACGTTTCCGAAAATTAGGGGCACCTCCCAGCAGACACTCTGGAACATAAAGCCAAGCATGTGAAGAATGTCCAGCATCATCCCTTGGGCGAGCTCACTGCAGGTCAATTCACCTACAAGGCCCAGCCCCTGGGGTCCCTCGCCCGCTTCCGTGCTTCCCTGGCCACCGTCAGGTTCGCCTGCCCCTGGCGCTTTTGCCAGCAATACCCACGGCTGTCCAGCCGGACTGGAAACCAAGAACAGAGTCGCCCAAATTTGAAACAAGGTTCTGGCAAAAAGAACGCATACGATCATAAGGTTTGGGGGGGGTCCTCCAGCTAGCCGAGGTATGCCATCTGGTTTCGAAAATAGGATTGCCAAGCTGTGTGCGGAGCATGCGCGGCCAAAAAAAATTGGCTCACCCAATCGTACCCGACATGCAAAGGAAATCCTTCGGGAAATCAGAAAATATGCTTTCGCCGGGCTCCCCGGCCTTTTTGCCGAACCCAAAGTGGACAAAATTTGTAGCAGAGATGAGATGCGAGGAAAAGAATCGATCGCTAGAGAATTGGCAAAGGGCAGAGGCCATTCGGTGGGCCGGGAAACACATCAGCTCCACTTCCATCAGTGTTCTAGATTGGTGACGCATGCTGGCTGGCCAGGCATATGCGCACGTGTGGGATTGCACCAAACCATCCGACCATAAAGTGACACCAGTGGTGTTGCTTCAAGTGTCTTGCGAATTCGGAATCTTGGCCACAAAGCCGGAGCTTGACCCCCCGGTTCTAGGCACAGACATGGAGCGCCCCTTTTGAGCCGGCACGCTTCTTCAAAGCACGGCATAATCCAAATCGGGACCAATCTGGAAATAGAGGCATCCGTGTGTGCTTGGCTTGCATCTGTGAATGACTGCTTCTGAAGCAAGTGCACATCAATCAAGAAGTGAGAAATAGACTGTGCGTGACAAGAGAATGCTTGTTATCGTTGTCTGGTCAAGACACGGGAAAGAAAGCTTGGCAAGTGTAGACCACTAGCATGCAAATGTTTGAACAGAGCAGTATGCATTCACGACCTGGCAAACCGTCCATGTGCAGTCTTCTAATCAGGTCATTTCAAGCAACGGCCCATGCGAGGCTGGCGGTCCTCCATCATCCAGCCCACCCCAACACCCCCAACACTCCTGCCTCCCCACCCTCAAGCACTAACAACAACGATCAGGTATATATATATATAAATGAATACATAAAGAAAGAAAGAAAGAAATATAAATACAAATGAAAATACGAAACAAACAAGGGACTTTCCGACTGGTTGAAACTGACCGAGAAGATGGCCTGCCTGCATGGTCCCCTGGCCGTCTTGCTGCGGAACCGTCACCTTCGCGCGGCACGCTTCGCTCGAAAGACCTGCCCTGAGGGAGGGAAGGCAAAGGGCACAAGAATGGGAGTACCCACACGCGCACACAAAGTGTAGCCCCCTGCCATTGTACTCGAAGCCACCGCCAAACACCATGCTGACCTTTGGACTTCCCCATCTTGGTTTCTGATCACCCTTGGCCGCACGCAAGATTGCTGCTGACTTGCAAAAATGAATGTTTTGGCACAAAAAATACCCGAGATTTGTGTGGCAAAACTTAGGAAAACCCAAGTTTGAGACCTTCGTGAGAGTATTCCATTTGCCCGCAGCTCCAATTCATTTGCCGTGGCCCCCATGATCGATTTGTGATTCTCATGTAGGGCTCCCGGCATCATCTTTGGACATATCCAGAGCAATCAGGAGGTGTGCAGAGAGCGAAGACTTGACACTCCGCATGCAAGAATCGGTCAGGCCTCCATCTCATAGGCTCGGGAAACGTGATTCGACTCCCACCACTATGCACCAAAGTATCGCTTCAACCGATTGATCGAAGACATATCACAGTTGCTTGTAACCCAAAGACAATGACAACAAACAAATGCCGCTGCGCTGCCTTCAAAGCGATTGGCGTAAGGATCCTGTCTCGGACCCGTTTCCAACAAGTCCCCGGAGTATCCACGAGAGGCAACACTCGGGTCGTTCCGACGGCAGTGACCCTTGGAACTTCATCTTGGTAGTCGCCGTGGCCAAATGGCCAATTCAGAAGTTCATCGAATTGGTTGCTGAAAAATGAAGGGCGCGAGAACTGTTGCCCTTGCCTGGTTTTCCACGTAGAAACTAAATTTCAGGGTCTCCAGTTTCTGGCCCGCAGCCAAATTCTAGACATGGCCAAGTATGTGTCAAACCTGGTGTCGCTCCAAATTGCTGGCTTGTCAACTTCCCATGGAAATGGACCCCTTGAATTTTAAACGTGAGTTCTGGTCAAACCACAAACACGACCACCATGGCCCAAGCACACCGGAGGATGATGTAGGCCTGAAGTCTGGCTTGGGACTAGCCTGGTAGAACCTTGCTAGATGGGGTTCTCAAATATATATATATATATATATATAATATAATATAATATATATATATATATACTTTCATCGTGTGGGTCATGGTAAATTGAAACAACAAGGGGTCCATGGCCGCACCTACCAACCCCAAGCTAACACGATCTCAGCAACCATCGGGCCCCGCGCCGCTTCCGCCATGCCTCTTGCGAGGGCCTTGCTCGCATCATGGCAATACAAATACGAACCATCTGGTTTTGTGGCAACCCTTTTGGGATGTTGTTTTTTTGGAAGGAAACAAAAGGCAGCCAACCATAATGCGGGATCTGCTACACTTTAATTAATATATGTTTACAAAACAATTGCAACCCCCTCAGTTTTAACACGTACCTCGCGCATGTGCTTTTGGTTGGTAGGGGTGTGCTCAAAGTGGAAACGGACCCCTGTCAAATGGCCTGTAGTATGAAAAACAAGCGAAGCCAATTCATTTTCATCGTCTCCTTCTCCCGTCTTGGTGCGTCTGCGTTTGCGAGTTCTAACAAAGCAGTGCCAGGTTTGCTAGTCGATGATGGGCCGCAATCCTGCCTTACTTGGTCCAGAAAGGAGTTGGAACATGAAGGAGCTACTGGAGCAACAAAAAAAAGTGATTCCACCAGGCACCGCAACTTTGAAGAAAACATCGTGTCATGCCGATCTTGAAGCGTGATCTCGAGGTCATTGTACCAACAACTTGGAGCCCTCCAGCAAATGCTCTGGGATGGCCGCTGTTTAAATACCTCAACAGCTTCGTCCAAGTGACCAAATCACTCAACTCGCAGCCGACATGAGCCGTCCCGAAACCCATGAACTTGTGGTTCTATCACAATGCACAAGGTTTCTACTGGCCTTGGCCTTCATCCTTAACCTCCTGGTCCTGCTGATGCTTCAACAAACTATAAAGGACCCCCAGTTCCCGGACTTCACCCCAAAAAACGCAGGTTCCAATGGGCTCAGGGGCCTTCCTAAAGAGACGCAAAAAGGTTGCGAAGATTCTTCGTTCCTCTCACCCCAGCGTCATTGGTCGGGGCCCCGGCAACGCTGGACAGGGCCAGAATCGGAAGGCTCGCGGACCCCAGCACCCAGCTTGAAGCGAAGCGGCCGCAGAAGAGGAAACTGTACAAAACGCAAAAAACATACCTCTCTCCATGAGTTTTTGTCGGCATAACACGCCACACGGGCACCAGAAGTCCAAATTGTGGATCAGGCAGCTGGAGAGGGGCACCTGCAGGTCCGCAACTCCTTCCTGGGTAAGGCCTGCTTTGTGTGAGCAAAAAACGATTCTTGTTGCATGGCCGCATTTATGTTTTGCCAATGTTGCACTTCTGCACCACGTTGCCTGCAACGTTTTGAGGCACGTACACGGAGAAAAAGTACACAACCTGAATTACACGCACACACCACCAACTCCTGGCACTGCATTGGCTGATCAGCGGGCGTGCAATGTTATTGATGCATTTGGTTACCTTAGAAAGATTTGCAAATGGGCGTAATTTGACGACGAAACAAGCGACTCACGTGAGTTCATCCACAACCCTCTGGGTGCATCAACGGCGAACTTCGTGCGCACAACAAGTTCCACATTCCTAAGCCACCACATCAACGGAGCAACCTTTCTGTGGAACAATCTGACAAATTTGTACGGCCTGCAAATAACCTGTTTTATAAATGTAAATCTACTACGTTTGCATTTATATCTACATTTACAAATCTAGACATTTTTTGTTGTGCATGGAAAAGTCATCCTTGGGCCCGTGCTAAACGGATGTTCTGCTTGGTGGAAACCGCTGATTAAAAAGCGTTGAACGTTTTGCACTTGCCTGTTCCGCAAAGAAGACAGAAGCTACGAGGCGCGGCTCACCACTACGATTCTGCGTTCCTGCACGTGCAAATAAACGTATGTGTTTGTTCACCGGTGCACCCCCTGTTGTTTTGTTCGGTGCTTGTGTCACACGATCCACTCATGGAGCGATCTCATGCATGCGTTGGCTCAAGACCTGGTGTTCAGCTCCTTTACTGCAGCAATAGTAAAAAATGTCCCAGCATCCCCCTTTTTAGCGCGGGGTTGGCCTGCCAGGAGGAAGAGCCGTTCGCTTTCACCACACGTGCCAGTTGGACGCATGATGCACAGTACGTCTTTTTGTCTCGGCAGTAAGTCAGGAACGCGTGCAGCGGCGGCCAGGTGTTCTTTTCCAGAATTGGGGGGTTTCTCGACCACTTCGGCCATGAGCCTGCGACGCGTTGAAAACTCAAACACTAGTCTTCTCACAATGTGTGTAAAGGTAAAGAAAAACACTAGACCACGGTTGGCCCGAAAGCAGAACATCGCAAGCGAGGTCGGCCCAACGCTGCAGGATGCGTTTTTTTTCCCTACACGAAGCATTCGTGAAGCAAGCGCGAGACAGCACCAGGCAAGGTGCTCTGCGCAAACTGGTCGGTGCAAGTTGGTCTGCGCAAGTTGCTCTACGCAAGTTGCACTGCGCAAGTTGCTCTGCGCAAGTTGCTCCGCGCAAGTTGCTCCGGCAAGTTGGTCCTTGCAAGTGGCTCCCTGCAAGTTGCTCTGTGCAAATTGCGCTCCCTGCAAGTTGCTCTGTGCAAGCTGCTCTGTGCAAGTTGCTCTGTGCAAGTTGCTCTGCGTAAGTTGCTCTGCGCAAGTTGCTCTAGGCAAGGCGCTCTGTGCAACTTGCTCTGCGCAAGTTGCTCTGCGCAAGTTGCTTTAAAATGCAAGTTGCATCTTGCGACGCCCGCCCGCGGACCAGGGAGGAATCGAACCCGCGACCCGCCGGTTCCGGGAGCAGGCGCGCGAACCACGAGACAACTCCCGAGGACCAGTTCGAACAACAAAAGTCGCAAAAATCCACCTCGTTTTTGCGCCTCGCAAAAAACCATGGGTTTTTGCACCTCGACCACGCCGATCCCCGCAGAGGGTTGCGCGAGCACCGCAGAAATCGCAAAAAACCATGGGTTTTTGCACCTCGACCACGCCGATCCCCGCAGAGGGTCGCGCGGGAACTTTAGAAATCGCAAAAAACCTCGAGTTTTTGCACCTCGACCACGCCGATCCGTTGCGCGAGCACCGCAGAAATCGCAAAAAACCTCGAGTTTTTGCACCTCGACCACGCCGATCCCCGCAGAGGGTCGTGCGGGAACTTTAGACTCTCTCTTTAGAGGGGGGTTCCCAAATGGATTCTATTCTACCTGACAGGCTCCTAGCACTCGTCCGTCCAGGAAACGACCTCGTAAGGATTCGGAACCTTTATACCTGGTGCCCTTAAGCAGCTTGAGTCTCTCAAAATACTTGACAAAGGAACCTTGAGCGCAAGCACTCCTTTTCAGCACACGGGGTTGAGCATCAAAGGTAAGGAAAGGTGAAAACATTTTCCAACTCTCAGCTTGAGCCCTGGACGGTTCGCCAGGTTAAAGATTCAACTCATGCAAAAGCTACTCAACTTCCTATACAAGGAGTAACGCATGTTCATAGGGTGCTACACAGTGTAAATTCTCAACACCGCACCTGAGCCACACACCTCTGGTGAGTTGCTCACTCTTGAGATTTGCACCCGTCATGTGGACTCTATCCACACAACCAGAGCCAGGCTCAAGGGCTCATCACGAGCTCTCAAAGCTCTTCTGTGAAACAAGCTTCTGCCATCCAGCCACTTGTGGACTTCAATGGGCGTCTCTTCTCGCACGCCACTACACCATGAAAATTCTCCATCCACTATATTCTGCAAAGAATCCAGCTTCATGTCCCCAGCTGACTGCCACGGCCTCGACCACTCCTAGGCCTTGCAGCATTGCTCGAAGAACTGTCTACATCAACCGCTCTCCCAAAACATGTTCGGCATTGACCTCTACCAGATTTCTGAGCTTCCTGCTCACTCAGCTCAGATACTTGTCTGCCTGCAATCCACTTGCAATTTCTGCGATGGTAAAATCCACCAGTCCGGGTTATGTACACTCTGATGGGCTGACCTGCATCAAGAGGCCTCACATCTCCTTGCTCAGTGAATAAAGCCCCACCATGATCAGACCCGGCTGATGTTTGCATCCGGCCATTCTCATCCACAATCGTCTCATCCTGAACATTTGAAACTCGCTTGCTCCTGCATTTCTGAAAACTCCATACCACGAAGCTGAAAATCAAATACATCGAATGGAAAAACGAAAGTGCGAAACACATTCCAAATACCCACATGCTCCAATCTGCATCTGCAGCTTCCTGCTTCTTTAAAAAATCATCACTTCCTTGCCCAAGTGTCACTGCTGGCAAAGTGAAGAGACTCATCACCCTCGCAATCCTTTTCACCTCAGGCATACAGATTTCTGCACGCAAAATCTGAAACGCTTCCTTCAGAGTCATTCGCTTCTCCTGTCTACCGAGTTCCTGGTACAGCTCCTCTTGGCCACACCTGAAATGTTGCTCGCCCTGATAGGTCACCACTTTCATGAGACCCAAAAGCAAAGCTACCCTGCGAATAGCCAGCTGCTTAGTAAACAGATCTGCAGGATTCACCCATGTGCTCACTGACCTGATTCGCACTCGCCTCTGCTGCACCCATTGCTGCACCCACAAAAGCGAAATAGCAATATGCTTCGTCTTGCCAATCCCAACTTTGCACATCATCGCCTTAGCTGCTGAGCTGTCTGTCCTCAAGATCAAAACTGACCTCTGCAGAGAATGATACTTCTCCACCGGAATTTCACCATCATCCTGCAAGTATCCCTGCAATGTGTCCCACATGCGCTGTACTGCAATGCCTTCTTGCAAGGTTCCACAGGATGCTGTAAACTCTGCTTCTGCGCTGCTTGTGGACACTGACTTCTGAGTTCGTGAAAAGTAGGTAATCACATTCCCATTCACACAGATTACCACTGCCAATTCATCTCCCTGCACATCTGGAGGGCGCTCTTCAGCGGCATCATCTCCAGCATCGTATCCCCAGGGAAGGCTGTCATCAGCCCAGCTCGCATCAACTTCATCTTCCAGATACTCATCTGCATCCACCACTGGCATTTGCACTGCCCCCACCTGCCTTCCATCTCCAGATTTCAAGATCTTTGGCATAGGTGGGCCTTCTGGTAAAGACTCACTCATTCGCTTTCGCTCCTCCACCACATCCTGCATGTCCTCTGGTGGGATCACAGGTCCAGCCACTGATGCCGAGGGTGGAGGAGGCCTCTGAACATGTACCGAAGGCATAGCACTGCTCATTTGATTCAAACCGCTCTGATCTGAAACTGACTGTCCCACAGAACCCAAATCTGCAAGCATCGCATTGTCAGGCAAAACCGATTCACCCTGCTGCTCTGCCTGTGCTTCAGCTTCAGACTCTGGATCCGACGCTGCCTCATCTTCCACTGCAAACGCAACCCTAGGCAAAATAGGAGGTACCCCAAAGTTGTCCTTGACTGTCAAACTCTTCTGCAACATGAGCCAGGGAGTTCCTCTCACTTTATCCAGCTCTGATGCAACCCAAGCAGATGAGCTTGGTAGCCTTCTCACACTCCTGGATGTTGTCACTCCCCAAACTCCACCAACCAAGTGAGATCCAGTTCTGGGATCCTTTCCCAACCAAACTGCCTTCCTCCACCTGCGTAGAGATTTTCCCGCATTTGCTTGCAAAACCATCACACATTCGCCATAGGAGAGAAGAACTCCTTTGTACTTTCCTTCACCCAGCAATTGCATAGGCGTCATTCTCTGAATTCCAAAAGCATTGTACAAGAAAGTCCCATGCACAAAAAAACCATAGATGGACAGGATGTCCTGGCTTCACCGAATAGCCACACCTTAGTGCAATCTGCTTTCTCAAGGTGCGCGCCATCTCCTTGATCGTTCTCACTGCACGCTCTGCCCTGCCATTGCTCATAGGCTGACCCTTCTCTGTCTGTCTCAGGACCGTCCTAAACTGCTGCCGGTCTCGCATCTGTTGCACACCTCTCAAAACAGCTTGCAAGGCAGGTTCTTGGTCACCTTGAATTGTAACTGCAGTGCTTGACACTCTCAAAATGAAATTGTACAATTCCTGCACCATCCGGGCAAGAGAGCTGCCTCCCTTCTGCTCCACTGGAACGCAAAGCAAAGCATGGCTGTGTTTATCTGCTGCAACCAGCATGGGCCACTTGCTCCCTTCTGCCTCATCTGCACCTGGGGCATCCGACTTCTCCTCATCAGCCTCAGTACCAGGGTACATGAAGTCACATTGAATGACTGCCATGTCTTGAACATCATCGTCTGGTTCCACTGCCGAAGGATGAGCGTCCTGAACTGCCCTTGATGCAATGCAAGCCTCACACCATGGCATGTATGGTTGGTGAGTCACCTCATGCAATTCCCTCTCTCGCACTGATGGCTCACGAGGCCTAGCACGCACCACCGGATCCACCTGCTCACCACGCAGTGCCAAGGCAGCCGCTGCATCGACTGCACCTGCCGCTGCTTGAAGGTGGAAGTTCACCAACTTGGCCCACACCTTGCTCTTTGCACCTCCAATTGCAATCTTCAGGAATTTGGCTGCTTCCCTCATCTTCCTCAAACTAGACTCAGCTGTGATCTCTTCACCATTGACTATCAGCCTATTGGGCGCTGCATCAATTGGCACTCCCTCAACTTCTACTGCACGGTCTTTGCTGCTGATTGCTCTGGGCATGGAATGGACAAGAGAATGCAAACAGCGCTCCAAAATCTTCACAAGCGATGAAGGGGCTCGAGAGCCCGGTGCCAGGGAAGAAAGCTCATGCAAAGATGAGAGACATGTCGAGTGGTATCGTCCCGATAATTGACCATGGGCAAACTGCATGCGGCCTCGCAACTTGCGAGCTTCCTTGGGCGAGAGGGAATGGCTTGTCAAAAGCTCTTGCAAGCTAGAAGCCAGGATTTGGACTCTGGCCTCACTTTTTGCCACCTCGAAGACTCCTGAAGGATCGTGTGAGGTTGAAAGCAACCCCAAGCGCCTGAAACACGGCTGCAAAACAGGTTCTTGGAAGGCTTGCCACTGACTTGAAAACGAAAAGGGATTGAATCAGGTGTGTGGCAGCGTAGGTGAGCGGCTCGGGCACCACTGCCAGGAAATCGTTGTAGAAACAAGTCCAGGGCAGGCGAAAAAGGTGAGCGCCAATGAATGGCTAGGCTAGTGCGCAAAAAGGCGTAAACAGAGGCCGAGCTGCCAAAGCGCATGGTCAGCATACGGTAGCACCGCGGGCCATGCTGCGGCTCGTACACACAAATGAATGAGTGTGCCCGGTGCGCCGGTGCAATTGCCAGCTGACGATAGGCGTCCTGAAGGTCGAAGGCGCGTCCACGCCAAGGCACCTCCGTGTAGCCGCAACACCTCTTGAGCAAAGCAGCGATGAAATCTGTGTCACGCAAGACGACCTTGTTGGCCGAACCGACGGCAGAGTTCAAAAGATTGAACGTAAAGTCATCAATAGGCCGGCACTTGTCAGACTGCAAAACATAGAAACGAGGGCTGATGACGGAAGTCTTAGGCACGTCTGGCGCCAAGAAGTGCCCCTCGAGCCAACCCTGCTGCAACTAGTGTCAAAAAGGGTCTGGTCTGCCACCTGATCATCCGTAGGCTGACATCGTGCCAAGGCGCGGGCCTTCAAAGCCGGGGCCATGCGCTCTAAGGAGGCAATGTCCACCGCAGGTGGTTGTGGGTGGCTGGGCAGCTCCAATGACGCAGGCAGCCAAACAACGGAAACCCTGCAGCAAGTTCGTCCGCGATGGCCGTGTCCTGATAACCGACTGACTGCAAGGCGTGCTTGAGCAACACAGTGCGCTTCTTGGCGTTGATGCAAGCGACACGAGAAGCCGCCTCTGACGCGGATCAAACTCTTCGGCAAGCTGAAGCAAAGATTTGAGCCGCACTGCTCACAGTAACAGGGCATCGGCTGTGGTACATGTTGCAACGAAATCGACTGCCTCCTCCAAGGAGTGGCCAAGAGGGGGCAAAAGATTGGCCGGGCGCTGTACTCCATTCACAGCCTGCATATAGTGTACAGGGTCCTTAAAACGGGTCGAGATTTAATTTAGGATTTTTTTTGTTTTATTTTGGGATTTTTTTGTTTTTCGTCTCGCCCTCTAAAAGCACGCATTTGTGAGGTGTTTCGATCAAAAAGTATGTATTCTCCGCCATCTTGTCAACATCCTCAGCATCGTTTTCAACATCGCCAGCATTCACACCAGCATCCTCGGCACTGCCAGCTGGTCGTGCACTAGCCCGTTTCAGCACCTCTCAGTTGTCACGCCAACATCCTTAGCATCACCAGCAGGTCCCAGGCAACTGCCTAGCTACAGATGAGCTTGGTTTTGCTTTGAGCTCAGGATTCTATTTTTCTTTGCAATATCTTGCTTTGTCTGGCTAAGCATCTTCGTAACAAGGCCGACAACATGAATGGAGCGACGCCTGCCTAGTGCTATCGTATGCCAACCTTTGCTCAAGACCACGTGGAAATGGTCAGCTGTTTCAAAACCAGTCCCTGTCAGTTTGCCAACGTGCAAAACTGGGGAGGGGGCGTTCAACATGATGGACTTGTTAGCATCCTCTCGGTATTTCTAGTAGGTCGTGCGCTCGCATGTTAACATCCTCAGCCTTATTTTCAGCACCTCTCAGTTGTCGCGCCAACATCCTTAGCATCACCAGCAGGTCCCGGGCAATTGGCTAGCTGCAGATGAGGTTGGTTTTGCTTTCAGCCCCGGATTCGTTTTGCAACATCTTGCTTCGTCTGGCTAAGCATCTTCGCAACAAGGCCGCCAACAAGAATGGAGCGACGCCTGCCTAGTGCTACCGTGCGCCAAGACCTTTGCTCAAGACCACTCGGATATGGCTATCTGTTTCAAAACCGGTCCCTGTCAATGTGCCAACGTGTGGTTTAACATGGGGAGGGGGCGTTCAACATGATGGACTTATTGCTTGTGTTTTTTCAGCAACCCCAGAGCGTGAACTATCTATCCGATGACAGACACTATGTCAACGCAAACTTCACACAGGGTCGCTTCAAGCCAACACAAGCTCTGTTCACACTGGCGTTTCCTGGGCAGAATTCTAAATGTTGATCGTAGTCAGGTTTTGCAACATGTTTTCGTTTCTCTTTGGCGCTGCCAAGCCCGCATCGGGGCTACCTGCGGAGCGCTTGTCTTTTTTACTCCAGAGGACTTGTCTCAGCGCGGGCTCAGCTCAAAGCCTTGAGCCTGCGACAGTCCGCGAATCTGCTGGCTCTAGTGGGATTGCTGCAACTATGAAGATACGTTAGAAGTCAAGAAGGTGTCCATTTGCATTCTTTGAAACTACTCACCCCCACCAGAAATCATGCATCTTACTTGGCCAAACCTTTGCCAAACCTTTCTTCTATAAAAGCCAAGCCAGGAAATCGGTCAAAAACATGAATCAACGGCTCGGCTCTGCTTTTCCAGCAGTTTCGAGAATTTACATCGCGCGCCTTGCTCGCTCTGGCAGAACTCGGATTTCGCGCGCGGCAGCCCTCTCGCACATGGCTTGGCGCAGAAGTGGGGGGATCTAAAACTGAAAGTTCAAACACGGTTATTTGTGAACGCGTGCAGTGAAACAAAACGTTGGCTTTGCTGCTGCCCAACACACGATTCACCGAAGGCTGAAAATCCGGTCCATAAAAAACGCGCAGCCTTCTCCGTAGGAAGCAAACATGTTGGCCGGTGAAACATACCAGCGGGGGGGTTAGGGGGGGCGCAGCCCCCCCCAGGTAAGCGCACGGGCTGGAAACCGGTCCATCAAGAAAGCGCAGCGGAAGAACATAGAAGCGGGGGGTTGGCGGGGGGGCAGGCCCTCCAATAAACCAATACCAACGCAAAAGAACATGTTTTCCCGCCAAGGTCTTGATCGTTTAGATACGTGTCACACTGCAGAAGCTTATGTAAGCAGGCTAAGAGGAATGTTATCATTTGGAGCGGCCTCTCCACTCTTTGCCACCTTGCGCTAGATGTTCTGCGACTTCGTCCGGGAGTTGTTCCATATTCTTGTTTTTCGGAAAAGGAAAGCAACCTTTGCGAGTCTTGCGCGACTCCTTCGCCACCCTTTTGTTTGCCGCGCGCGCTCTGCGGCTGCTCTAGTCGCTACTGCAGACTCGCCGCAGCTCGCTTGCACTGGCAGGCTTACAGCAGCGTTAAATGAAAGCAGTCACCATTCGCCCTTGCAACTGGCACCAAGGAATGCGCGGAGCTCTTGCACGGCTTTCGCGAGTCCTTCGAAATGGCCCAACACCAACGCTTGGCACATGCGGCACTATCTGAGTGTGTCGGGAAACGCATAACAGACACCTGCGCAGCTCAGCGCCGAACTTCTCGAGCCAGGAAAAATCAAGCGCGCGCTGTTGGGTGCGCTATCGCAGGCATCTTTTGGACAAACAGGTGCAACAGGCTCATCCCACAAGTGACTCAAGGCGTAAGATCCACGACAAGCCTGCTCGGCGCCATGGAAGCAATCGAGGCAAGGCTGATTTTTTCAGCGACGCGGCTTGCTCTGCAGCCCGTACATGGTCAGCCGGCCGTATGACTCGGCTTTTCGGACCTGGACAGATTCGGCTCACGCAACGCGATGCAAATCGAGCATTGTTTTGAGCTCTGCACCTAACCTTGGGCAAGAGAGCCGGAAGCAATAGCAGCGCCCTCCTCCTGCGCACTGAAGCTGGGCAAGATAGATAGGGAGAGCAGAGGATGACAACTGCGCCAAGATAAGGCTGGAGCTTGGTTCAGTGCCGTGGTGCCACAGGCGGCGCCATCCTTAAAGAAACTGACAAAAGCGAAGACACAGCGACCACAGAGAAACTGGTTTTGGTGTCAGGCAATGAGCTGGGACTGCTGCGTGATCTAAGGCTAGGGCCAGGTGGGACGGTGTGGAGCCACACACGATGGGCTCCTGAGCGCAGGAAAGCATTACAGCGGCATCCTTAGAAGAGAAACTCACCAAAGCCGAGGAGTGGCAGCATCCTGAGCGCAGGAAAGCATTACAGCGGCATCCTTAGAAGAGAAACTCACCAAAGCCGAGGAGTGGCAGCAACATGATACAGATACGCGAAGCAAAAGATCATGCTAGAGCAGCAACGCCAGACGAACTGCAACAAGCTAAGGCTGGAGCTAGCTAAGGCTGGAGCTTGGTTGAATGCCGTAGTGTTATAGGCGGCGGCATCCTTGGAAGAGAAACTTGCAAGAGCCAAGGAGTGACAGATGCACAAAACAGATGGTCTGAGGTCCTGGTGCGTCATCTAAGGCCAGGGCCAGGTGGGACGGTGTGGAGCCACGCGCGACTGCAGCGGCATCCTTAGAAGAGAAACTCGCCGAAGCCGAGGAGTGGCAGCGACATGACACAGACACGCAAAGCGAAGGATCACACAAAATCAAAGACAAAGTCCTCGACCGGGAAATGGGCGGGAACTGCTGCGTCAGTCAATCCCATCTTTAGGTTGGAGGGTGTGGAGCCACGCAAGTAGCCACGTGGAGTCGCAAGCAGTCTGAGCGCTGAGCTGTGTCTCTCCAACCTTCGCCTGCGAGAGTCTCCTTAGCAACGATGACAAACCTTCCAGTTACGTTACCTAAGGCCAGCGCTTGGTTCGACACCGTTGTTCCACTGACAGCCTTTGAACGGTGCGCAGGTTGCATTCTGAGGCGGGAGGGCCTGAGGGCCAAGCATGGGTATGAAGTGAAAGATCGGCGCTGGCCACGGTACCGTCGGTGCTTGGCAACATGGACACGGAGGTCACGGAAGCCACCTGGGTGTCAGAGAGCGCGCAGCTCACGCGAGAATGATTAACTGGCCTCTGCTGCAGCGGCGCACGCGCTCTTGCTCCAAAGTTTGGTCGAAGAAGTCGCCTTGGTGAAACGCGGCACCCCGCCCCAGCAGTGATTTTAGCAAACAGCGATGACCGCCAAAACTGGAATGAGTGGAACTCGCTGCTCTTTTCTCAAGATCCCGGCCCCTACGTGGGTAAAGCCGCCACAGCGGCTTGACCTGCTTTCGTCCTGTCCGAGAAATGCAGCGCGAAACCCGTCTCCAACAGAGTCGAGCACAAGAAATTCTAAGGCCGATACGCGTGAACACGGATGTGGTTCCGCCTAGCGACATACAAACAGAAGTTGCACGTGTGAGAGGACGAGAGAAGCCTGAGGTCCGGACATTTTCTAACGCCTTCAGTCGCAACGCCCCCGCGACATTCATGCCGAAGAAAGCTTTGAAGTCGGCAAATTGAAACAAGCGCAGGGCATCGATAGATGCGTCTTGTCTGCGCACTTCGTTCCAATAGTGGCCAAGTCCAGTGGCTCGAAGGAGTTCGTGCAAGCGAGTTTGGTGGAGCGGAAGTGGTGGCAAGGCAGGTGGCGGCAAGGAGGGCGGTGCGTGAGCTTCAGGTGATAGCAAACGAGGCCCTGGCATGATGTGCGTAGATGGCGCAGTGGGGGTTGGTGATGGAATCAGCGCTGGCCGTGACTTTGGCCTACCTTTTGCTTTTGGTCGCGGCAGCGACGTGGTGTTGATTTGGCCTTCATGCAGCATGCAGCAGTACGCGTGCTCGCATGGCCCCCACAAAGCTGCAGTTTTGCAGCCGAAGCACAGCCAAAGCATGTGATGGTTCTGGGAAGGTTGATCTGGCAGCTGCACGTGGTGTGTGGTCCAGAGACTGCGGGCATGGGGGCCAGAAACGACACATCGCCAGTCATCCAAGATCTTGGCTGCAGTCCGCCAGCACGTGACACGGTGCGTCGCCTGCTCGTAAACGCAGCTGCTGCAGCGCTAACTCTGCTTGGCGAGCACTCGTGGCAGACACCAGGGCTGCAAAGTGTTCTACCGCATTTGGAGCCAAAGGAACAAGCGCACGAGGCTTGAAGAGTGTGCTTTTTTGCCATCAGATCTGCGCCAATCAACCTTCAGTCTTGACGTTGGGACTAGCATCCACACGTTGCCTGCATGGTCCTTAAATCGCGAGTGGTTGCTCCAATCCACGAGACTCTCGCCGCACATGCGACCTTCCTTCTCTAAGGCAACCTGATTTTTTAACGTGCGCTGGTCTATGAACTGCCCGACGGCAGGCCACGCATCGCGCGAAGTGCTTGCAGCTGCGGGGTTACGATTGCCGCTTGCAAAGTGCGCGCTACTTCAAAGGGACTTTTCTTTGCGTTTACGAACTCTGGCTTGAGCGTTTGGCCATGCCATGACTCCTGTGGGGCCGAGCCTGCGTCTGTGCCAGGCATAATTTTGTCTGGGCTTCCTTGCCAAGGCGCATCCCACACGCGCTCACCGCTGGCCGCAGTGGTGGTGTAGAAGTACTGTTTTTGGAGCTTAGTGAGGGCCCCGGGTTGGCGCACTTCAGACAGATGCTGAAAGATGGCAGACCAGACAACGTGGAACGCTTGGAGTGGCAAGCACTTTGAAATACGTGCCCACTGCGCAACCCAAACGGCCAAGGTGTGGCGATCCACACCATTGAGCTCGCGCGACATGAGGGCACGCAAGCCTTTGTGGCCTTGGGTTGTGGCCCCGGTGACGTGCGCCCAGTCTGCAACACGGACAGAGTTTGGAGCGATGTTTCTCCGTGCGGCATCAATGCCTTTGTGCATGTCCCCGTGCCACTGCAAGATGCGATGGGGGCGCAAATCGTGGCCGATCTGCCGGGCTGTGCTGCACATGGCGTGAACCATGGGTGTGTAGGCTGCACTGTTTTCTGCGTCTGCCAGGGCATAGCAGAGAGGGACGAAGGTGCTGCAGAAAGACCAGACTTTGACATTTTTCTAAGCGACCAATGCTTAATGTTCACGCCGGCTGTGAGCAGGGCGTAGCCTTCGAAGAGCAGCCGGTATGCGCCGTCTGTGCTGAATTTGAAGTTCCACGGTATCGGGAGCATTTGGAGCACTTCGTGCAGCACAGCCGGGCAAACTAACGGCGCGACAACACTCGAGCATGACACGTGCATATCAACAACACGAAGCTTGTAATCGGCTGCCCGCAGCCGAGAATCTGAAGAAGCAACTGTTGTACTGCCGCCGAGGTCGCAATTGCAGCGGTCCTGGAGAAACTCAAAATCGCTGGCCGAAGGCTTTTTGGAAGCCGAAGGTGGTGTCTCGCATGCGGCCACGGTTCTTTGCGCGGAAACGACTCATGAAGCCACTCAGCTTCGCAGGCCTGGGCGGCGCAGAGTGGATGGACGGGTGGGTGTCGTGAAGTTCCCGCATCTGCCGGGCCACGGCAGCTGTCCTTCGGTCATCCGAGCGAGCGGCAATTTGTCTTTGCCGCCACGTGAGGCTGCCCCACAAGAGCCGGTCGCGTTGCGCGTGCGTCATCCGCGTCTTGGTATTTCAACTTCAGCTCAAATTCGTCTGGTGCGCCCATGGACACAGCTTGCGAGTTTCTGGGTCCTCATGGCCAACACACCAGAAAGCAAAGGTTGCGTGTTTTCTGGCGCCTTTGCGAGGCTTGCAGACAACTCTTTGAGTCTGACCCACGAATGAAGGCGCAAACCTTGTCCTGGCCCGGAGCACCAGTGTAGCGCAAGGTCTCTTCGATTGGAAATTTGCGGGCCGTGGTCGAGGCTGCGGGCCTGCGGCCGAGCTTCTTGTCGGACTTCAGTTTTGTGTGCTTGCCATGCAGCATTTGATAAGAGGTGAGAGTTTGCTCTTTGTCATCATAGGTGGCCATGCCGCGCCACGTGCGTGTGTGGTGACAAACCCCGCAGCGGAGCTGAAAGGCGGTGGAACGCTTGCGATTGACGGCCGTAGCCTTGATCGTGAAAGGCTGGCCCAACACTTTTTCAGCATGGAGGGCCGTGTTCAGAGCGCGCTCCACATCTGCCGCTGACACATCGGGTTTGTTCACAACTAGCGGCTGGACCAGCGGCTGTCGTTCGCGCGGCTGATCGGCAGAGCTGGCGCGCTTTCCTTCGCCTTGCATGTGTGGTAGCACTGTCCCCGCCACAGTTGCAAGCGCCAATGAAGCCGATACAACATTGCAAGAGCCTGCCCCATGCATGGGCGGCACCTCGTTGGAAGCTGGCATCCTTGCGGGTAATGCGGAAAGCTGCAAATTCAACTTTCGTCGAAAGCTTTCATCAATGGATGGTAGAGTCAAGCAAAGGCGCAAAGGTCCGCCCATTTGATCGCTGGGGGTTCCCTCGCGAACACCTGCGCTGTTTTGGGCGGCGAGGTCGAACAAGCGACAAATGCCATGTTGGTCCGAACGGAACCCGAGGCGCCGCGGAAGGCACGTGTTTGCGTTTGTGACGGTGATGCGGCGCTGGTCTTGGAACCTTTGCAACAATAAGCTGAGGGCAAGCTCGTCGTTGGACAGAGCCGGCCCTGGCACTTCCGCTGCAGTTCTTGCTGCGTTGGCGTTTGTGCGACGCCTGCTTTGCCCGCCGTCTTCATCTAGTGTCGGTGGGCCCGCCCGCTGGTCTGGAGCAAGCTTCATCTCGTTGAAGCATGTCATTATTCCCGTAAGCATCATGTTTAGGTGCTCTGGCGCTGCTAGCAACAAGCTCGCATGAATTTCAGTCACTGCAGGTGCCAGAGGGAGCAAGATAATCTGCGTTGCCGGATCGCAGCAGCGACCGCTCCTGATGAGATGCCTTTGCCATGCAAAAGGCTTCCTGCAGCAAGTGACACGCTGTAATGTGCGAAGTGGTTGTGAAGCAGTGCTTGCCAACTGCGCCTGCAGCGCACGGTAAAACTGTATCCTTGTCCGCTTCGGCCTGATGGCGGAATTTTGCCCAAAGGCGAGCTCCAGATTCCGACAGGCGAAAAGGCTGTTGGCAAAAGTTGCGCGAATCTAGTGTTTGGCCTAACCGTGACGCAAGAACTGCAAGCATATCTGTCATGAACAACGTAGCGCCAGCAAATGTGACGTGAGGCGCGCTGGGGTCGTCTTCTTGTTGGCTGCGCGGCCACAAGAAAGTCGGGCGGAACCCCAGCCCATGCCTCCAAACGGGCAACCTCGCATAAACGCTTGGCCCCAGTAGTCGTGGATGATTTTGGGTTGCCCGGCGTGAAAGAAAGCAAAATTGGTTGTGGGAACGAAGTACTGCTCAGCGTTGATGCTAAGTGGCCCATAACTGTTTCCATTCTGTGTGTTCTGCAAATAGCAGTGTTGCACTTTCCTATCAGATGTAGGACACTTGCCTTTGCCTTTTGCCCAGGCAACATCTAGAGCACTCCAGGCTTCTTCTGAAAGCCAGCAAAGATGGCCACGCGTGGCTTTCATGCGCCTGGCAAAGTCACTGTTAGTAGATTGTTGCACGAACAATGTCTTATCCTTGCCTGGCCCAGGCGCAAAGAAACATTGCGGCAACCGATCTACCAAACATTTCTTGGCTTGCGAATGCGACACAAAGACACTGTCGAGGCACTGGCGAAAGAAAGGCGATTTGCCGCAATTGCTGTCGGCAGTGAGCAACGCAAAAGTCCGGCCACCGGACGTGATCGGGCCGCAGGCCAAAGCCCGGTAGGGCTTACCTTCAGGTATAAGGCTGTGCGCCCCATGCCGCCGACCATGCGCGGACCATGCGCATACGTTTTGTGCTGGGCCTGCCCTTATGAGGGGCGAAGGATTCGCGGATTGGTTTAGGCGATTTTTGTAGCATCTCCCCGCAGCGCCCAAAAACGAACATTTTTAGGGGGTGCCTAATACTGGACAACACCCCCAGCATTGCCAGCATCATCCCGGATGATGCGGATGATGTTATGCATGCCGGCGATGCGGGTGATGCTGGGGATGTTGTCCCCCCAAGTCGGGCCAATTTTGCCGAAAACGTGCAACCTGAAAATCTTAAAATCTAAAGTGGATGGAAATGGATGTTGAAATCTCAAAATCCTAAAGTCTCAGATTCTCAAAATCTTAAATTAATATCTAACAATCAATCTTAGACTCTCAAGATCTTAAAATCTTAGAACTTAGAATCTTAAAATCTAAAAATATAAAAACTTCCTAAAGTCTTCGAATCTTGAAATCTTAAAAACCTTATGTCTTAGAATCTTGAGATCGCATCCCCCGCAGCATCCAAAAACGAGTCCAAAAAGGAGTATTTTTAGGGGGTGCCTAATACTGGACTACACCCCCAGCATTGCCAGCATCATCCCGGATGATGCGGATGATGCTATGCTTGCTGGCGATGCGAAACAAGGGGCTGAGGGGGAAATACAAGGAAACAGGAGTGACTGAAAGTGAACGAAATGAAAGTCAAAGGAATTGCACGAAAATGAAGAGGGCACTGGAGAGAAACCGAGATGCAGGAAAATGCACGGGCAGAACGTGAAGGGAACCGCTGTCCCATGGGAAATGGCTGGATGGAATGGGCTGGAAAAAGGATGGACAAAAAGGATGCAAAATTGATGGAAATGAAGGGGCGTTGATGAAAAAATGCGGGAAATGGAGGGAAAGGGGATGGATGGAAAATGTGTGGACAATTGATGGAAAGTTCCTGGAAAATGCATTGATGGAATGAATGGAAAAAGGATTGCAACAGGGTGCAACAATTGAGCATCCATGGCGGACATTGCTTCGGATGATGCAGTCGATGCAGGGGGTGCTGTCCAGGCCGGTCAGGGACGTGTGGGGAAATGAAGGGACAGGGGAATGGAAATGGATGGGAAATGTCTGGAAAATGGATGTCAAAGGAATTGCACGAAAATGAAGAGGGCACTGGAGAGAAACCGAGATGCATGGAAAATGCACGGGCAGAACGCGAAGGGAACCGGACAGCGGGAACGAAAAGGGAAAGGAATACGAATAAAAAGTCTTCAAGGAAAGGGAGCTGAAACGGCAGTGAAGTGGAAGGACATGCCAGGAAACTGTCAGGGAAGACATGCAAAGGGAGTGAAGTTCAAATCATCCCGACAACTCACAGGACTTGGAGGGAAAGGAAATGAAAGAACGGGACGGGGTGCCCGGTGGCCGGCTGTGTCGCGTCAGCGTGTAAATAATTAATCCGGCCACCGGACGTGATCGGGCCGCAGGCCAAAGCCCGGTAGGGCTTACCTTCAGGTATAAGGCCGCGCGCCCCATGCCGCCGACCATGCGCAGAACATGCGCCGACCATGCTCGGACCACGCGCATACGTTTTGCGCTGGGCCCACCCTTATAAGGAGCGAAGGATTTGCGGATTGGCTTAGGCGATTTCCGAGGATTTTTGTAGCATCTCCTTGCAGCGCCCAAAAACGAGTCCAAAAACGAGTATTTTTAGGGGGTGCCTAATACTGGACTACACCCCCAGCATTGCCAGCATCATCCAGGATGATGCGGATGATGCTATGCATGCTGGCGATGCGGGGGATGCTGGGGATGTTGTCCCCCAAGTCGGGCCAATTTTGCCGAACACGTGCAACCTGAAAATCTTAAAATCTGAAGTGGATGGAAAATGGCCTGGATTGAAATCTCAAAATCCTAAAGTCTTAGATTCTTAAAATCTTAAATTAAAATCTAACAATCAATCTTAGAATCTCAAGATCTTAAAATCTTAGAACTTAGAATCTTAAAATCTGAAAATATAAAAACTTCCTAAAGTCTTCGAATCTTGAAACCTTAACCTTATGTCTTAGAATCTTGAGATCTTAAACTCTTAAAATATGAAATTCCTAAAGTCTTACAATCTTAAAATCTCAGAATCTTAAAAAGCTTTAAAAACTTAAATTCTTTAAACCTCGAACAATTGAAATGTGAAAAGCTTAAATTATCAAAACATTACATTCCTTCAATCCGGGCTATATTTGAACTTCCTTAAACTCTTAATCTTGAATTGTTGAAATCTTGAAACCTTAAGATCTTAAAATTACAACCTTAGAAGATAGAATCTTGCAACCTGAAAATATAAACATCCTCAAGTCTTCGAATCTTGACTTCTTGAAACCCTCATGTCGTTGAATCTTCAGATGTTAAAATCTTAAAATATGAAACTCCTAAATTATCAAACTCTTAAAATCAGAATCTTAAAAGCTTCAAAAACTTAAATTCTTTAAATCTCGAACTATTGCAATCTGAAAATCTTAAATTTATAAACAAGTAAAATATAGTAAAATTCCTTCGATCCGGGCTATATTCTAAATTTCTTAAACTCTTAATCTTGAAATTTTGAAGCCTTGAAATCTTAGGATCTTCAAATCTTAACTTCCGAAAGTCGCCAAATCTGAAAATCTCAAAAAATAAAAGCTTAAAGCCTGGAAAATGGCTGTGCAATGGCCTGGCTGTTATAACCTTCAAAAACCTTAAATCTTTGAATCTTAGAACCTTAATTCTTCAACCATTGAAACCTTAAATTCCGAAAGTCTTCAAATCTGAGACCCTTAGAATCTCAAAGTTTTGAGAATTTTAAATCTTAACATCTACTCATCGGACTTACAGGAAAGGGAAGTGACAGAAACCCTCATGTCTTTGAATCTTCAGATGTTAAAATCTTAAAATATGAAACTCCTAAATTCTCAAACTCTTAAAATCAGAATCTTAAAAGCTTCAAAAACTTAAATTCTTTAAATCTCGAACTATTGCAATCTGAAAATCTTAAATTCATAAACAAGTAAAATATAGTAAACTTCCTTCGATCCGGGCTTTGAAGTCTTGACATCTTAAGATCTTAAAATCTTAAATTCCGAAAGTCGCCAAATCTGAAAATCTCACAAAAAATTTTAAAGCCTTCGAAATCTGATAATGGATGGAAAATGGCTGGGCAATGGCCTGGCTGTTATAACCTTCAAAAACCTTAAATCTTTGAATCTTAAAACCTTAATTCTTAAACCATTGAAACCTTAAATTCCAAAAGTCTTCAAATCTGAGACCCTTAGAATCTCAAAGTTTTTAGAATTTCTAAATCTTAACATCTACTCATCGGACTTACCGGAAAGGGAAGTGACAGAACGGGCAGGGCAAGGTGCCCGGTGGCCGGCTGTGTCGCGTCAGCGTGTAAATTCTAGGCCGCGTTTCGTGCTCAAGCTTAAGGGGGTTAAAGCACACGTGGAGGTCCCGATGGCAAACCAATGGCGCTAGAGTCAACAAAAAGCCAAACGGAAATTCGTGAGCCACGCCAGCCCTTTCTGCAATCGACAAACGACAGCCAGGAAGAACGGCAGAAGCTTCGTAAGTGGAAGCTGGCAGTTCCAGGCGTCGGAGACTGAGCCTTCAAAGGAACAGCTATCCACAGCTCTTTGTTTCCACAACTCAAGCTCCTTCTCGAAGACCATGCCGAAGCTGAGGCCAAAATCATACGGCTGGACAGGCCACTCTGCAGGCAAGTCGTGAAACAGGCAAGCTAAACGCTCCGTGTCTGCAGAAGAGATGCGCATGTGCTCAGCGCGCAAACAAGCCACAGCAGACTCCACAGCATCCTGCCGGGCGCGCCAAAAATCGGCCACTAAATCATCGACACGCACTGGCAGGCTCGGAGACGGAGCCAAAGCGTGCAACGGCTGGTGCGCCCTGCGCGTCGCACTTCGGGATCGGGATCTTCCCCGGCGCTGTGCGTCTACGGCTACAATGGGTTGGTCTAGGATGGCCTGCGCTGAGCCTGCGCTGTCTCGCTCTGGGGGTCAAGGTCAATTGCAGCCCTTTGCGCCCTGAGGCGGAAGCCAGCGCCACACATACGTAGTGGCTTCTTGGTGTGTGGAAGCAAGCACGGACAGATGGAAGCAAGCGAGAAAGCCTTGCTGGGCTGCAAGTCACTGCAGATCTCTGACGCCAGGCCGTTCCCCATCATGTTTGGCGCTGCACGTGCGTGGCAGCCGCAGTTTGCCGAATCTATTGAGGCCTGTAGTTGGTCAAGGGTCGCTGGCACTGTTGTGCCCGAGAAGCTCTGAGCACGATTGAGGCATGGAGCGCTGCAGCCCTGCAACAGCGGTTGGACAATTTTTCTTGGGAGCGGCGATGGGCGCAGCAACGAGCCGGCGGCCCCACAGTTGTTTGGCTGAAGTGAAAGTCTGTCGGAGAAGAGTTTGGCCAAGTGGCCGTGATGGACGCACGCTCGTGCGGCGAATCAGCATTAGGAACATCAGTTTGGAGTTGGCTTGCCATTGGCGCACTCTTGTCGCCACACTGCTTGCTTAGGTCCGGCTGCGAAAGCGAATCCAGGTCCAACATTGTCGGCGGGCACGCGCACGCCAGCACAGGAGTTCCGTTGAAGTGACAGACTACGAGAGAGGAATCTGGCCAGGTTTGTGATATGCGCTCAGGCTCCTGCTGCAAAGTGTGATTGGGAGCAGATGCGGGGAGAGACGCTATTGGCAAAGGCTCCGTTGCGGACGCCCGCTTTTGCAGCGCTTGGTTCGACGCATCCGCTGTTGCGTTAGAGCCTTCGCGCGCAGCAAGCGCCTGCGCGCCGCCTCTCTTACAAGAATGCCCATAACAGCCGCAGTAAGCGCTGGCAGTGTGTGTGCAACAATGTGACGGGAGGCACGATCTGACATAGCGCTGAACACAGCGCGCTCCTGGCGAGCGGGCAAGCCTATATGCTCTCTGTTCCACGCAAGTTCGGTAGAAGGAGCACTTGGAGCTGCGCCTCCGTTCTCTGGGGCACTAGCCGGCTTTAACTCCTTGCGCAGCCAAACTGGAAAGGCAAACAAAGCTGCATTGCTTTGCGCATGCGACGAATGGCACGACTTTCTTTTGCCGCTTCCTGTCATGGCGGGGCACGAAGAAGACTGCGACAATGTTGCAACGCCGCACCGCATGTGGTCGCAGCCCCCGCAAAGGCAGTAAGCGTATAAGCCAATGCAAGAACAGCCTTGTGTTGAGTTGCGCAGTGTCCGCTCTTCTGCTGCGACCGTATCCTTGCACCTGCGCTTGACTAGGGTCAGCGCAGGACTCACTCGCACTTTCGCTTGCTGAAAGAGTGGCTGGCTGAACACGGAAGTTCCAGGAGGTGGCCCTAGCGCAGGAGCGGGGAATCTCCTGGCCACGGCAACACTGCTGTTGGGCTGCTGCGTTGTTGGTGGGCATTGCGACTCACTTGGTTGTCTGCGCGCAGGACACAGAAATGTTTCTAATTCGCGCAAGCCTGGCATGGGAGTTTCGGGGTCCAGGTCAATGACTCCAGGGCGCTTGCCTGCCTTCAACTTAAACCCTGCACCATGCATGAGTGGTGCAACATGTTTTTTTAGCTTCCGTGGGCCTTGGACAGCGACGGAAGCAGCACGCTAGAAAGCCCAGGACGCACATTGCAGCAGGGCGGGCTCAGGGCGTGTGTCCCTTGGCAGGCTTGAAAGTGGCCGTGCGCAGCCCCACTTTGGTGCGTGTAAAGCATGATGGGCGCCAGTGGACACTCTGACATTTTTGCTCGAGACTGCGAGAATGACAAGAAAGCAGGCTCTTGCCCTGGCTGGAACAAAGCCACGCCCTCAGCAGGGTCGTGCACAATTAGCAACCCAAAAGGGAAATAGGAAGCCAGCGCTGTGACAGCTACGCAAATGCGCTCATCAGAAGTTGTTGGACCCAACAACGTTGCCGTTGTTGCCGGGCTAACGCTTTCATTACCTACTGCGTACGCAGCAACGCGCTGCATGGTTTGCCCGACAGTGAGGCCCGTGTGCTGGGAGCTTGCAAACCACCAACAATGCTCTGCGACGTCATTTGCTGTTGGGAGGACACCTAGCGACTTAAGGCATTGCAGCGTGCCGAGGTGCAAGGAACTTTCGCTTGGGACACCTGTCCTTGCGGCACTCTGAGGCAGCACAAGTCAAGCACGGCTTTAGGATCTGGCACGGCGCTGTACGCTTCAGCAAGACACGCAGATGAGACCTTGGCTGAGGCAGGCGAGGGAGCACGCAGCAGCTGCAGAAGGGGGCACGTCAGGCAGTTCTGCTGGGGCATGGGCGGGCAATAACACCAGAGATGGGGGGCGACCCAAAGCCTGCTGAAGCTGTCGCAGTCCCAGTTACGGAAAACAAATCCGCAAGGGAATGAGATAGAGCAGGCAGCAGCGCAAAAGCCCAGCCCAAAAAAGTGCTGCATCGGGCATGTCAAGCGTAATGGACGAAGTCGGGGCACGCAGTGAATGTGGAGACCTGGCTGCACGACCGCGCAAGGGAGGGCTGGTAGCGGCGGCTGACGCATCAATTGAGCAGGATGGCTGCGGCATAGGTGCTGCCGATGGCTGCACGCACCTAGAGGCCAAACAAGTGAGTCTAGAGGCAACGACCGAGCCAGGAGCGGCGCCCTCACAGATGAGCGGAAGCCCAAAGCCGGCAGAAACAGTAGCAGTTGCAGCCACAGACAACAAATCCAGAGGGGGAGGAGAAGGAGCACGTAGCAACGCAAACGCGCTGCTGCCAGCTGCTGCAGTCGCAACATCACGGTTGAAGCAGGCACGACGAGCAGCGACTGCGGTGAGACAGGAGTTGTGGCTGAAGTTGAAGCATCCAGCATTTCGACCAAGCACTCTGGGCGGGACACCAAAGGCGGACCTGATGGCAATGACAGCGCGGGCGGGGAAGCTAAAGAAGCAGGAGCAGAGGCAGCGACCAAGCCGGGCACAGGGCATTGTGACGCGTCGAGGCCACGGAAGCTTGTTGTTACTGACGCTTCCTGAGACTGCGACTCTGGAAAACTGTGCGCCGCAAGACGACGGATAGCGTGATGCAAGGACCACCCTTGTCGCTTTTTATGCTTGCGCATCAGCTTGCGGGTCAGCGGCGAATCCCATCTTCGGGAAATGACAGCGGGAGCGAGGAAGTCAAAGAAGTGACCGAGGCAGGCGCGGGGCACGGGCATTCAGTAACATCGCAGACGAGCGGAAGCCCAAAGCCCGCTGAAGCGGAAGCAGATGCAGCCACAGAGAACAAATCCACGAATGAAGGAGAAGAGGCACGGAAGCCCCGGCCAAAGACAGTGCCAATGCCAGCTGCTGCAGTCGCACCATCAGGCACGTCGCGCATGGCTGAAGAAGGCAGAACAACATGCAGCGACTGTGAAGGCTTGGGGGGCGAACTGTGCACATGTGAGGGAGCGGTGGCAGCTGTGGCTGAAGCATCAAGCTCGTCGATGAAAGTGCCTCGGCGGAGTTGCACTGCTGGGCCACATGGCAATACCAGCGCGGGGACAGACGCCAACGAAGCGGAGGCAGAGGCAGCAACCGAGACAGGCGTGGGGCGCGGACAGGCAACAACACCACAGACGAGCGGAAGCCCAAAGCCTGCTGCGGCGGTAGCAGTCGCAGCCACGAACAAATCCAATGATAGCAAATCCGCTAGGGAAGGAGCACGCAAGACCGCAGAAGCCCAACCAAAGACAGCGCTGCAGTGGGAAGCTGCAGCAGGCGTTTCCTAGGAACAGCATGGCAGTGCAACACTGCGGTCGCAAGCTAAGGCCCTGACAATGAAAGTATTTTGCAGACCTTCAACTTCTCCATGACGGTTTTCAGCACGGGAGACCTAAGCCGGCTAAATGCTGGGCTGACAGAAACCAATTAAAACACCGCAACGCAAACTTCCGAGGGCATGGCGAGACCTGGAGCATGATCGGGCTTCGGCTGCAATAGACTGCCATGACTGCCGGGGACATCTTCCAAGTTGCAGGCCTTACTCCAGCACAAGGTGTGAGCCTCGACAAACCCAACATGCTGAGGAGAATGCTGACAGCAAGCTACCGACATCCTGAGTGAGCTAGAAAGGATTTGCTTTCTGGTCTTCTGTGTCAAAGCAGATTGCTGCAGCGCTGGACGTCTAAGGGGGCGGCGAGATCTGAAGAAAGATGCAACTGGAGCACGCTGTCCGTAGCGTCCTGTGCATTCTTGCTAGGCCGGGCGTAGCTCAAGCTGTTCAATCTACCATTCCTCCTGCGTGTTCGAAATGTATAAGTGCCGGGCCAGATTTTGATGTTTGTCAACCATTTCCTGAGTGAACGCGAGCGCAAATGCGAAAGCAAGCTTGCTGGCTTGTCGAATCTTAGGGCGTGGCGTGGTGTTGAGAAACTTCATAGTTATGAACATTACCAGGCGTGTCTCGAGCATACGTTTTAGGGCGGGCCTGGCCTGCGTCCGCCGGAAGCCGTGAACGCGCGCGCTGAGCGTCTGACGATGCAAGTGAACCTTAGCTGCTGAAGCCATATAACCAACATCAGATCTTAAGGAACATCACTGCAAGGAATGTTCCCAGACGCATTTTCAACGGTATGCGGCTACACCATCTTGTTTTCTACGCGAGCCATGAATGCGCACACTAAGTCTTTGACCGTGCGAGCAGCCTGTCGCGAATGAACACGAGCATTCTTGCACACCTTCTGAACAGGGAGAACCCACGGACGCAGCACGCTCGACGTGCCAGGTCTTTCCTGCCGCTGCTGCGCAGGGGCTTGCTCACTTCTTATCTGTGGGTTCAGGCTTGGAGCCAGAAGCTACTAGGAAACTCTTGCAATTTCATTGGGCTTCGATTTTTCGTTGCGCGCGCTTTTGGATCGGTCTGACAGTCTGTTTGTCTGTCTGTCTGTGTGTCATCTGTCGCTCTGCAGCATGCCTGGTTGTCTGATTGTTTGTCGGTCTGTTTGTCTGTCCGTCCGTCTGTCTGTCTGTCTGTCTGTCTGTCTGCGTGTCTGTGTCTGTCTGTCTGTCTGTCTGTCTGTCTGCCTGCCTGTCTGTCTGTCGGTCTGTCTGCTTGTTGGCTTGTGTGTCAAGACGCGACTTCTCATTGCAACGCAGATTTTTGGTTGCTGTCGTGAATTACGCTCCATGAGTTGTTTTTTTCGCACGCCTTTTTGTTTCATGCTCTTGCACATTGCAGACTTCCCGCAGCTTTGCCTGGGCCTTCCGATCTCGTTTTCTATTCCTGTGAGGTTTTCACTGCAGCGCTCCGCGTGCGCCAGCCCAAGTCTGCCCGCTGTGCTGGATGTAGAGCCTTACTGCGAAGCTGTGCTCAGGATGCCTATCGTTCTGTACTCCCGCTGGCAAGCTCTTCTCGCGCGCCAACTTACTGACCCGGAGGCTCACAGCCTTGCCTACGTCCTTCACAAAGGCGCGTCGGGCTCACAATCCAGCAGCTCGCTTTCCTACTTAACCGCAACACGGCCATCTCCGTTGAACATTGTCCGGGCCTCAGCGTTTTGCATTTGCTGCGTGGTGTGTATCACACGTTGCTCCGCGGGTCCAGCGAGCAGTGTGCAAGTTCGCATGTCTTGCTTCTACTCTGTATACTGCATGGTGGCAGTGTGCCCAGCACTGCCTCGCCTGGGTTCGCAGGCTCGGCGCCGCTCTGAACCCGCTCCGCGACCATCTCCTCAGCCGTCGCAACCAAAGTAGTTTGCACACATGCGAACAAGTCGTAGGGGCAAGTTACGCGACAAGCATGGCAAGCGCTCGGCGGTCATCTATCGCAGCGCGCGTGCAGGCATGCGCTCGTCGTACACATAAGCCACAGCCACCGGCATCCTAACAGACATGCCAGAAGTCGCCCGCCAAATCATCACCATGTCCGACAACCCAGGGGCACCACTTGCTGCGAGGCCAAAATCAAGAATGAGCTCCGCTTACCATAAACTCAGACCCTATTTGGCTGGAGGCACTTGGTCAACCAAAAGTTGCATTTTGGGGGGTGGCTCTGATTTAGCTTAATCCGTTAGCTTGTGCTCAAACGAAGTGTTGCGCATCTCAGCTCAGTTTGCACCCGGTGATTAAACCAAAACAGACTAGAAAACGTATACCAAGACCATAATTCAAAGAGCGCTGGCAAGGCTAGACCAAAGCAACAGAACTGTTGACCAGCCCGTTCCCACAGACACATCTCAGGCGAAGCCAGCCATGAGTAAGGACTTGTGTTCAAGACTTGCCAAAAAGTGGGTGGACCCTCGTGCAACGCAGCAACTTGGAGGACCAAATTAATGGAACCGTTTTCCGCACGCGCAGCATTATTCAGGCGGCAGCCAACAAAGGCTGCAAAAAGAAAAGTGAAGCACGCCGTTCCCCTTAAAAACCATACCCAATTGAGAGAGACGTATAATAAACAAGGGCTGTGAGTGAGACTGTGTTGGAAACTCTGAATGTCAGTCAGTGTGGTTGCAATGCATATATGCCCGCAACCGGAAGCATCCCTTCTTGTAACACTTCCACGAATCCTCGGGCACAACGTTTGCCAGGCGGGCCCTTGAATTTGCACTTTCCAGACTGAAACGCAAAGCAGAGTGGCTTGCCGTCATCATCTGTTGCCACACAACCTTCCGGGAGGTTTGGCCTTCTGAGGCTTTGCCCGTTCCCTTGCTGTTCGGGCGTTCCTCCTTTTGGGCAGGTACTGCAAGACCTCATGCGAGGTTTTCAACGCCTGAATAGCTTCATCAAGAGGCTTTGGATCGGCAGGACCACGTTGCAAACATCCCATAGTGCGGTGAGCCGCCAAAGTGAACATCTGCTTGTCACACTCCACCAACTGCTGCAAAGCAGTGACCTTGTTGAATCCATGGGGCTGTTCACGAGCCACATGAGTGAAGAGAAACTGCACCCAAGCCTCAACTACCGTAAACTCTGCAATTCCCGCCAAATCCATAGCTAGGCTGCGGCGCTGGAGCGCAGCTCGTAGCTTCAGTTCGGTTGAAGCCTCGCACCTGGGGTCCTGGGCTTTCGGGGAAATCTTGAGCAGACCTGAGGCATCAGTCGAGATAGCGCTGTCTCTCTTCATGGTCTGCGTCTCCTGAGCACGACTGCAGCAAAGCTCAGGCTTCACGTACACCAGAATACCAGTCTCGCACATCTCCACTCGTATCCGGGGTGAAGATCAACGGCCTCCTGGGCGGACTGCCGCGCCACCCTCTCAGCTGTAGGCAAATGGTCGCACTGGGGTCGGCGTTGGATTTAAACACGGCTTCGCACATCTACCAGAGCTCTGGTGTGGCACTCGAAGAATAACCGCCTCAAAGTTGCAAGCTGGCTGGCATCGGGTTCTGCCTGCAGCAAATCCGCCACGAACTCCTTGAACATCGTGTCATTCGCAGACTGGGGCGAATATGCCACCGCAAACGCAAAATTTCCGAATGTAGCCAGTTGCATTGCTTTGAGCCTATCCACGATCCACTCTTCCGCGCCAATCTTGGAAGCCCTGTCAACGAAAGCCGCTTCTGATTCCAAGGAAGAAGCCATGGCTGCACAGACGAACCCAAGAAACTGGAAAAGGCTGAAGTCCTGTAACAAGAGGGAGCTATCCACATCAGCTTCCTCAAAAACCCGGCATTCACTGACGATTTACAAAAGTGCGTGTTGCCACTGAGCATCAAGAATGCTGTGGGTTGTTTGCCGAGAGGTTCCCTCCCGATGCAAGCTTTTCTTGCTGCGGGCAGATAGGGACTGCGGCACCCAAGCACTTTGTACTCCTAGAACAAAACGATGAAAAACGGTGCACTCACAAAGTGTGTGTCAAGCACCACATGCTCCACCCAAGATTGTGGCAAGTGAGTCAAGCCTTCACCTTTCCACATGGATGTGATGTGCAAGCAAAGCACCCACAAACACCACAGGCCAGATCCGAGATTGTGGCAAGTGAGTCGGTTTTCACCTTTCCACATGGATCACTGGCTAGGTGCTGCCAGCATGCATTGCACCGCTCGGGAACCGAGGTTTGAGAGGCAATCCTTTCAGGATCACACGACTCAGCGCCAAGCTCAGGCTCGACCGTCATACAGCAAAGTGAAACACACCGTATCCGAGCACTCACATCTCTCGTTGATACACTCTCTTGCACTGCGAGCAACCTTCAAGCAGCCCGATGTCGACAGGGCAGTCTTTCAAACATTTGAAGTTTCCCGTCAACCTACGTCCGCAAATGAAATGATCGTCCTCGTTCACAACATGAACCAGTCCCGACAAGTTGCGCACAACCATGGCCGCAACAGGGGTCTGTGGAAAGTCCGGGAATGCATCTATGCCCGGAAGTCTTGCATCTTCGGGAGAGCCATTGCCTGCATCCGAAGCAACACTTGACTCCGAATCTGAGTTTGCCACCGCTTGCCCAGGGTCAGGTTGTTGCAGAACGGGATGAGCAGGTCCAGCACATGATGCAATACGCAATACCCGGTCCAAAGCAGGTAGGTCAGGATTGTACATACCAGCTCTGATCAATACAAACATCTGCAATACCTTTGCATACAAAGTTGTATAAGATTCGCGAGCATACGTTGCCACAGACTTCATACCCGGATCCAGGTGGTGACCCAACAGGCGTCTCTCAGCAGGGGTGAAGACGATGTCCACAGACCTACCTGCCCAGGTCAGATCCAAAGCTGCGTGGGTCCCAATCTGACATGCGCTTGCCCAAAACCTCGCGCAACCAGCAGGTGCCCTCGGAGGCACTCATCGGGGCTGACACCCAGCAACCTTTCCGTTCTGAAAAGCTCGGGAGAGCGCAATCGTCAAAACCGAGGCGCTCAGCCTGCCTTGCTTGAAGCCATCGTGAAGCCCAGTCCTTGCCGGTCACCCCGTGACCTAGAGCCACGTACGGAAGAAAGCGTGTTCTCGCATCTAGGCTGAGGGAGGTTTTGGACGAAATGGCGTCAGCATATAGCAGAGACTCCTCCTCGGAAAATTCTACGCTTAGCTTCCGAAGTCTTTGCGCATCCTTCCAACGGCAACATGCGTGAATGCAGAAAAGGAGTTGACCCAAAATGCACTGCACGAAGGAAGGTTCGTGATTCATGGCTTCCTCCAGAATCCTGACCTGAAAGACACTCAAGGGAAACTTCTGTGACAGAGGATGCTTGCCCAAGTACATGTCTCTGGCCACTCCACGACATCTGCCTGAGACCACTGCATTAATATCCACAAGCAGGAATTTGACGGTCCCCTCCAGGAAAAACAAACTCTCAATGATGCGTTGGGCAGACGTTGCACCAGCTCCTGTAGCCCGCATCTCGCAGAGCGCCGCATAGAGTTCAGATTCGGTAAGCCTGAAAGGTCGATCCACACCAAGACCTGCCAGGATGTTTACCAAACGCTGTAATGAACTTGCTCGCTTCTGCAAGGTCGAAGAGGCCTTCATCCGGAAGCAATCAGCGAAAGACTGAGTTGCGGCATCGTGACTCAATCCATCCTCCAAAAGGCTTCCCAAGCTGGTACCCAACTGCGTGGCAAATTGATCACTCAAAATCAAAGATTGCAGCTTGAGCAACGCCACCCTACGGATGTCCTCGTCCGGAAGCTCACGTCGAGAACCTTTCAACACAAGCTTCCTGACAAGAGTCTGCTGGGTGGAACTTTGAACAGAACTCTCAGGTCTGTCGATGACAGTGCGAGAATTCAACACGTCACTCGAACCAATACGAGTAGGTAAGCATGGCATCGACTCCCAAGGCAGAGGCTCACCAAGCAACCGCCTTCTTTTAGAATCTCTAGCACACTGTTTCCAAGCGGCTTCCGATCCATGCAAATCCAAAACAGCCAGCCGAAGTTGCGGTTGAGAAACAGGCTGTTCAGCAAGTAGGGTAGGAGGTTCTAAGGTGACAGATGGTAATAACTGAACTGACGCATCACCCAAATCATCTGCACTGCCCACTGATCGCTCTCTAGAAACGGAAGCAGAGTCTGGTTCGCAATCGGCAGCGGCCAAAGTTCTCCCCGACCAGCGTTTGCGACACCCTCTCAAGTCCAGACCTGCCTCCTGGCCAACATCTAAGGAATCAGCTCCTGTGTCATCCACCATAGCGAAAAACCATGGCAAAACTGTCGACTACAAAGGATCTCCGAAGATTGAAGGCCTACCCGCCCACCACACCCTTAGAGCCGCAATGTTTCCAGACATGAAACATTGCGAAGTCACCTGATGACAGCAAAATTAAAACGGAAAACGAACTACACACAGAGCAGACACATCTCACAGCATGCGACTGCAACTTCAAATGTTCGTTCAAAACTTGCATAGACAACGTCCACATTTCACATAAAAATCCAAACTGCGACGCCACAAAAAGCATGCCGCACAAAAACAGACCAGGCTCAAAGGAGCCTTGTTTGGCTTAGCTATAGAGAAAGTATTGTCTGCAAGCAGAAATTCCCAAAGGGGCTGAAAGGGACTCAGCGGGGCTGGGGGCTGAAAGGGACTGAAAACTCAGAGGGGCTGGGGGATTGAAAGGGACTCAGAGGAGGGCTGAAAGGGACTCAGAGCTGAAGGAACTGAAAGGGCTGAAAAGGATTGAAATGGACTGAGAGGGGCTAAGGGAATTGAAAGGGACTCACAGGGCCTGACAGGAACTGAAAGGGCTGAAAAGGACTGAAAGGGACTGGGAGGGGCTGAAAGGGGCTAAAGGATTTGAAAGAGCTGAAAGGGACTCAGAGGGGCTGAAGGAACTAAAAGGGCTGAAAAGGACTGAAAGGGACTCAGAGAAGCGGAAGAAAACGGAAAAGCCTGAAAGGGGCTGAAAGGGACTCACAGGGGCTGAAAGGAACTGGGGGCTGAAAGGGACTCAAACAAACTGAAAGGGCTGAAAAGGACTCAGAGCTGAAAAGGACTCAGAGGGGCTGAAGGAACTGAAAGGGCTGAAAAGGACTGAAAAGGACTCAGAGGGGCTGAAGGGAACTCAGCCCTGAAAGGATCTGCAAAGGGGCTGAAAGGGACTCACAGCGGCTGAAAGGGACTCGACTGAGAGGAGCTGAAAGGATCTGAATCTGAAAGGGGCTAAAAGGGACTTGGAGGGGCTGAAGAGTAAAGGAGCTGAAAGGGGCCGAAAAGGAGATTGGGGACGAAAGATGCTTGCGAGACCCGGCGCGCGCCACAGCGCCAGGAACGGAAGCAACTGGCCACCACACAGCGCTGGCGGCACGCGACACGGGGAGCTTAGCAGCTCGCAAGGAGCCGGCCCTCCGGGAATGCCTGACAAGCGCGCGCAACAATAAAAAACAAAATCTCGCGCATGCTTAGCATCAAACACGCAATACTTGATTTAGCATTGCTTGCTGAACTTTCTCTCCCCTATAGTTGCCTGTTTTTGCGCGGCCAATATCGAATTTGGGTAATTCCACTTGTGAAGAATCGGTTTCGAGCATTTCCTTTGTGTTGCCCGCTTTTCAACCTGGAATTCTGGCATCTCATCGTCTTCGGGCAGACTTTGCCCCGCCTCACAACATCCAAGCTATCAAAGATGACCCGCAAACAATCGGATGAAAAACACCCTTGGTCTCTTCGGCTGTCCTGCGGCCTTTGCGCATCTTCAGCCACGGATGGAGATATCCACACGCAGCGAGCCCCAAACAGCTGCATTCAGGATGCAAGCTAGCACGTCGGTGCTCGAGACAAAGCATCCAGCAAAGGACGCTGTTATTTCGATGGAACATATCACGAAATCTCTGGCAAGAACCAGCCCAGGTCGAACAAAAATGCAGCTTATCCGGGTTTTATTTTCCTTAGCATGCCGGAAGCCAACGCCACCAGAACTCCGGAAAAACTACTTGCCAAGGAGCAACTGGGCATGCAGAGGATGCAAAGAGCCAACGCCAAAAGCCGCACAACCCCAACAAAAGCCAAAAGCCAAAAGCCGCGAAGGAACTGATAATGCAGAGGCTGCAGAAAGTCGAAGCCAAAAGCTAAAAAGCCGCTAGCTGGGAATGCAGCGGATGCGGAAAAACTGAGCTGGAAATGCAGAGGACGTTAGCTGGGAATGCGGCGGATGCGGAAAAGACCCAGCTGGGAATGCGGAGGATGCAAAAAGCCAAAGCCGAAAGCCACAAAAGCCGCACAAACCCAATAAAAGCCACAAAAGCCGAGAAGCCGCCAGGCCCGGAAAACAAAAAAACCTAAAAAAACAAAAAAACCTAAAAAAATGGCCGCCCAAAACTGACCTTGAGCAGCTTCGGGCGGGTGCAATGGTAGAACCGAGCCTTTTGGCCAAGGGCCTGCTGGTAGCCGCTTGCCTCGAAACCATACCGTGTCGAAAAGGTCCTGCGGAAACAATTGCAAGTCAAAGGGAGAGGGCAAATTTGGAAAGACCCACGAGCGAGGTTGAAACTTCACTGCCGCTCGAAGAAAAAGTGCATCATCCCGCCACTGCGGCAGTGCCTTGCCCACAAACACCGCCTGGGCGGCTGCGCGGGGGCAAAGAGTCCCTCAGTAATTGGCAAATGGCTTGGCAAAAAGGCAGTGGGTAAGCGGCCTCCTCCGCTGTGTGAATTCCCAAGGAATCTTTCCATGGGGCATGGAAATGATTACCGTCACAAGTGCGGCAAAGTGCCTGTAACCAGGTGGGAGTACCTTTCAGCAGAGTGCGCTTGCGGCAAGCACCTCCATAAGCGCAAAAGTGGACCTCTGTCTGTGAATGCAGAGGGAGTCGGCTCATCATGGAAGTGTCCCACATATAACTGCGAGCAGGGTTCTCAATAAGCCAAGGTATGCCACGCTGGCTGCACATGCCAGCGACAGCGGCCGCGAACGCGTAAAGGTTGTTGGCACTGGTCACCCTAGCAAGGTCCTGGCCTTGAAGCGAAGGCAAACCGTCTGGACGCTGGCCCGAACGGAGTGGGTTCGCAACGCGCCGCCCATTACTGAAAGCTGGAATATCCCTTGCTCGGGAAGCAGTGCCGCACGGGGGTGCAAGCACCACCAGGGCCGGCATCAGCACGTGAGTGTGCTTAGTAGCAACTGCTGGGCGCCGGGCTCGCGCAAGTCCAACTGTAAAACATGCCACCGCTTTGCTGGAACATGGCCCACTGCCACGGACTGAAAACCCATTGAGACGGCTGTGAAGAAAAGTTGCACGATCCTGCAAAGATTTCTACCACACCAGACCTGCGGGCAGGTGCAGAAACAGAGGGACTGGCAGAGGAAACAAGATCCTCTGAAAGTTGCGGCCGAAGGCAAAGCATGGTCTCCTGATAGACGAGGCCTCTGGAAGGCATGGCAAGGCCCTTGAGTGGGTGTGGTTGGAGTATGGGCGAGAAAAGAAACAGCGACCTGGAAAGCGGCGGGGTGCACAGGGGCACACCCGCCAGGCACAGGGGCCAAAAGCACCCGCAAGGGGAGCGCGCAGCACAGGGGCGAATTGAGAAGGACAGCCTCACTGGGCGAGGTGGACGCACAGAAGCATGCCTACCCGGCGTAGGAGCCGAATTGGTTGTAAAAGGGAAAGAGGAGAAAGAAAGGGATGGTGTCGGCAAAACTTTGCAGCGGATGACCCACTGCAAGCCAAAGCCTTAGCGGAGTTGGCCGGCTCATGGGTTCAAGGTAAAGGAGTAAGGCCCAAAGCACTTCATGCACTGATGCTTCAACTGGCACGGCTTGCCGTTCCATGTTGTAATTCCAGCAGAGCAACTCGCCCTGCTCGTTGCGGCCCTTCAGCCCTTTGCCCTGCAAGGGAGCTGGAAAACTGGGCTGGGGCTTGCCACGGCCTTTGGACTTGGCGGGGTGAACCTTGGAGGTCCCTGCCGATTGGAGCGCTTAGGGAGGCCGACGGAGCAGCTGCATTGCAACGGGCGGCATGAACATGAGCTCCTCGATGGCCCGGTCCACATCCACAGCTTCTTGTCTGCTGCTGTGAGCTGTTCCAAAGCAACAGGTGTGAAACCTTGTGGGAGCTGTTGCGTAAGAGTATTGAGAAGGTACGTGTGCCACTTCTGCAAAATGTCGAAAGTGGCAATACCGGCGATTTCAGCTGCTGCTGCACGCCTGGTTATGGCCTGCTGAACTCGCAAGCCATCCGAGACATTGATGGCGGGAGGCCTGACCTTCCTTCAAGGAAAGCTTGCCATCATGGCTCTGCATGACTTGGAGTTCCTTGTTGAACGAGCAAACTCCCGTTCCACTGGCGGAAGTTTCCTCACCACCTCTGACGCTGACTCGGGCCACTTCCTCTTGAGCAATAATCAGACTATGTGCAATTTTCTGGCCGGCGGTCCCGAGAGACCTGTCAAGTCTCACTGGCCCATGCCCGCAGAGAGATCTCATCTGTGGTACCTGGGTGCGAGGCAATGCCCTTGTCGCCAAGGGCCTGCAAAACATCCTCCACAAGTCCAACCTGTTGGGCACGGCCCTGCACGAACTAACCGCAATGAGGCAGCTCTAAGGTTTGTTTGGCCAGAGGCATGGAAGCACTGCTTGCACCAAGGAAAGGGTTGGTGAACCAACAGGCCAACACTTACAAAGTGGTCACGGTTAAGCCGATCGAAAGCAGGGGCTTCTACAATACAGGGTCAACAAGATAGCCTGGAGCGAAAAGGTACACAGGGTTGTCTCCGCCGAGAGCGGGGAGATGGGCGAGGTTTGGCTTGGAGGGTGGCCGGAAAAGGTGGTGCACAGGATCTCCGAAAAGTTCCCGAAAACTCAGCTCCCGAACCGCGGGGATTGGAGGTGCAATCCCGCCAGCGGAGGCTACAGAGAGGCCCCGGCTCCCATCCTTTTTGACTGGCCTCTACGTGTGCCTCTACGCCGCCTGCCACTCACTAATGAGCTCAGCGTCGGGTTGGGGCCCTCGTCGTCGTCATCGCCCGACCGGCAGAGAGCGTCCGCTGCACGCACCGGAAGGCCTTGGAGAAAGTCACCTCTTTAAGCAGCGGCGGTTTTTTTTTATCGAGCATGTGGGACCATTCGAGCATTTGGCAGCTTTTTTTCTTTGCGCGAGTCCAAGCTCAGTGCGTCCGCCTACGAAGATTTCTGCTCTCTTCCTCGAGGATCTCGACGCGGCGCTCCAGCGCCTTACGGCGCTAAGTCTTACGGTTGGCCTCATCCTCAGACAGAGCAGCCCGCTCCCGACCATCTGCAGTTCCGCCAAATCTTGCTCGCTGCGTTCGCAGAGCTCCAGCGCCCCGCCATGGCGCGCAGCTTCGGCGATAAGATCAAGGTACGCGATGCGGAGCCGGTAGTACAGGCGCTCGGCCTGGAGCAGCGCATCCTTGCGAGCCCGCGCCGCACCGGAAGGCCGCAGAGAAGTCATCTCTTTGAGCAGCTGCGGTGGTTCGAAATCATCGAGAAAGCGAAACGAGAGCTCAGGATCTTTTTTTGCTCGCGCTCATCTGTGCGCTTAAGCGGACCGACGTGCCGCCGCAGTCGCGGCATTCAGCCCGCCTCCGCCCATGCTCGCAGAAGGACGAGCCGCCGCAGTCGCGGCACGCGGCAAGCGGCGACGCAAAAGCCGACAGGAGTCGAATTTTCAAGATGAGAAAGGATCTCACCGAGCTGCGCCACCCGCAGGCGGAGAATTCTGTTGCTGCGCTCCAGCTCAACGCGCTCCCTGGCTCCTTGCGATCTCTGTCGATGATATCGTTGAGGCCGCCCACCCGCCGGCGGAGGTGTCTGTTCTCGCGCTCCAGCTCCCCGCAGCGCAGCATTTCATCGAGGAGCTCCTCATCAAGGCCCGCGATGCGAGCGCGCTGGTGCGAGCGCTCGGCCTCGAGCAGCGCGTCCTTGCGGGGCCGCTTGTGTAGCATGTCGCAGGGAGGCCGCTGGGCCATCAGAGCAGCCGCAATGCAGGGAGCGTCCTCGTCCGCCCACGCAGCGGGCTTCTCCAGAAGCCATGCCTGCACGTACCGGAAGGCCGCTGAGGAAGTCATCTCTTTCGGGCCCCAGAGGATCACGAGGTCGAAGGGCGCAGAGCCTGGCGGAGCGTAACGCCCAGCATCCGCAGCTGCTCCAGGTTGCGCCAGTGCCCCAGCGGCCGCGAGTTGTGAGCGTCAAGGCCGTAGACCTTGTCGTTGAAGGGGAGAGCAACTTCTTCTCTACGGTCTCCACGGCTATCTTGTGCGCGCGGCGCTCGCTGCCTTTCTGGAGTACGTGGGTCCAAGATGTACAGCATCCTCACGGTCCAGCCCGACGGCGCGCGAAGGAGAAGCGCAAGATCAAGGGCGTGCCGAAGAAGGCGGTGCCAACGTCCGGCATCTCGAGTACCGGGAGGTGCTGGAGGATCCTGGCGGGGAAGGTCTAAGAACCCATCTGGAGCTCGAAGTTCGTCACGGAGCTCTTGCCCACGGCCCGCTCAAACTTGGCCGGGTCCACGTAGGCGTTCGTGTTCCTGAACTTGTCGGGGTTCATGCAGCAGCGGCCGAAGATGGCGTTCTGGGTGAGCTTCACGGCGACCACGCTCCCCGCCGTCTTAAGCTGCCTTCGCTCGCTGTGCTTGAGCTCCATGAAGCCCGCCATGAAGGGGCTGCAGGCGAAGCGGTAGGCCCTGTGCAGCCTCCAGACCCTGGCGCCCAGCACGTCCCGCAGGAACTTGAGCCGCTTGCCGTCCACGCCCTCCTCCACGTGCATGCCGAGGAAGGGCACGAGCTTCTCGCAGGGCGACGGGGAGAGGCCGAGGCGCTCCGCCATGTCCGCGGTGTGCGGCCCGTACAGGCCCTTCCCG
Source organism: Effrenium voratum (assembly GCA_963377175.1). Lineage (NCBI taxonomy): Eukaryota > Dinophyceae > Suessiales > Symbiodiniaceae > Effrenium > Effrenium voratum. The sequence continues at coordinate 262,269 of CAUJNA010000279.1, forward strand.
ACCTTCATGCGCGCGGGGGGAGCCCAGTCCAAGTGGTCGTGCAGCTCCGGGGGGAAGTCGTAGTCCACGAGGAGCAGGTAGCTCACCTCCTCGGCGTCGGACTCCCAGTTCAGGCTCAAGAGGCACGTCTCGTGCAGCCAGCTCAGCCTCGCTGCGTTGTCTTCGGGCAGGGCGACCTATTAGACTTTTAGGTTCGCATGTACCCTCACTGAGATAGCCATATGTACGTGTGCTTGATTGTGATTGCTTTGGATAAATGTCCATTGAATCGCTTGACATGTTTGCACATGAGGCGCTGTGTTTTGGCACAAAAGGAGCGATCTGAAGTGATATAATAAATAATATGGTAGCGGAGCACCTGTAAAATCAGGGACTCCAGTAGAGCCATAGCCCTTTTCGGAACTGGTTGGAGTTGCGGGTCTGTACACACACGTGCTTGCGGGCACAGCACACTTTGAGGAGTGGAAAGGCTTTGAGGAGCCATGGAACCCATGGTGCAGGTGATGGCAGAGATGCAGAGGAACACACACGCGGTCAGTCGAACGCTTGAAGCTGTGAACACTGCCATCGGGGAGTTGCAAGCAAGGGGCAGCCCTACTGGAGGAAGTGAAAAGATCATCCAGAAGCCAGATTTGTGGCGACCTGCAAGCATGGAAGAAGAGATGACAACATGGCCAGAATGGTCATTTCTGTTCCGGGCTTACATTGAATTTCATGTTCCTGCATATTCAGCAGATTTGGATCATGTGGAAGGTGATCTGACAAGCCAGTTGGATTTCAATGATTATTCTACAGTGGCGCAGGAACGGTCTCAGAAGTTGTACACCATTTTATGCAGTTATGTCAAAGGTCGACCCCTTCGTATTGTGAGATCAGTGCCTTCGAGAGACGGTTTTCGTGCGTGGCAGTTGCTGTGCAAGGAGTATCAGCCAGCCACAAGAAACAGGTCCTTGGCAATCGCTCAGGCCATCCTGGCCTTCCCAGCATTCGAACGTGGACGCCATTTAGACGGCTTGCTCAACTTGGAACGTTTGACTGAAGATTTTGAGCGTATTTCCAACACCAAGTATCCGGACGAGCTCAAGATTTCAACCTTGTTGCGCGTTTTGCCTAACCACCTTCGTCAACATCTTCAGCTGAACATGTCAGAATCCACGACCTATGCGCAGCTGAGAACCCATGTTTTGTCTTACGAACAAACTGTTTCTGCATGGACGCCCAACAGAGTTTTGCAACAGTTGCAGTCACCTTTGACCAATGAGGCTGAACCCACAGCAGGCCCCATGGACATTGACAGGGTGTTCAAGGGAGGAAAAAAGGGTGACAAAGGTGGAAAGAAAGGAAGCAAAAGCAAGGACTACAAAGGTCAGTCCAAAGGAGATGGAAGAGGCAAGGGAGGCAAGAAAGGAAAAGGCAAAGGACAAGGAGGAGGAAAATCAGGCAAGGGAACAGGTGGAGGAACCAACCAAAGTGGTTACAACCGCGATGACAAGCAGAAAAAGATTGGGCCATGTTGGCATTGTGGTAAGCCAGGCCACATTGCTAGCGATTGCTGGTTGAAAGCTGGTGTGCGATCAGTTGAGGAAATGGCGACAACCTCCAACTTGCAGAGCCAACATGGCACATCAGCAGGAAGTGCAACAGGCAGCACAGGTCCTTCTTCGGTTTCCTCGGCGACTACGAATAGGAACCCCACAGTCAGACGCGTTTCGGCATTGACACATCGGTTGGTCACTCCCCCTGACATGAGTACTTGCCAGATTTTTGAACTCAATGAAGATGAGCCTATGTTGAATTGGGAAGACGATTTGAGTGATTTTCATGTGGCACGAGTGACCAGTGAATCAGAGGAACCGGAGCAGGTAGCAGATCATGACATGACAAACCTTGAATTTCATGCTGCGCCCCAACAGGTATTTGACATGACAACCACAGACCATGATGGCAATTGGAGTGTTTGCGGATGTTCCATTATGCCCAATGGATGCGCTGTATTCGATGTGCATTCCACCGACCTCGAGCTCTATGAGACTATCGGCCATGGGCCGTATTCATTTTCTGCTGGATCCTCAGATCATGTGTGTGCAGTTTCGGCATTTTCAGATGCAGCATCAGCAGAAGGCATTGCGGTGCAAGATGAGCTTGTGAGAAAGGTGACCTCTGGTGGAAGCTCTCAGTTTGAAGCTATTTTGGATTTGGGAGCGGATGTTTCTGTGATTCCTTATAGCTTTCAGCATTTGGGCGAAAGCAAAGCTGGACCCACGACAACGCTGAGAGATGCCCAAGGAAAGGCAATCCCCAGCCAGGGAGAGCGCAGAATCATGTCCATGTGGATGTCTACAGACACTGGAGAGTTTGTGGAGATCGTGGAAACCTTTGTGATTGCGAAGGTCACTCAACCTTTACTCTGTTTGGGGAAGTTGTTGAAACAAGGATGGTCGGTCACTCAATCTGCAGTAGACAGCCGGTTTTTCCTCGTGAAGGATGACGTGAAGATCCCATTGCACTGGAGAAGAAATGCTTTGGCCATGTCCTTCAGCACTGAAGGACCCATGATTCAATATGTTGTGGCGCTTACTGATGAATGGAAAGATGCAGTCAATCGCCCAGGCTGGAGGTATTTGACAGATGGCACTCCTTGTCATGTGGCTTACAAGTCTATGGACTTTTATGACCCAAGTGGAACCTTTGCCCCGGCAGATTTTCCCTATAGGAGTACTCTGGTGCAGGCCCCCACTGGTGAATATGAGCTTTGGGAGTGTTCAGAAGATTACTCCATCCGGGAAGACAGGGCAGAGCACAATCAGATGATTGACCTGAAGGAATATTTCGGAGAAGACATCGGCAAGCCTGTGGTGAGGCCGAGTGAGGGAGCGCCTGGAGATACCAATATGGAGGTGGACAAGCCCAAGCGAGCCGCTGGTGCGGTGGCCCAACAAGTTGGTCAGAAGCAACGTTTTGCCAAGCTGGATGGGTTGACTGTTTGGGTCAGACAAGATGAAGGTCTTCGGTATGCCCCTTCCACAGTTGAAGCAGGTCCCCTTGGGGCAACTGTCTACAAAAGAGTGGTCAAAGACATGTCAACTGGTGAAGTGGTTTTGGATCAGGATACAAAAGGGAAGACCGTGCAAGAGTGTTTTTACCGGTTGCCTGACACCGTCAAAGCCACTGAGACCGCATTCTATTATGATGTTTTGGCAGTCCCCGGCATGGACCCAGATTTCAAAGTTGTGAAGTCAGATGTGGGAGAGGTGCAGATTGAATTTTTGGGAGCAACGTTGAGTGATGTGAGCCCTCTTCGTGAGTTGCGACAAGCATGCAAGCAGTTGGGCATTCCGCAGAGTGGGAGCAAGTCGGTCTGCTTTCAGCGGTTGAGACATCATCTGGAGGAAGGGCACAGGAAGGTTGCTGTGGAGCTGGCGCACGAAGCCTTCAAGGATGAAGTGCGGGAGCCTACGCAGCCACCGTTGCCTGTAGCTCCATCGTTGCAGGAGCAGCTGACACATGAGATTACCCACATTCCGTTTGCCCCGTGGTGCGAATGTTGTGTTGCAACCCGAAGCAGAGAAGACCCAGGCTCGACACGAACTATGACACGCACAAATGTAGCCCCCACTTTTGCGTTGGACTACATGTTTACCAATACCCCTGGAGATGATGGGGAAGGCCCAGACAGCAAGATGAATGTTCATTTGGTTGGTTATGACAGCTGGTCCAAACAAGTCATGTGTCTGCCAGTTGCCAAGAAAGGTGGCAATTCACTGAAAGCCGCAGTCAAGGAAGTGTTGAGGCACACTAGCAGCTATGCGGAAGTCATTTTCAAGGCAGACACAGAACCAGCCTTGAAGCAGCTAGTCAAGACCTTGATGGAGGTCCGAGGTAAGCTGGGCTATAAGTCTAGCATCGAATGGGTGCCTCCAGACCGACACAATGCAAACCCGGCTGAGCGTGCTGTGCAGTCAGTGCGGCGTTTGGGCAACACGTTGTTGGAGACAGTGCGGGCAAGAACTCTTTTGGAGCTCCCTTCGTCTCATCCCATATTTTGCTGGGCATATCGGCATGCAGCTTGGTTGTTGAATCGTTTTGCGGTTACAGAAGAAGGGCGGACTCCATTTGAGATCATCAACAATCGGCCGTACACTTCAAAGCTAGCCCCATTTGGTGCAATTGTTTATGGACAGCCTCTTCCCAAGCAGGTGAAGCACAAGGGAGTTCCCCCTTTCCAGAAAGGCGTCTATCTTGGAAGGATGCATGATTCTGATTTGTGCTTGCTTGCTAATTCTGGTGGAGTTTTTCAGTGCCGTTCAATTCGCAGATGTGCAGATGAGTGGCAATCTGTCTGGCATTGGACCATGAAAGGGACTCCTTGGGACTGGCATGAAGATGTGCAAGTGAAGCAGATGAAGCCGATTCAGATGCAGAGAATTCCGGAGTTGGCTCCTTTGCAAGATGGGGAGAAACCCAAACCAGATGGAGAAGGTCCCATAGCGACCAACCAAACAGAAAGGCCAACTGGAATAAATGTACCGGTGCCTGACTCGTCAGGATCCTCGAGCTCGACTTCAAAGCTCACATCTGAGGCGGGGTCTGAGCCGGTGACACCAGAGCTCAAGCCCATGTCAGATGCGGTTGCTGGAAAGCTTTTACACACCCCACCGCATGACTCGTCTTTGGAGCCCATGGCCAAGTCGGCCAAATCCTCTCCAGAGAGGGCAGTAGGCTCGGGCTTTGGAGGACAGGCTGAGCCAAGTGTGGATTTGCGGATGGTTCAGATTTCAGACAATGAATTCGTGGAAGTAGATGAAGAAGAACAAGATGAGCTTCAGCCAGACATGTTTGTGGAGTTGCCAGAGTATGAGGATGGAACTCCGGATCCTCCACAGTTGTCGGAGGAAGAGCTGGAGAAGGTGGACCAAGAGGCCATGAGGACCGAGTTCAACAGGTTGGTTGCTGGCCAGAAGATGGTAGAGATGCAAGAGTATGAGACAGACAACCTTTCTTATTTAGGAACCCGTTTTGTCTTTGACTGGCGATGGCGTGAGCAGAAGTGGGTAAGGAGGGCGAGACTGGTGGCAAAAGAATTTGCCCACCTGGACCCGATGAAGCCTTTCCTTTATGCCCCGGCGAGTGTACAGTGTGGAGTGAAGATTCTCCCGGCCTTGATGCTTAGCAGTCAGGGACAGTTGTGTTTGCACAGTTGTGATGTCAAGGATGCTTACTTGCAAGTGCGGCAGGAGAAACCGACATATGTTTCAGTGCAAGTGGATGGTAATCCTTATTTATGCAAATTGGAATATTGCCTGCCAGGGCAAAGAATTGGTGCAAAGGCATGGTATTTGCACTTGAAGTCGGTGCTGGAGAAGCTGGAGTTGAAACCTTATGGTCCGACTCCCGCGGTTTTCATTCGGGATACAGTGGATGCAGATGGAAGCAGACGACCTCCGTTTGCAGTGTCCACTCATGTGGATGATTTCCAAGTGCTAGCAACAGAGCAAGATGGTCAGCGGCTTTTTGAGTTGCTGGAGTCAGAGGGACTTGTTGTTGAAAAGCAAGGACCCCTACGGGTTGGCAGCACTGGTGAATGTTCATTTCTGAAGCGAAGTTTTTCCATGCAGGAAGATGGAATGGTGGTGACCATGAGCAAGAAGTACATTGAGTCCTTGAAGAGTTTACTTGAAGTTCCAGAGAACCGTTTCAAGAAGGTTCCTACTTCGACAGCCTATGAGAAGATGCCAAAGGACGAGACTCCATTGGATGCAGAGAAAGCCAGAAAGTATAGGACCGCCGTGGGTATTCTTATTTATATCTCTCCTGAACGCGCAGATGTGCAGGCTTCAGTGCGGTTGTTGGGGAGTTGGGTTACAAAACCCCGGTGGTGCGATTGGATGGAGCTCAAGCATTTGGTGCAGTATCTTTCCTTTACATGTGTGTACGGGCAACTTTTGCCTGTGTCAGGAGCTGGATGTTCAGTTCTTCGACCTGGAGATGACGACTCTTTGAGTTGTGTTGATTATGGCAGCTTGATGCAGGTTTTCACTGACTCTAACTGGGCAGGATGTCAAGAGACAAGGAAATCGGTGAGCTGTGCTCATTACTGGGTGAACAGTATTTTGGTTTACACGCAAAGCAAGACTCAGCGGTCCATTGCTTTATCTTCATGCGAGGCAGAATTTCTTTCGGCCGTCAGTGGATGTGCAGAGGGACTTTACTTGCGTAGGCTTGTGGAGAAGATCGTTGGACTGCCAACGAAGATGGAGCTGAGAGTGGACAGTTCTTCGGCGAGGTCTCTTTTGATGAAGTCTGGTTTTCAGCGAACCCGGCATATTGCTGCAGGAGTACTGTGGATTCAGGATCGAGTTGCTGGTGGAGAACTGGAAGTCAAACCAGTGAGCTCTTTGAAGAATACGTCCGATTTGGGGACGAAAGGACATGGATGGAAGAGATTGATGTTTTTGCTGTTTTGCATTGGCATGTACGATACTGAACGGCAGAGCCGTGTGGGCATCGAGCAGTATGAAGAGCAGATGCAATGTGTGGTGAACAAAGGATTTTTGAAAGCCTTTCGGATTCATATGATTGAGCATTTGGGGCAGGAAGCCAAACCAAGTACTGCCATTTTGAACAAGATCGGCAAGCTGGTGGTTCCTGTAACTGTTTTACAGAGTTTGCCAGGCGCCTTGGGCCAGGCTACTGGTGCAGATCAGAGCAACCCGCGTGTGACAAGTGTGATGACACTGGATTGGAATGCGGACGATTTCATATTTCTGTACATGGCAGCAACAGCCTTGATGTTTACCTTGTGGATTGCATTTCAGTTGTGCATTCGTTTCCATGGTATTTTCATGAGTCGTTTGCAGCGCTGTCGGATGAGGCATATTTGTACAGATGTTCCAATGTTTGCTGTGACTGTCAAAGGTGAGCGTTTTCACAAGCTCACATGCAAACATGTGAAGAATAGGCAGATCACTCGGATGACTGAAACCGAGTTGGTGCAATTGAAGCTGACAGCATGCAAAGATTGCTTGCCTGGAACAGACGAAGCAGGAATTAATTTCAAGATGAATTCCAAACTGGCTATGAAGCCGACCAATCAGAGGAGCAAAGCCTCTGCAAAGCAGAAGGCGAAGTGCAAGAGCCAGAGTAGCTCTAGCCAAGTCCAGACGTGAAGTCTTTTTGGACACTGTTTTGTTTTGCCAGTGAGTTGGAAAGCGTGAAGCATCCCAACTCAAGGCGGGGTATTAGACTTTTAGGTTCGCATGTACCCTCACTGAGATAGCCATATGTACGTGTGCTTGATTGTGATTGCTTTGGATAAATGTCCATTGAATCGCTTGACATGTTTGCACATGAGGCGCTGTGTTTTGGCACAAAAGGAGCGATCTGAAGTGATATAATAAATAATAGGCCGGGTACATGGCGTTGAAGTCCAAGTACGAGATCCAGCTGACGGGCTCCTCGGGGTTGTAGTCCTCCTCGCCCAGCTCGGGGTTGTTGGCTTGAGCGAAGGGCTGGAAGATGCAGCTCAGCCCGCCCATGACGGAGGCCCGCACGTCCCTGTAGGCCTGCTCGTCGGTGATGAGGTGAATGGGCGTCTCGCGGGCCGAGTGCCGCAGCATGGCGTCCCAGGCGGCCCCGGGCAGCGTGACGTAGTGGATGGGGTCGAGCCCCGACTGCGCCCGGAAGGAGTCCCGGTAGCTCTCCATCACGTCCGCCAGGGCCAGGACGTCGGTGTGGAGGTAGCAGTCGTGGAACTCACGGAAGGTCTCCCACCCCATGACGTTGGCGGTGTTCACGGCCAGCCGGTGGTCCTCTGCGCTCACCGCCTTCCCCGCCAGCACGCTGTCGTAGCAGTGCTGCTCCCACACCGCGGGCATCTCCCACGCCTCGGCGCCGCAGAAGTGCTCGAAGGGCATGGGCAGCTTGCGCAGGATGCAGTCCCACGCCTGCTCCAGCTCGCAGTGCGTCCGCCGCTGTTTGAGAGGCCGTCTTTGAGGCGGAGAGCCCGTCGGAGTGCGCAGCTGCAGCTCGGGGTGAAGCGAGGCCATCAGCGGGAAGAGCTCCGGCAGCTGCTTGTGCGTGCAGGCCCTGAGGTCGTCGATCATGCTGGCCAGGCTCGTGGGGAAGACGTTCATGCTGTCCACGAACCTCAGCGGGCCCCAGCTCATCTGCAGGCACTTCTCGCCCGACTTGCAGAGGACTCGGAGGCAGAGGTGGCTGTAGTCGCCCTGCTTGATCGCCGCCTGCAGGGCGCACCAGCCGCTGAGGGGCTTTGGCGCGGCCTTGGCCTTGGGCTTTGGCGCAGCCTTGGCCATGGGCCTCTCGGGCTCGCTGCCTTCTGCCTCGCTCTCGCTGCCCTCGTTGTCGCTGTCCTCGCCGAGCTCTTCGCGCGGCGCCCTGCTGACGGGAGAGCCCATCGTGGCGATGTAGCGCAGCAGGAAGTGGAAGTCGTAGCCGCCCCCGTTGTGAAAGACCACTGGGATGGTCTTGGGCGTCTGGGCCGCGATGTTGCAGGAGTGGCACAGCGCCCCGAGATACTGCCCGGTGCCGTGGCAGTGGTGGAGCTTCTTCTCGGCGGTCTCGAAGGACGCGAGGCACTCCCTGCAGTGAGCGGCGGCCCTGTGCTCCAGCTCCTCCCGCCGGGTCATGCTGACGGGCCGAGTTCGGCGTCTCCAGGTGAGGTAGTGGTCGGCCAGCTTGAGAAGGTCGTCCAGCATGGCGCGGACTGCGTGGTACTTGTCGCTGTCCCGCTCGTGGTGCGTGAGCCTCAGCCTCAGCTCCTCGGGCGGCACGTAGCCGCAGCGCCCGACGGCGACGTAGCAGGAAGAAGCCGCGACGGTCTGGCGCGCCGGCTGCTGCTGCGCTATGTGGACCGTCGGGGCGGGCGTGCTGTAGACCTCGAGGTCCGCGTAGCACGTCAGGGGCGCGAGCTCTGCGGAGGCCTTGCCCCTGTAGCGCAGCAGGCTCTTCTCGGGCCCGGGCAGCGGCACTTTCCGAGTGCGCTCGGCTATCTCTCGATAGCACTGGGTGGCGCGGTGCCGCTGCCACGAGGCCTTCGCGGTGAAGCGGGCCATGCACCTCGGGCACTTGTACTCCGCGCAGCCGCCGGTGTTGGTGGGCGTGGCTCCCAGGGTCAGCCCCTGCCTGCCGGCCAGCGCCTGGAAGTTGTGGATCAGGCTGTAGTGGCCGCTGTGCAGGAGAAGCAGCACGGTGTGCTGGACGACGCCCGTGCCGCTCGGGGCGCGCTGCTGGAGGACGTGGTAGTACTCCAGCCCGTCCGTCCACAGGGTCTGCTGCCACACGAAGACGAAGACCTCCACCCGCCCGGCGTTGCGGAGCTCGAAGGCCTCGATGTCGTCGAAGTTCACGGGGCGGTCCGTCGGCAGGCCAGAGAAGTCCACCCCCGCGTCGGCCAGAGCGGGCTGCCTGCGCGGGGGGCGCGGTCCTCGGCGGCCGGCCAGCTCTGAGCCCCTCGACCCCGAGGCAGTGGGCGAGGACGCACCACATGAAGCAGCGGTGGTCCTCGTTCTGAGGGTTCCAGATGGCCTTCTTCTTGGCCAGGGTCTCGGGCAGCTCCTTCCAGCAGCCTCCCGCCTCGTTGGGCGGCGGGGGCGCGGGCATGTCGGCCAGCTGCTGCGAGGGCGCGGTCAGCAGATACGCCGCCGTGATGCCCACGACGGTCCAGTCGGACTCGGGGAAGCGGGAGCGCTCGAGCGCCACCTCGAACTTCGTCCTGATGGCCGCCATCATGGTTCCGGCGCGGGCCGACGGACTCATCGTTCGCAGCCGGGCGCGTCAGCAGGATCTGGAAGCTGACCTTCGCGAGGAAGGGCAGCCGAATCGCCAGCAGGTCTTGGAGCCGGTCCACCAGCAGCCGCATGGCGTCGATGGTGAAGACCTGCTGCCCAGGAAGAGGGCGCAGCCGCAGCTCGCGGGTCCAAGCGGCCCCGCACGGGCGCAGCTCTGTCACAGCGGCCTCGGCGCTAGGAGCGCGCGGCTCCTCCAGAGGCACCGCCCGGACGGCGCTGAGCCCCAGCCGGCCCCAGATGCGGTCAGTCAGCTCGGAGGTCATGGCGCGAATTGGTTTGAGCTGAATAAATTGCTTTCTATAGAAAAATAATAAAATATTCAGTCGGTCGGACGGGCGCTTCTTTTTTTCTCTTGGCTTCTGTTCTGCCCCGGATCACTCACAGCGAGTCGGTGGCGCTGCCCTGCAGGTTCAGCGCAGTGAGGAGCTCTCTGGAGGCCTCGTCCAGCTCCTTGCGCGCCTTCTCAAGCCGCTCCAAGGCGGCGAGGGTTGCGCTCTTGGCAGCCAGCGAGACCGGCAGCCGCTCAGCGATCTTCTTGCTGACGAGCTGCTCCTCCACCTCGAAGAGCTCCCTCTCGATCTGGGCCAGCGTCGCGACATCGCGCGTGCGGATGCGGCGCTGCCTCAGGGCCTCGCGCTTCTCGCGGAGCGCTTCCATCGGCGCCCAGCTCTCCTCCTGGCGCTCCTCGGCCATGGCGGGTGTGCTGCGGGCCGCGCGCTGGTTCAAGCGCTTGCGAAGCTTAAGCTGCAGGTCTTGCGCCCGCTTCAGCATCTCCTTCCAGTTCTGGATGTCGACCTCCTCCGCCGGGAACCTGCCAGCGAGCCCATCTGCAATCAGCCGCTCCAGCACGGGCGCTCCCCGAGCGAGCTCATCGTGCAGGCGGCTCACCTCCTCCCGAGAGGCTCCCCGCTTCAGCGCCTCGGCATCAACGGCGGCCTTCAGCACAGGCCTCAGCTGCTCGCGGCGCTCCAGGACGTAGGTGGCCATTCTGAATTTTTTTACTGAGCGAAAAAAAGGCTGCGGCATCGGAAGAAATCACAGCGGGCACTCTCGAGAAGGTGGCTCCACACGCAGATCTGTGACCTCAAGGCTCAACCCGCACATGCCGCTCATCAACCACAAGCTGCGAGCTCTCAGCCTAACGCGCGCGGCGCAGTGAGCCAGCTCGGCGGGGCGGTCCGCAAACGTGCCGCCGGCGTTCCAGAAGCGCGCGTGGGCCGGCAGCTTGGCTTTCAGCATCCAATCGCCGCCGCGCGATTGCCTCACAGAGGGCAGCAGCCGCTGGCGCACAGCCTCGGGCGTGAGCTTTGCGTCGAAGACGCGCTCGGATGCGGCCGCCAGCTGCTCGACCAGATCGGTCTCGGCCCGCTCCCAGAAGAGCCTCGCGCGCTCATCGGTTGCGAAGCTCACGCTGGGCCGCTGCCCCTCGGAGAAGGCCCTGGGCTCCCATGGGATTTCCAGCGAAGCTTCGCTCTGCCAAAACAGCGGTTCCAGGCACAAGAATTTGCCACCCTTAGCATTGGAGCGCACCTCGCCCAACTTCCACATGCTAGCCTGGCTCGATCCTTTTCTGTCTCCGATTAAAAAAAGATTGGTCCGAGCATGCGAAACTGCTTGAGCCGCGCCCTTGCCTGTGCGTGCTTTGTTGTGCTGGTGGTAATTGTTAAACATGCCGAGACTGCTGGAGCTGTTTTGCGGCACAAAGTCGATTGGCCGAGCCTTCGAGGCGGCAGGGTGGGAGGTCGTCTCCCTGGACATCGTATCGAAATTTGAGCCCACGATCCTGTGCGACATCCGGAGCTGGGACTACGCGCTGTTTCCGCCGGGGCACTTTGACATGGTTTGGGCCAGCCCGGTCTGCACGGAGTACAGCCGAGCTCTGACGATGCGCCCTCGACGACTCGAGGAGGGCGACGCGCTGGTGCTCAGAGCCCTCGAGATCATGGAGCATTTCGACCCGCTCATGTGGGTCATAGAGAATCCGGCCACCGGGCTGCTGAAGACCCGCCCGTTCATGGAGCGCCTACCCTGGGTGGACGTCACCTACTGCATGTACGGGACTCCGTACAGGAAGCAGACCCGACTGTGGACCAACATGCGCTGGAGACCGAGCCGAGGGCTGTGCAGGAGCGGCAGTCGGTGCGACGCGTGGGAGGACGGGAGGCATCTGAGGGGCGCTCAAGGGGGGCCTCGACTCATGGGGGGTCAGCGTGAGAGGGTCAGGGGGCAGTCGCGCGAGCTGCTTTATAGCATTCCTACGGCGCTGTGCGAGGAGATTGCGCGCGCGGCCACGGCAGAGCTTGCGGATCGGCAGAGCATCCCGGACTGAAGCGAGGGGCATTTCTTATAAGATTTTTTTTAGGGTTGCGGAACTTTACGCGGAACTCCACGCGGGCAACTCGGAAAAAAAGGGACATGCCTGTTTCCAGTTCCGAACTCTACGCGGGCAGGGCCCGAAAAAATGGGACATGCCTGTTTCCAGTTCCGAACTCTACGCGGGCAGGGCAAGCGAGGGGCATTTCTTATATCATTTTTTTTCTTAGCAGGCATGCGCTCCGACGGCGGCCAATAAGCCGCCCCACGTGGCATACCGCCACTGCCCGAAGACTGCGCCTCCGCACTTTGGGCAGGACTTGCAGCTGACGCTGCACCCATCTACCTCCCGCGTCACTCTCAGCAGGAGCGGGTTGCCCCACAGCTGCAGCTCCTCCAGAGTGCGCGCGGCATCTTCGATCAGCAGCCGCGCGGCGTGCAGGCAGCGCATCAGCGGCTCGCTGCAGGGCTTCTCTGCGCAATCCAGCACCTGCGCAGCCGCGGCCAGGGTCAGCTCCAGGAAATCGCCCTTGGTGTCGGCGTTGAGGTGCGCGAGCGAGGGCTCGGGAGCCAGCCAGTCGAACGTCTGCGCCCAAAGATCGTCTCCAGGATCTCTGGTCATCACGCGGCACCCGTCCTTCGTGATGTAGGACTCCAAAGCGCCGTAGGGGCAGGGGAATCCGAAGTCAAGCCCGCTGACTCGGATGCCACCCGTGTAGGACAGGCTCTTCCTGTCTCTGCGAGGGTGCAGCAGCAGCGCCGAGAACAAGCCGCTCAGATCCAGCAGCTCGGAGATGCGCTCCACCGCTTCCAGAGCATCCGGAAGGGCGGCAGGCTGCTTGGCCGCCCACTCCTCCATGGCGACCAGCAGGCCCTCGGTCAATGCGTGCTGCTGCATGGCGACAGGCTATGATCGATCCGCTCAAACACTTCGGTCCATGCACGATCCGCTCAAACGCTGAACTCTACGCGGGCATCAGCCAAAAATTGGTTGGTGCCTGTCTCCAGTTCCAAGGCCAAAAAAAACCCGAAAGATCCGTCTCTCAGCGATGATCCGTCTCTCCACAATGATCCGTCTCTCAACAATGATCCGTCTCTCCACAATGATCCGTCTCTCAACAATGATCCGTCTCTCAACAATGATCCGTCTCTCAACAATGATCCGTCTCTCAACAATGATCCGTCTCGGACCAGGATATTTTTTTTTTGATCCGTCTCTCCACAATGATCCGTCTCTCCACAATGATCCGTCTCTCCACAATGATCCGTCTCTCAACAATGATCCGTCTCTCCACAATGATCCGTCTC
>CAUJNA010000280.1:0-177500 GCA_963377175.1 Effrenium voratum
ATACGTGGTCAGGATATAACACGAACGACAAAGACGACCCGCGAAGCCGGACGACGTTGCCGTCCAGGTCGGTCAGGCGGAAGCGCATGTGCCTCAGGGTGACCGGGCCCCTGAGGGCCATGAAGTGCCCGTCGTCTGAGCCCGTCTCCACAATGGTACCCACTCCGCTCTTCAGCGTGATCTTGGAGAGGATGTCGTCGCCCAGGTTGCCCAGCACTCTGCTGGCGTTGGCCAGCGGGGCGCAGCGCAGGTAGACCTCGTTGTGCGCCATCATCCGGACGAACTCAAAGACCTGCTGCCCGCCGGAGACAAAGCTCGGGCCCAGCATGTGGTCCACGCTGAAGGGCTTGGTGGGAGAGGCGGGCGGCGCAGCAGGGTAGTCCGCGGCATTAGGGAATTGCTGGCGCAGCTCCAGGTCGTTCAGGATGAGCCTGTTGCCGTCGTAGGCTACGCTCAGGCTGTTCGTGGTCTCGCTATAGGTGGCGGTGGCAAAGTTGGAGCTGATCCAGGCGGCCAACCGTGCGCCAGTGTACGCGCCCTCGGGCAACAACGCCCAGTTCAGCGTGCCAGCGCGGCGTCAACCCAGTAGAGGTAGCGGCCCCGGTCCGTCGAGAGGAAACTGTCGGCCAGGCGGATCTTGTAGACGGCAAGCCGGGCGTCGCTCTGCAAGTGCAGGGACTCTCCCAGGTCTACCTCAAAGTCGCTGTCCGAGCCGGCCACTCTCTTGCGGCTGTCCACGTAGATAGTGGTCATCCTTTTCTTTAGGAACCCGCCCGTCCGGGCGGCTGGACGGCTGCGACGGAGGTGCAGCAGGAGATATTCTCACACTTCGCGTTGATCAGCGTGGAGCTGGCGAACAGCTTCTGGCCCAGGAAGCTGAGCGCCGCCCCCATCGGCGTCTTTTTCAAGTGCAAAACGCTCTTCAAAGCGCTTGTAGAACGTTTCATTCCTCGGCTTCAGGTAGTAGACAAAGAGGAAACTGTAGGGTTCCCGCGTGGCCTGCTCATACAGCCGGTACAGCTGCTCCTTTGGCAGCAGGGCGCTCAGCTCCTCAAGAACGGCGTCCAGCTCGTGCTGGTTGCGCAGCCTCCAGCAGCAGAGGAATTGCATGTTCACCCGCACCGCTGCGCTGATGAGCCGCAGCTTCTGCGAGCTCAACCCAGGTGCTTATCTGCATGTGCCGGCCCCTGATGAAGAGAGTGTCCAGGGCGCCGTGAGGCTTGTGCAGCTGCGGCGTGTCAGCAAAGTCGTCGATGACTACAAGCACCTGGTACAGTTTCTTCATTTCCAACTTCTTGGACGCCTCCGTGATCTTGCGCGGCTGCTGGATGATGCGCCGCAGCGCCGCCTCGTCCCACTCGTCCCAATACGTCTGCTCCCGCTCTGTGTTCACCCCCAGGTCCCCCTCAATGTACTTCTTGACGGGGATCCAGCCGTCGTCTATGTTCACACTCGGGCTGAAGACGTAAATTCTCTCAAAGATGCTCCAGAATCAAGCTGATCAGTGCCACGGTTTTGCCCGATTTTGATGGCCCGAGGAATATGCCCGTGCACGGCACCAGTGGCACCACGGGGTCAGAGGCTTGTTTGCTGCTATACTCTGTCGTAGGAAACAGCTTGATCTTCCCCATTTCCTTTGCGTTACTTGCCAAATTTGAAGCCGGGAAGCCGTGCGAGTCCGGGAGAAATGCCATATTTACGGCATCGCAGCCGGAGTTTTCCGGGAGTGCCCTGCTATACAGCAGTGCGCTTCCGAAGTTTTCCGGGCAATCCGGGCGGCGAGTCCGGGAGTGCATCGCTGTGTACCGACGCACTGCCGGTGTTTTTTCCGCGCAATCCGGGCGGCGAGTCTGGGGACGTAGTGCTGTACAGCACTGCGCTTCCAGCAGTGCGCTTCCATAGTTTTCCGGGCAATCCGGGCGGCGAGTCCGGGAGTGCATCGCTGTGTACCGACGCACTGCCGGTGTTTTTTCCGCGCAATCCGGGCGGCGAGTCTGGGGACGTAGTGCTGTACAGCACTGCGCTTCCAGCGTTTTCTGGGAAACACCGGGGCAATCCTGCGCCCACGCCAGGATTGAGTGAGGCAATCCTGTGCCCACGCCAGGATTGAGTGTGGCAATCCTGTGCCCACGCCAGGATTGTGTGAGGCAATCCTGTGCCCACGCCAGGATTGAGTGGGGCAATCCTGTGCCCACGCCAGGATTGACGGCAGGGCGTGTGAATGGTGAAAAAAACACTCTGTCAGCGGTACGGCGAGGACAGCCTCGCTGACGGACCTCCGGCGCTGGCCCGGTGATGGGTTTTTCGGGCAAAAAAGCGAAGTTGGAATTCCGACCTCGGCGCAGAGCGAAGTCGGAATTCCGACCTCGGTGTGGTGCAGGCAGGCTGGAGGCTTCTATGCCAGGCAGGCGCGGCAGGAAGCTCGGAGCTCGGAGTTTTTTGGGCCCTTATAGGAACCTATAGGAACCTATAGGAATCTTATAGGAAACCCATAGGAAACCCATAGGAAACTCATAGGAAACTCATAGGAAGCCCTCTTCTGCTTTTCCTATGGACTTCCTATGGGTTTCCTATGGGTTTCCTATAAGATTCCTATAGGTTCCTATAGGTTCCTATAAGGGCTTAAAAAAACTCCGAGCTCCCCGGCCAGGCGAGGCTTCCATGCCATGCAGGTGGCGGCAAGGCTTCTATGCCGGGCAGGCGCGGCAGGTGGCGCACCCAATGACCGTATGATCCGTATGATTTGTATGACTCGGCGGGCTGGCGTGTCAGGCGCGCCTGGAAACAGGCACCAACCATTTTTTGGTTGCTGCCCGCGTGGAGTTCCGCCGCAGACTGGCAGGAATGAGGGAAAATATCCCTCAATTCAACTTCCCGTGCTACCAGTACACAAACTCGCTTTTCCAAGCCTTTTGCTGCGCGAACTGCGCGAACTGCAGCTCTCTCTCTTGAGGGGGTTTCCCAAATGGTTTATATTCTACCTGAGAGGCTCCCAGCACTCGTCCGTCCAGCATTTGACCTCGTCCTGCGAAGGATTCGAAGTCTAAAACGCTGCGTGGAGGCGTGAGGCTGCAAAATAGTCACCCCTAGATATGCGCTGCAATTTGGCTCCAGGTTGCATTTCAAGCGATGTCAAGCTTTGCCAAAGGAAACCCCTTTTCCCTTTTTTTTTTTTTGGGGACCCCTTTTTTTGGGACCCCTTGTTTCTTTTTTTTTTTTTGTGTTTTTCTTAGCCCTGCAAAGGTTGGCTCGCTTGAAATGCAACCTGGAGCCAAATTGCAAGCATATCTAGGGGTCACTATTTTGCAGCCTCACGCCTCCACGCAGCGTTTTAGACTTCGAATCCTTCGCAGGACGAGGTCAAATGCTGTACGGACGAGTGCTGGGAGCCTCTCAGGTAGAATATAAACCATTTGGGAAACCCCCTCTAAAAAAAAAGGGCGCACGCCTTCGCGGACTTTGCCCTGCCGACTCCGTGGGCTACGTCCTGCTGGAGGTTGATGAGGAGCAGCATAAGGCTTACGACCCCAGCTGCGACGTGCGCAGGGACTTCGACATGGCCGCCATGGCGCTTCGTAGCGGTCACAAGCTGCTGGTGCTGCGCTACAACCCGGACGCCTTCAAGATCGCCGGCGTGACGCGGCGGACCACCAAGAAGGAGCGCCACGCACAGCTGATCCGCCTGCTGGGAGAGCTGTTGGCGCGCGAGCCGGAGGCGCCTTCCCCGCCTCTTTCTCTTCTACGACCGGGCCGCGGAGAACAGCGCGCTGCCCTGCGTGGCGGAGCACGAGCCATCAAACGTGGTTGGGCGAGCCAGTACTCGAGTCGTTGGCAAGCCCGTACTCAGGCAAACCCGTACTCAGAGTCGTTGGGCGAGCCAGTACCAAGGTTGGGCGAGCCACTCAACCACTTTCACAGTGCCCACAACGCCTGCGCCTGCTTGGCGCTGTGCCTGCTCGGCACATCTACAAACGTCTACTTACAAGTGCCTGCTTGGCACGTCTACTTAAAGTGCCTGCTCGGCACTGCAAGTGCCTGCTCGGCACTGTGCCTGCTCGGCACGTCTACTTTAAGGCTCGGCGCTGTGCCTGCTCGGCACGTCTACCTAAGTGCCTGTGCCTGCTCGGCACATTTACCTTGGTGCCCGCTCGGCACCGCCCTGCCTTGCGAAGTTTTCCAGTGTCCGACGTACGGCAGCCTGACAGGAAAAAAACAGGGGGGCACTTCCATGGGTTGAACCACATGCACATGTAAAACCGTGCGAAAAACCGCAAGCTGTTCCACATGTCGTGCAAAAAACAAGCTGTTCCACATGTCATGTCATGCAAAAAAATCAAGCTGTTCCACATGTTATGCCATGCGAAAAACCGCATGCAAAACCGTGCAAAAAAGCAAGCTGTTCCACATGCAAAAACCATGGAAAATGCGGCGCGTACGGAGTGCCAACCCGCCGAACCCTCACAGTCCCCCGGGGTCCTTCTATACGTGCTATATGTGCTATATGGGTCTCACAAGCCACTGAACACCCACTCTTCCGCCACTGAACATCCACTCTCCCCGGGTCCTTGCGACATGTACTATATGTGCTATATGGCCCTATATAGCGCATATACTACAGATTTTCGCGCGTACATAATATTAAGGGGGCGAGAGTGGGGGTTCAGCGGCTTGGCGTGTAAGACATATAGCACATATAGCACATATAGCAGGAGCCGGGGAAGACTGGTTCCGCGGCTTGGCGTGTAAGACCACATAGCACATATAGCACATATAGCAAGGAGCCCGGAGATTGTGGGTTCAGCGGCTTGGCGCGGCTTCAATGCCGGGCAGGCTTCGATACCATATAGCACATATAGCACATTAGCAAGGAGCTGGGGAGAGTGGGGGTTCAGCGGCTTGGCGCACTCTAAATCAAATCGTGGGAGTTCAATGCAGGGAAGCCCTGCATTCCCGGTGTCTCTCTCTTTAGAGGGCGTTTTCCAAATGGATTCTATCCGTCCAGCATTTGACCTTGTTCTGCGAAGGATTCGAAGTCTAAAACGCTGCGTGCAGGCGTGTGGCTGCAAAATAGTGACCCCTAGATATGTGCCGCAATTTGGCTCCGTTGCATTTCAAGCGATGTTAAACTTTGCCAAAGGAAACCCCTTTTCCCTTTTTTTCGGGGACCCCTTTTTTTGGGACCCCTTGTTTTCTTTTTTTGTTTTTTCTTAGCCCTGCAAAGGTTGGCTTGCTTGAAATGCAACCTGGAGCCAAATTGCAAGCATATCTAGGGGTCACTATTTTGCAGCCACACGCCTGCACGCAGCGTTTTAGACTTCGAATCCTGCACGTGGACTGTTTGCGTAGCATACTGCGCAGACGCGAGGGGACATTGCTGAAACAAAGCAAGTTTCCGGTTCTGCAATGGTGCCAGAACGAGCAAAGACTGCAGCAACTTGCGCGGGTTGGCGAGCTTGTGAAAGGCACGCTGCGGCGATGGTTCTCGGTTTCCTTTGGCAAAGCGCTTGAAATGCAACCGGAGCCAAATTGCGGCATATCTGGGGTTATTATTTTGCAGCCACACGCCTGCACGCAGCGTTTTAGACTTTGAATCCTTCTTCGCAGGACGAGGTCAAATGCTGGACGGACGAGTGCTGGGAGCCTCTCAGGAGAATAGAATCCATTTGGGAAACGCCCTCTAAAGAGAGAGCTTCAACACAAGTGCCACTTGTGTTCACATTTCTGCCGCGCCAAGCCGCTGAACCCCCACAGTCCCCGGGTCTTGCTACATGTGCTATATGTGCTATATGGGTCTTACACAAGCCGCTGAACCCCAGTCCGGGCTCCTTGCTATATGTGCTATATGTGCATATGGGTCTTACACGCCAAGCCGCTGAACCCCCACTCTTCCCCAGCTCCTTGTTTTTATGTACTATGTGTGCTATTATTCTGTACGCACGAAAATCTGTAGTATATGTGCTATATTGGCCCTATAGCACATATAGCAGGACCCGGGGGAGAGTGGATGTTCATGGCTTGCCTTGTGAGACCAGCACACAAAAGCACATATAGCAAGGACCGGGAGAGTGGATGTTAGTGGTTTGCCTTGTAAGACCCATATAGCACTTACACATACAGCAAGAAACCGGGGAGAGTGATGTTCAGTGGGTTGCCTTGTAAGACCCCTGTAGCACAACATGTCATGCAGTTGATTTTGGATCATTTGGATGTGTTTGGCAGCTGTGATGGCTCGGACGCAGGTGTCAAGTCATGAAGGTAGACATGTATGTCAAGGTCATGAGGCAGGCAATTGAGGCCAAGGAAACGTGCACGAACCTAGCTGGGGGCAGGGGCGGCGCGATGAGCTCCTGGTCAGGACATGACACAGTTTCCTTATCACACATGCCACGTTTTTGCATCGCAGGCAAGAACTGGGGAGAGTGGGGGGTGGGTGGGGCTGTGGAACGTCACATGTGTTTGTTGTGAGGACACTGGTTGGCAAGGCTATTGGAAGAAGCCTCACAGGCCTGTCGTTGTTGGGTTTTTTTCAAGGGTTGTGTTTTCTCGCACCGCTCGCAGGCCGCCCTCCAAGATCAAGCGCCATTGGGTTTGGATAGAGCGTGCATTCCTTGCTGGGCCGTAGGACGAGGTGCGTCAAGAGCTGGCTAAGCTTTTGTAGAGCGGGACCCTTGTTTTCTGTTTTTTTGTTTTTTTCTTAGCCGCAAAGGTTGGCTCGCTTGAAATGCCCTGAACCTGGAGCCAAATTGCAAGCATATCTAGGGGTCATTATTTTGCAGCTTGTGAGACCCATATAGCACATATAGCACATATAGCAAGGAACCCGGGGAGAGTGGATGTTCAGTGGCTTGCCTTGTGAGACCCATATAGCACATATAGCACGTATAGCAAGGACGCGGGGGACTGTGGGTTCGGCGGGTTGGCGCTCCGTACGCGCCGCATTTTGCATGGTTTTTGCATGGTTTTTGCATGGTTTTTGCATGGTTTTTGCATGACATGTGGAACAGCTTGCTTTTTTGCACGGTTTTGCATGCGGTTTTTTGCATGGCATGACATGTGGAACAGCTTGTTTTTTGCATGACATGACATGTGGAACAGCTTGTTTTTTTGCATGACACGTGGAACAGCTGGTTTTTTGCATGACATGATTTTGAACCTGTCATTTTGACATGTTGGTTTTTCGCACGGTTTTGCATGTCATGTGCATGTGGTTCAACCCCAAAGTGCCCCCCCCCCCCTGTTTTTTTCCTGTCAGGCTGCCGTACGTAGGTCGGACATCCTGGAGAACTTCGCGAGGCGGGGCGGTGCCGAGCGGGCACCTAGGTAAATGTGCCGAGCAGGCACAGTGCCGAGCAGGCACTTAGGTAGACGTGCCGAGCAGGCACAGTGCCGAGCAGGCACTTAAGTGCCGAGCAGGCACAGTGCCGAGCAGGCACTTAGGTAGACGTAGACGTGCCGAGCAGGCACTTAAGTAGTGCCGAGCAGGCACTTAAGTAGACGTGCCGAGCAGGCACTTGTAGATGTGCCGAGCAGGCACAGCGCCAAGCAGGCGCAGGCGTTGGCCACTGTGAAAGTGGTTGAGTGGCTCGCCCAATGAGTACGGGTTCGCCCAATGAGTACGGGTTCGCCCAACGAGTACGGGCTCGCCCAACGGCCCCTTAGTACTGGCTTGCCCAACCTCGTTTGATGGCTCGCCCAATGAGTACTGGCTCGCCCAACCTGGTTTCCTTGACATTGGTGGCACCAATGTCACAAATGCGAGGTTCCCAGCACAGCGTGGAGGATCATCCTCGTGGACACCCTGGCCGCGCCACCTGCCCGGCGTAGAAGCCTCCTGCCAAGCCCGCGCCAAGGTCGGGATTCTTCCCAGGAAAAAAAAAATCCAGTCCTCCCGTGTGGAGGACTGCAGCACGCTTTTTTTTGCCAATGGCTGCGAGGCCCCAGGATTGCCTCCTTCAATCCTGTTGTCACCCCAGGATTGCCTCCTTCAATCCTGTTGTCACCCCAGGATTGCCTCCTTCAATCCTGTTGTCACCCCAGGATTGCCCCCTTCAATCCTGGGCTCACAACAGGATTGCTCCGAAGCCCCTCAGACCGGCGTTTGGCCCCGCCGCGTCGATTCTGCTCACAAGCCGCTCGCAGTGGGCGTCGACGTCGAATTGGGTCATCTCAGCGAGGCGACCGACATCGATGTTAATCTGCTCACGCAGGCGGTTGGTTTCGATTTTGAGCTGCTCATGGAAGGTGATGACTTCTTCGCCTACGATGCGGTCATAGAGGGCGTCGGTTTGCAGGGCGTCGGTTTGGAATTTGAACCGCGCCTCGAGGTTGATGGTGTCGGTCAAGAGCTGATCACCACGGACGTCGGTTTCGTCTGGGAGCCACTCACGGAGAACGTCGGTTGCGCTCGCGAACCGGCTCAAGGCGGCGTCGGTCTGGATTTTGAGCACCCCCTGAATGCCGTCGGTCTGGACTTTGAGCAGACGCTGGAGGGCGTCAATCATGTCTTTGAGCCACGCTGCGTTGGTCCGCGTCGCGTGTTCTGCCATCCCGGCATCTGTGAACCGGCGCTTGCGCTGCGACTCCTCTCGTCGCTCTTCCTCTTCTTGCACCCACTGCTGGTTTGCGAGGTGCAGCCGGCGCATCTCATCGGGCTCCTGGCTCTGGGCGTCGTACAGCCTTTTCTGGTTTGCAAACCAGTCCCAGACAGCAACGTCGGCCTCCCACATCTCGAGCAGGTCTTGATGCGAAACCATACAGGCTTGCGGGCGCGACGGAGAGGCCATGGTCTCAAGATGAGAGTAGAGGCAGCTGTGTTTAAAACCCACAGGCGCCAGCCCGCCCGCCGCGGCAGAGACCACCGGAGGCTAGCAGGATGAACGCACCGCCACCTGCCCGGCATCGGAGCCCGCGCCAAGGTCAGAATTCTTCCCAGGATTTTTTTTTTCCAGTTGTCCCCCCACAGGACAACTGGATTTTTTTTTCCAGTTGTCCTGTGGACCACTGTCTAAAGTTTCGGCGAACCTGCCCGGCATAGAAGCCAGCCACCTGCCGCACCTCTCGCCTGGAACGCATTGAAACGAACCCACTTCGAAAAACACAAGTGCCACTTGTGCTTTTCGAGCTGTCGAAATTTTCGACAGTTTACCGAAAATTTCGGCCGTCGTGCGCCGCTTTTGACCGGCGCCATCGGTCAAATCAAATTGAGTCACATCCGAAAAAAAAAAAACCTGGTGCGGGCCTGGTGCGCGGGCCTGGTGCGCCTTAGCCTGTGAGGGGGTGGTGCGTCAAACGCACTACCCACGCCAGCCCGCCGATGTGGAGGCTTCCAAGGTCGGAATTCTTCCCAGGAAAAAAATCCAGTCCTCCCCCAGTCCTCCCCCAGGGGAGGACGTACTTGCGGAAACTTGCGCCGAAGAGGGGTTGGTGTGTTTGACACACCAACAAGCGGTGACGCCTGTGAGGGGGTGGTGTGTCAAACACACTACCCCCGAATCACGAGGACAAGGAAACTTCTCCGAACGGCCGGAATGCCACTCCAAGACCGAAGCCGCGGAGCCGGCCTCGCTCCAAGACCGAAGCCGCGGAGCCGGCCTCGCTTTGCGGAATATCCACTGGACTAAGGCGGCGATATGTAAACATGTTTGAAGGACCTGTCACCGGCAACATCCCGGAGGTCCTGGACAACGGAGAGGTAACTGACGGCACGCACGTCACCGCAGGGCAGCTGGCCCTCGCTCTGACGCCGTACGCTCAAGTAACGGACCTGGCGGTGAACACGGCAGCCGCCGGCCACAACGCGGCGGCCATCCAGTCCCTGGACGACAGAGTCACCGCAGAGCTGGCCTCAAAGCTGGACAGCAGCGCGCTGGCGCCGGCAATTGCGCCCCCTGGCCACGGCGGCCCCTGGCCACCACGGACGGACAGGTGGCCGCGCACGGAAGCAGCATCGCCGCTGCAGAGCTCGCTGACCACGGGCTCTCCAACAAGGCAGACCCAGTCGGCCTTCGACGTGCTGGAGGGCGTGGTGGCCACCAAGAAGAGCACCCCGGACGGCGTGGACCTGAAGCTGTCCAACTACAGCACCACGGCGGCCATGAACGGCTCCATCGCCTCGGCCAACAACGCCACGCTGGCCACGGTGGCCGCCAACTACGGCCTCAAGACGGTGGTGGACCAGCACTCCCTAGACATAGCGGCGAGGATCACGCCGCTGGAGGTGGACACTAAGGTGGCCAACGCTCTCCTGGGGGCCGTCACCGCCGCGGCGCTGGCCTCCGAGCTTGCGAGCAGAGACGCCTCCATCTCGGGGCTGCAGGCCTCCAAGGCAGACGCCAGCGCGCTGACCGCGTACGCCCTGCAGTTGGCTGTGGACACTTCCTCTGAGGTGGAGTCTAATCTCTCCTGGACGCCGTCACCACGGCAGCCCTGGACGCCGCCCTCGCCGGCAAGGCGGACGCAAGCGCGCTGGCCTCCCTGCTCTCCACGGTGGACGGACTGGACACTCCACTGGAGGTAGACATCAAGATAGCAAATGCGCTGCTGGGCCTCGCCACCGAGGCCTTCGTCGCAGCGCAGCTTGCTAGCCGGGACGCCAGCATCACGGCCCTCATACGCCACGAACGCCGCTCCGCGCTCCAGAGCGCCCTCGACGCAATCCTCGCGGAGCTCGCCGCCCTGCAGCTTTCCGGCAGCGGAGTTGTTAACGCGCCGGCCTGGGCGGGCTTCGCAACTTGGGAGCTCCTTCGCGGAAGCAACGTCGTTCGCAACCTGCACTTCATGGCTCCTCTCTGCTGCGCTGGCCAACGGCGACGACACGCTGAGCATCACGGCAGACTGCTACTCCACGGCGGGCACTGACGCTGCTATAACAGCAGCCTTGCTGGCCTACTACACCTCCTCACAAGTGGACACTCTGTTGGGAGACTACCGCACAGGGGCGCGCAGGACACGGAGACGACCAGCGCCATCACGGCCGCGCTGCTGGCCTACTACACCTCCTCACAAGTAGACGCGCTGTTGGGAGACTACCGCACGGGCGCGGCACAGGACACGCAGACGCAGGCCGCCATCGCGGGCGCGCTGCTGGCCTACAGGACGGGCCCGGACCAGGACGTGTTCACAACCAACCAAATCACCTCGGCGCTGGTGGCGTACCGCTCAGCCGCAGACCAGGACACGGCGACGGCCTCAGCATCGCCGCCGCGCTGCTCAGCTACTACACCATCGCACAAGTAGACGGCCTCCTTGCCAACAAGCTCGGAGTCACGGAGGCGGCCTCGGCGCTGCAGATAGCAGTGCGCTTCC
Organism: Effrenium voratum; assembly: GCA_963377175.1. NCBI lineage: Eukaryota > Dinophyceae > Suessiales > Symbiodiniaceae > Effrenium > Effrenium voratum. The sequence continues at coordinate 11,305 of CAUJNA010000280.1, forward strand.
GGACGACGGAGGGGCCGACGAGGTGGTGGCCGCCATAGGAGAGCAGATCCTGGCCCCCACGGACGTCTCACTGTCAAACTGGACGGTTCGCCCCAGCAGCGGCTGCAGCGTGGTCCTGGCCACGCACACCGCGGGAGTAAGTGTGGACGGCTACACCCTGACCCTGGCGGCGAACCCGTGGAACATCGTGCGCACCTACAACTTGACCCCGGGCCGAGAGCTCCTCTTCGCCTGCCGCTACCGGCTCGGCACGGCCTCCAACTTCGTGTACATGTCCGAGGCCGACAACGTCTACGACCCATTGTACGGCAGCTTCGTGGGCGACCAGGGCGCCTGGAGCACGGCCAAGATGTACTTCACAGTGCCTCCGAACGGAGTGGCGAAGCTGCACTTCGGGGCGCACTTCCAGGCGCCGGGCCTGCCCAACCAGACGGCTGGAACGGTGGACGTTTACGGCCTCCAGATCCTGGACGCAACCCTGGAGACCGGCAACACGGAGGTGGAGGAGGACACGGCGGCTTCGGCACTGCTGCTGAAGCACGAGTTCCTCGACGGAGGGGCCGACGACGTCAAAAGGCATCTTGCTGACAAGTTGTTCAAATGCAAACTTATTCTCTCTCTTTAGAGGGGGTTTTCCAAATGGATTCTATTCTACTTAACAGGTTTCTAGCACCGTCCGTCCAGGAAACGACCTTGTTCTGCGAAGGATTCAAAACCTAAAACGCTGCGTGGAGGCTTGTGGCGGCAAAATATTGACTTCTAGATATGCTTGCAATTTGGCTTTCAAGCAAGCCAACCTTGCAAGGCTAAGAAAAAACAAAAGATGGGTTCCGAAAAAAAGGGAAAAGTGGTTCTTTAGCGAAGCTTGACCTGCTTAAAATAAACCTAAAGCCAAATTGCGGCGCATATCTAGAAGTCATTATTTTGCAGCCACACGCCTCCGCGTTTTAGGTTTAAATCCTTTGCAGGACAAGGTCGTTTCCTGGACGGACAAGTGCTAGAAGCTTGTCAGGTAGAATAGACTGCATTTGGAAAGCCCATCTAAAGAAAGAGCTTGGCCTGCTCTGCAGAGAAGAGTAAAGAAGCGTGCTTTGCAGAGAAGAGTGCTCTGCAGAGAAAGAGGAGAAACTTTGCAAAGCAGACTCTCTGTCTTTACCGCGTTGACTGACTTACAAAGTGCAGCGCACGGACGGAGATAAGCTGGTGAAAGCGCAACGGCCTGCGCACACCGCCTCAACCACGCCAAGCCGGGTAAGAAAGCTTGAGTGCTACAACTAGCCCGCTCTTGCAGAGGCCCCTCTTCTAAGGCCATCAAAAGTAAGCTCGCTCCTGCCAGGCGTAAGTCCAAGGCGCTAAAGGGGTTAAGGCGTCTAAGCCTGCCAAGGCCTTCTACCATAAGCAGTGCCTCTTTGCGCCATCTAAAGTTTTTGCACACAATGGCAAAGCAAACGCCGGGCAACATTAAGATGTACAAATTATTTTGGCGCTGGGCAGCACTAAGAGTTGACCTACGGCGGCCGACTTGCCCAGCGCGCACGGCCGGAGCTGCACCTGCGGCCACGTCCGCCTTAGCGCCGCAAAGGTCAGGCCTGTGTCACGTCAAGGTTGCGCTGCCGTAAGTTGGTACAGCTTCTGCGGTCTCTTGCGTTAAAGTTGTCGGCAGATTTCTTAGCGCCTCCATTTTTAAAAACAACTTTGTTGCCCGAAAAAGAGCTTAAGTAAGGTTCCTCAAGAACAAGAAGGCCTGCGCCGTTTTTTTCTGCTTGTTCTTCGGTCCTCGCTTGCTTGAAGCGCTTGTAAGAGTAGTCAAGGGTAACCATTCCGCGCCCTCCACCAGTCAGGTTCTTTACTTCGTTTCTGCAAAGTCGTTTAGCAAAGTCCAGCCTCAGGTTCTTGTTCATGTTTGGGCGTTTGTGTTGCTTGGCCTCCACGGAGTTGAAAAGCTGTGGAGCTCTGCACGTTGGCCTTGACTTTGCCCTGCTGTCCGACAAATTCGTAAAGCTTGTGTTGCAGACTACGTTGCCCGTGTTGCCTGCGATCATTTGTGGTCAAGGACAGCTGCGTCGAGAGGCTGTTTGCACCAGGCCTTGTTGATCATAATGAGCTTGCGCTGGTGCGTTCCACCGTTCCGCTCCAGGAAGACCCTCACGCTCTGGTAGCAGCCGCAGCTCCGGGCCGCTGTTGGAGGCCGCGCTGTTGTTGGAGATCTGCAGCTTGCTCCAGCCCGCCCGTTCTTGGAAGAGACGTCCAAGAAGTTGGAAGTGTTGGTCACGGTGAGCGCAAAGCTGCGGGGCGAAGACCGTGTCCGAGCTTGTCACGTTGCCGCACACGTCGACACTGCGCCGCTCGTGGCCGTGAAGGTGCAGTCCAGGCTCTCGCAGTCCAGCGGGCCCGCGGAGGCCGCCCCGGTGATGGTCAGCGTGGCGCCCGTCACCGCCTCTGGCTGCGAAGCTCGCCGCGGTTGCTGCGCCGGAGGCCGTCAGGGTGCTCGTGGACACGTCGCCCACCGTGGTGAAGTTCCCGGCGTTTCCGGTGGCCGAGCTCAGCAGGCCCACGCTGGCCGCCCCCGTGATGCTCAGCGAACTGCCCGACACGGCGCCGGTGGACGACAGCGTGACGTGGTGTGGGTCAAATCCACGCTGCAGCCGCTGCTGGGCGAACCGTCCAGTTTGACAGTGAGACGTCCGTGGGGTCCAGGATCTGCTCTCCTATAGCGGCCACCACCTCGTCGGCCTCCGTCGTCCGGAAAGCGCGCAGCTATTTGCAGGGCCGAGGCCGCCTCCGTGACTCCGAGCTTGTCGTCCACCTGTGCGAGCCGTGAGCGCGGCAGCCTCAGGCAACAACGCAGCCGCCGTCCAGTCCCTGGACGACCGCGTCACCGCAGAGCTGGCTTCGAAGCTGGACAGCAGCGCACGCCTCTGGCCACAGACGGGCAGGTGGCTGCACACGGAAGCAGCAGCAGACTCGCTGACCACGGGTCTCTCCAACAAGGCTGACCAGTCGGCCTTCGACGTGCTGGAGGGCGTGGTGGCTACGAAGAGCGCCCCCGACGGCGTGGACCTTGAACTACCACCTCGGCAAACAACGCGCAGCCAACTACGGTCTCAAGACGGTGGTGGACCAGCGCTCCCTCGACATCGCAGCAAGGATCACGCCGCTGGAGGTCGACACCAAGGGCCAACGCTCTCCTGGGCGTCGTCGCCGCAGCAGCGCTGGCCTCCGAGCTCGCAAGTCAAGACGCCTCCATCTTGGGGCTGCAGGCCTCCAAGGCAGACGCCAGCGCCCTGACAGCATACGCCCTGCTGTAAGGTGGACTCTAAGATAGCGGCAGCCCTCCTAGACGCAGTCACCACGTTCTCGCCGGCAAGGCGGACGCAAGCGCGCTGGCCGCCCTGCTCTCCACGGTGGACGGGTTGGACACGCCGCTGGAGGTAGACACCAAGATAGCAAATGCCCTGCTGGGTCTTGCCACCGAGGCCTTCGTCGCAGCGCAGCTAGCCGGGACGCAAGCGTCTCGGCGCTCCAGGGGGCCAAGGCCGACACGTCGCTGCTGGCCTCGTACGCCACGAACGCCGCGCTCTCAGCCAGCGAGACCACGCTCCAGATCCTCGCGGAGCTCGCCGCCCTGCAGCTTTCCGGTAGCAGCGTCGTTCGCAACCTGCGTCTGGAGGCTCCTCTCTCGGCTGCGCTGGCCAACGGCGACGACACGCTGAGCATCACGGCCGACTGCTACTCCGTCGCAGCGGCGGACGCGGCCCTTGCGGCTGCGCTGCTGGCCTACTACACCTCGGCGCACGCGCTGTTGGTCGACTACCGAACAGGGGGCGGCGCAGGACGCAGAAACGCCGTCTCACCTCGGCGCAAGTGGACGCGCTGTTGGCCGACTACCGCACGGCAAGCGCGCAGGACACACAGGCGTACCGGACGGGCCCGGACCAGGACGTCTTCACGACCAACTAGATCACCTCGGCGCTGGCGGCGTACCGCTCAGCCGCGCGGCAACGGCAACGGCACGGCCGCGCCAACGGCGCGGCGACGGCCTAGATTCAGACGCTCACGCAGCTCTCGATTTCCGTTTTCTGCCCGGAAAAGCTGGCAAGTTCCATCCCGCCGAGCTTGTCACCACTTGGTCTAACACGCCAACCTGCCGAACTTCAGAGGGCTCGAAAATCTTGGCAAGCTTGAGTCAATATTGAAACGGCTTGAAACAATGTTGGTTCATTAATGGGCAAAGGTTGCCCGGTCGCAGGCGGGATTCGAGCCCCGGACCAGGGTGGCGCAGAGACAGCGCTTTAACCACTGAGACAAGGGGCTGCTTGCTTGTCACCGCGCTGCTTTTGGGCCCGCCGAGGTGTCCCACGGTCCGTGTCGCCCCGTGACACAAGCTTTCGTAATCCTCCGCGGCTTCGGTCTAAAAGCGAGGCCGGCTCCAAAAACCCTGGTGCGGGCCTGGTGCGGCTCTGGCGCGGGCCTGGTCCGGGCGGAGTCGCCTTGCCGGGCGCAGTCATAATGGAGTCGGCCCGGCTGTAGAGCTCCCAGGCCTCTGGCACGTCGTTGATGCTCAGGACGAAGGGCGGCCGCTCGCGAAGAGCGCGTCTCGGAGCTCTGAGTGGAAGGCCAGGTCGTGCCCCCGCCTCTTCGTGCCATAGTAGTTCATACTTCGACCGGGGAAGATGTAGGGAGGGTCGGCGTAGATGCAATGCCGGGGCGCCTGGCAGGGCAGAGCACGCAGATAGGCCAGTGCGTCCTGGCGCCGCACGGTCACATTCGACGGTGGCCGTTGCAGACGCCGCACGCTGCTCAGCGCCAGCGGCCGCTGCTGTGAGGAGCCCCACAGGCAGCCCGACGCCCGGCGCAGCCCGGCAGGAGGTGCCTGAAGAAGAAGCGCCTGTCCACCTTGCGCCCCAGGCGCAGCAGGGAGCGCAGGAAGGCCGGGTCTTGCTTCAAATAGCAGCGGCGCAGGTTTGCGACGGGCTCGAAGGTGTCGGCGCCGGCCCGGGCGCCGGGCGGCAAGGTAGTGGAACCGAAGAAGGGCGAGCGCAGTGCAGTGACGTCGCCCAGCATTCGGAGACGACTGCTAAAGTGCCACCGCATCATCAATCTGTACCTTTTTCAAAGTATCAGGTGCTGCTGTGCGTCAGTGGCACAGCGTACATCACGGGGTCTAAGTTGTATTGTGCCGGGGTCTAAAAGCTCGGTCGAAAATGCCGCGACACATGATCGAGCCCGTCATGTTTGGAGCGCTGGGAACTACGAGCTCCACAGGGGCCCACGACATCTGGGTCAAGTCAGCGCCAGAGTCAGCAGGCTCTAAAGGATAGAAGCGTCAAAGCAACCTAACCAAATTCCCCTCAGCTGATGAGGCCAATGCACCCGAGCTGCGCATTCTGCTGATGAATCAGCCCCTCACCCGTCGGAGGCATTCTCAAATAGATCTTGATGCTACGACGGACAAAGTCTCGCAAATGCTGTCCTGCCCCAGATAACTCTGCGAACTTGCTCCGCGAAGAACACCATGCGATTGGCCGACGCGACGCAGATTGGGTCTGCCCTCCCACTGTGTAAATCCATGAAACTTAGCTCCGTGGCCTGATGGAAGGTGATGTAATCCTCATGAGCACACACACCTTGCAAGGTCGAAGGCGCCATGCCTTCGTATGAAGTCACCACTCTTCAACGATATTGGGCGCATTTCTAGGCCCCTGTGTGGCATTTGACTGTGGTGCGTCACGCCCTGGCAAGCCCACGACTCCTCCAGGTGTGGAGAGTGCGCCTGACGCTCTCCTCAGGCTGGATGTCGCTGTCCAGCCAGCCTTCGGAGTGCAGCGTACAATTCACTCCGTCGCGCGGCGCCAGCGTTGACCTTCCTGGGCGACCGGTGTTTCCTGCTGCCCCTATCGCCCAGGCGTCGGTGAGCTTGTGTGATTGCATGGAGGAGGACGAGGTGGAGGGGGATGTTTCTACTTTTCTTGATTTGGGAGGACGCTCAAACAATCCCTTCCACATTGATTTCGAAGATGGCCCGCACTCCTTTCTCGCAAGTCACATTCCTTGTGGAAGAAGGTAGGCTCGCTGCCCAGGTACCACCCACGGTTGGGGGATGTCGACCCTGGTGGCTATGGCAGGCTACAGTTTTGCGATCGATTTGCTTCCCTTGCCGGTCATGGATCTTGCGCTACGCGCACGCGCTCGATGATGGCATTTCGGCTTACTTTGCTAATGCTACTATTTGCCTCGTTTAGGGTTTTATTTTCCCTTATGTTTTAATCTTGATCGAATCTTCGGACGCGTGGCCGTTTTCTGCTTCAAGCCACCTAAGGGACTTGCGTGAGGGTTACCCCTCACTTTTTTGCGCTTTGCATCGCCATGGAAGCAGCCGCCGCTTCCTTTGCCTTCTGCATCCACTTTGCGCGTGCCCCGCTTTGTGCTTGCTTGGACGAGACCAGCCTGCGCTCGCTGCGTTGTGTTGCTTGGTGCATGCGCAACAGCGTGCCTGACGACATGCCGCCGGCATCCCCTTGCAGCCGCTTTGGGGGAGCGCTTATTTTCTTACGCCCGCAGCGGCCGAAGCCATATGGCCTTTCCTGACCCTCGGCGAGCGAGCGTCGCTACAAGCCGCCGAGTGGTGGGTGCATGCAGACTTGCGGTGGTACAATCGTGGCATGGCCGCATTGCCTGATTTACTTTGTGACTCCTCCAGCAGTGCATCAGAGACGGAGGCCCTTCGCACCCGCCGCCCCCAGCGCGCCGGGTGACGCATGCCTGACTCACTGTAACGAAGATACATACCGCTCACCCGGAGCGGTCCTTCAGATCCACCCTGCATCCGGCTTGCGTTGGGCTGTGACAGGGCACAAATGACTGCCTCTATGAGTCGCATGATTTTGCACTGACAACTCACTCCCCTTTTTCACAGTGCCGCAGCTGTTTCTTGCTTTCCTTGCGTGCCAACGCATCGTGTGGAGCCTAGTCACGTGACCGCTGCCGTTTGCCCAGTTTCCGTTTCCTTTAGGGTTTTGCACCGCAGTTGCATCCTCACGGGAACCCACCACTGCACCGCAGTTGCTTTGAGGGGCGACCGGAGTGCGCTTCAGGCACATGCGCCGCCGCGTGCAGGCCTTATGCGCAACGCATAAGTGTCGGGGTTTGCGCCGCAGTGGCATCGAGGGGTGACCGAGTGCGCAACGCACTCGCTCCAGGCACCAGAGCCGCCACGTGCGGGCCTTACGCGCAATGCATACGGTGCCGGGGTTTGCGCCGCAGTTGCATCCCCAAGCACCTCGCTCACTGCAGCGCAGTTGCTTTGAGGGGTGACCGAGTGCGCAACGCACTCGCTTCAGGCACATGCTCCGCCGCGCGCGGGCCTTATGCGCAAGGCATAAGTGTCGGGGTTTGCGCCGCAGCTGCATCCCCACGGGAAGAACCCTCTCACTGCACCGCGGTTGCTTTGAGGGGTGACCAGAGTGCGCAATGCACTCGCTTCAGGCACCCGTGCCGCCGCGTGCGGGCCTTATGCGCAATGCATACGGCGCCGGGGTCTGCGCCGCAGATGCATCCCCAAGAACCTCGCTCACTGCACCGCAGTTGCTTTGAGGGGTGACCAGAGTGCGCAATGCACTCGCTTCAGGCACATGCTCCGCCGCGTGCGGGCCTTATGCGCAAGGCATAAGTGTCGGGGTTTGCGCTGGAGCTGCATCCCCACGGGAACCCTCTCACTGCACCGCAGTTGCTTGGAGGGGTGACCGGAGTGCGCAACGCACTTGCTTCAGGCACCCGTGCCGCCGCGTGCAGGCTTTATGCGCAATGCATTCAGTGTCGGGGTTTGCGCCGCAGCTGCACCCCCTCGGCACCTCGCTCACTGCACCGCCGTTGCTTTGAGGGGTGACCGATGTGCGCAATGCACTCGCTGCAGGCACACGCTCCGCCGCGTGCAGGCCTTATGCGCAATGCATAAGTGTCAAGGTTTGCGCCGCAGTTGCATCCCCACGGGAACCCTCTCACTGCACCGCTGTTGCTTTGAGGGGTGACCGGAGTGCGCAATGCGCTCGCTCCAGGCACCAGCGCCGCCGCGGGCCTTATGCGCAATGCATACGGTGTCGGGGTTTGCGCCGCAGCTGCATTTTCACGGAACCTCGCTCACTGCACCGCAGTTGCTTTGAGAAGTCACCGGAGTGCGCAGTGCACTTGCTTCAGCAACATGCAGAGCCTATGCCTGTAATGCACCGCCGTTGCATTCACGAGCCGCCCGGCGCAGCATCTTGGAGCATGCCTGGCGCTTAATGGTTTCAATCACAGCGGGCGCCGCTGAGGCTTCACCAGAGCTTACCTTTGCACGACAAAAGCCTTCTTGCCAGGCCTCGTGCGCAAAGCACTCACGACCCGGCGTTGCACCGCACGTGCATCTGTGTGCGCAACGCACACCCCCTCGCCTGGTTGCACCGCGGATGCACCCAGGCCGCTCCAAGCACTACGGATGCCTTCGGGCACGTCCAGTGCTTAGCGCTTAGGGGCTCCAGCCCAGTCTTGTGTTTGCAGCACGGTGGACCCGGAGGCTTGGGCTGTGCAAGAAGTCGCCTCATCCAGCGACTCTGACACTCCAAACTCAGAGGAGGGCACCTCACATGCAGCACCACCCGCGCCAGAGTCATCAGCAATCTGTGTCATGCAGTGTACAGCTCGAGCGCAGATTTACCTTTCGCCTTTTGCACAGCTTGTGGCCTTGGCATTACCGCCCCAGTGCATGGCATCAGTTACTTGGGCCAAGAGCAGCTCTGCAAGCACAAGGCTTGCCAGCACGCTTTCTCCCATGCCGTGACAGAGAGAGCGCTTGGCACGCACCGCCCCTGCACACCCTGCTGTCTCTCCTGAGGCCAAGAACAGGGGCGGGCTCCTTGCAGTCCTGCAGCTTCGATGTTTCGGCCCGCACCTCAATACCTAGGGTTGGCACTTTCTTGGTACACATCGCTTGCATTGTCCGCTTCTTCAGCCCTTTGTTGTACAAGCCACCACCGCTCTCCGTGCCCGCTTCCCGGTCATGGCAGAATTGGAGGCATCCAGTGACACAGCAGGCGCACTGCGCGCATTGCTGGCCAACGCCCAAGTGCCAGACATGCTCGCTGAGCGTATCCTGGGTCTCGGTTTTCAAGACATCGCCGATTTTGCATTTGCATGCTCAGATATATCAGACCTGAACACACTGCTCAATGAGCCTGCAGAGATTTGGTCCGCATTGGAAGTGGCGCACCACGCGCGCTCATTCCAGCCGCACGCATCAAAAAAGCATTCGAAATCGCCAGGGCCGCCTCATCACAGGAGACGCATGCCCACATACCCAAAGCGTTGAGCCAGCCATCGGCCCGCTCGACGCAGAGACACATGCGTCGCATGGGCGGAACATTTGCCGTTCAGGACCTGGTAGACAAATTCCAGAAGAACTACCCAGGAGAGCTCCTGGGACCGGACAGCATGCCAAGCATCCGCCTCCTAAGCATGGTCTACGAAATGACCAATGGATACCGTGGCAATTACGGCTTTCAGCACGCCAATACCAGGAAGCCGTAGAGGCGCGCTCCCACAAAGCCGCGCGCGCCGAGACGCAGCTTTTGGCGCACGCTTTCTTCGATGATACCCCTGAAATCAGCGTGGAGGGTAAAACACTCACCGCCGGTTGGCTGCATCGCATTCAGCAAGTGTTTCGCAACGCACTCGCCCTTTGCCAAGCAGTGCATCTGCTTAACGCCAAAGCACTGGACCAACAAATCGCCAACGTGTGCTTGCTTCAGCCGGATCCGGCCCTCTCACTCCGCACAGTGACAACTTCGGAGCTTCTGCATGCCAATCGCCAAATTTGGGGCACCATCGTTGACCTACTGCAGCGCAAATGGTCCATGGACGATGCATTCCATGAGCTCACACACGACCGCATGGAAATACACTCCCTGCTCATGCTTCGCCGACAGCCCCTAGCGGCTCCGCCCGCCAAGCGACAGACTAATCCAGCACGATCCGGCAAACGCCCAGCTCCCAAGCCGCATAAGGCGGAACCGCCCAGAAAAAATGGTAAAGGGAAAGGCAAGGGAAAGACACGCAACAATTGGGCGACAACGCATCAAGGCAAGCCAATCTGCCGCAGATTCCATTGCAAAACAGACAACTGCCAATTCGCGCATGTGTGCGCCGTAAAAGGCTGCCAGCAAGCGCACGGGGCGTCGCAACATCCTTCCAATCGCACCTGAAACAGTCCGGAGGCCGCTCCGGCCGCTCCTCCGGACAGTGCGATCCCTCAGCCGGTAGCACTCGACATTACCCATCCAAGACGCACCGCAAGCCCGCCTGCGTCGCATGCTTTGTCGCCCGCGAACGAGGCGCTCCAGCCCTGTGTCTGCACAAACACACCGTCCTGCAGCCAGGAACAGGACAGGCGACTGCACGCACAGCTGAGGAGCGCATACTGCCCCACATGAAAGGAGGACTCCTCCATGTTTTCGCAGGAATCCATGCACCCATTTCAGCAGCTGCCGACAAGCAAGGGCTCTCGCGTTTCGAGGCTTTTGACCTAGAGGCCAACTCGGAGCACGACATACTCGACGATGCATGCTTTGAACTCCTTATGCGCATCTCGTGGTCAGGCATCGTCAGCCTGCTTACACTAGCTCCGCCGTGCAAGGAGTACAGTAGACTGAAACTCCGCCCCGGAGGACCGAAAGCCTTGCGCACTCCAACCTGCATGCGTGGCGGGCCGGGCTTGTCTCCCGAAGAAGCATCGCGCGTTGCACAAAGCAGGGAAATCCACAGGAGGAGCAGAGAACTCTTCAAAGCAGTTGCCACACAAGGAGGCGTGGCAGTCCTTGAGCAACCGCCCTCAAGCGTGGCATGGCTCGAGCCGGAAAACTTTCAGAGCCTCAAAGCATTCCACGGACACTTGGCATGGGCGGATGCATGCCAACACGGCATGTCCTTTGCTAAATCTTGGTGTTTCGCTTCAAACAACCCATGCTGGATTGTAGCAGCGCGTTGCAATCAGCCACAGAAGCACGCTAGCGTCGCAGGCGTGCGCAACACCTCGGGTCAATTCCTCAGCACATTGACCGCAGAATATCCCGCGACTCTGGCCGCAAGCCTTGTCACGCATTGTGCGTTCAAAGTTCGACGCGACCCGCTGGTACGCGAGCTTCAAAAACCTTGCATCCGTAGCCTGCGTCCCAACAGACTAAAAATCTGTGACGGAGCCGGCGTGCATTCCACCGCAGACCATTCAATCCCCCAGCCCAGTCACCCGCTGGGAACGGTAGCGCGCGCTTGGCTGCGGTGGGCAACAACACAAAATGTGATTCTCAAAATTCTCGCACACGTCAGCTCGGACACACCTGAGCCACCCTTGTCGGCCCAGGAGTCCGAAGAGGCAGCGCTGATTGCTTTCGCGGCCAGCCGTACCGGCTGTCACTGCTGCATGCACTGGCCTCCGCATCGGATGACCCGGACATGAAACTCCTTCCATTGCTCTCCGAAGGTGTGCCCACAGGAGCCCTATCCGAATTGCCCCGTAGCATGCAATGGCCGCCCAAAGAGCATGCCGACCTGCCTCACGAACTCACAGAGTGCATGGGCAACTGGAAAGCCGCCGAAGCAGAGCCCAACACGGTCTCTGCGCTCTTGGATAAAGAAATCTCCAACGGGTGGGTCGTCCGCACAGAGATGTCCATAGAACAGCTAGACAGCGCTGGAGTAAGGGAATTGCAGTAGGCAAACTCAATGTGGTGCATGCCGAAGGCAAGGAACCACGCCTGGTCCTAGACAGCGCAGTGCGCGGGGTGAACCCCAAGTGCAATATCCCAGAACGCGTCAGCCTGCCAATGGCATCCGACGTGCGCCTCGCTTTCATGCCAGAAGACACGCATGCTTCTTTCATAGGCGCAAGTTTTGATTTTAAAGCCGCGCGCAAGCAAATTCAGGTACATCCTAGCGAACATGGCTTGCTCCTGTTTCGCTTCGCAGAAACTTTGTATCATTACCGGGTGTGCCACTTCGGAGCACGGTTCTCCGCGTACTGGTGGCAACGCACAGGAGCTTTTTTGCTGAGGCTGCTGCACGGCATCCTGTCAGCACACCCGCATAGAGCTTGGTTGTTTGTGGATGACCTCTTGGCCGCACTGCGCCGCCCAGATGCGCATCAGCAACTGGCACTCGTTGTCATATTCTTTGCAGCAATTAGTGCGCCCATTTCTTGGAAAAAAGTGCAATTCCAAAACTGCCTGACTTGGTGCGGATGGTGAATCAACTTCAGCCTGGAAACGATTGAACTCACCCCACTCAAAACCCTAAAGCTGAAAGAACAGCTGTCCGCACTGCTCCGTTCCAAGCGCATCAAAAGAAAGCTTTTGGAACAAGTCCTCGGCCTGCTCATCTGGGCCACCAGCCTAAGCCTAGAATTGAGGTCTTGGCTTGCGCCGTTACATGCAGATCTGCACTCGCCACCAGGTTGCATGATATCCGTGCACGCACGCCTGTGGCCTGCATTTCTGTCGGCACTAAACTCCAAAGCTGTACTAGCTTCGCCCGTGCACGGCATTTTTATGCCGCTTGGCTCCAGGGTCTTAGAGTATCAGCAAACATCAATACGCAGCTCCACCGACTTGCCGCGCATCGTGCCCAGCCATAAGCCAGCATGGGTGCGCGTAGCCGACCCAGCTGCCGAGCACACGCGCTTATCCGCGGCAAGCAAAGCTAACATTGAGTGGCTCCTTCAATGTTTTCAAGCCGATTTGGCATGCCCTGCGCAGCAAGCCCGTCTTGGCATGCAAGGCCGCCGCAGATGCTTGTGCCGAGGGCACCACAGTCGGCATAGGTGGCTGGTTTATATCCAGCTCCTGGTTTGCAGAAACGTGGGACTTCCAAGAAGTCCAGCAGCAGTGGCCGTGCCTCACAAAGGAGGCTCAGCGCTACATAGCATGCTTCGAAACCCTGGCCCAGCTGGCGCTAATGCGCATCGCTTGGACAGCCGAAGGACAAGCAGTGCACGGCTTATGCATGCCTTCCAGCACGGATAACACCGCATCAGAAGCAGGGGTGAACAAATTTTTCAGACAGCATGGCCCTTGCAGGTCTTTGTGCAATTAGTCGCAGCATGGGCCTATAAGCACAAATGGTCAGTGCTAGCCTCGCATATCCCAGGCGAGCACAACGTGTGGGCCGATCAGCTCAGCCGCGGTAACACATCCGCATTCGACAGCAAGCCGCAAGCTCGCTGTCGTTTTCGCCCGCATGATTTCTGGCCCCACAAATGCAGGCTATCACTGCATCCCGATGGCGGCCGGAGCATAGGAGTGCTTCGCAAGCGCTCTGAAGAGGGGGTGATAGATTAGGCCGTTTGCTTGGAACCCTGAAGTGGGGGCATATGAGGAGGCTCCGCAGAGGGGTGCAGATACGGGGAAAGGCACGCGATGTCTTTCCCCCTGCACCTCTGAGCCTCAACTTCCAAGCAACGCCTTAATAAGAAAAATGGGCGTGCGCACATGTTTGTCGGTCGCCCCCCTTTTGTCTTGGACTGCATGTTCCCTTTCGGATTGAGGCAGTGATCAAGCTTCTAACGTTTAGGGTTTTATTTTCCCTTATGTTTTAATCTTGATCGAATCTTCGGATGCGTGGCCGTTTTCTGCTTCAAGCCACCTAAGGGACTTGCGTGAGGGTTACCCCTCACTTTTTTGCGCCCACCCTCCCACCCTGTCAACACTCAGGTGAACCTGCCTGGGCCCAGCTGGGGCCTCAGAGGTACGGTGCACACCATGACCTTCCTGCAGAGGTCGCAAAATTTAGTTCAGCGCCGTGAGAAGCATCTCGCGCCAGCGACAGCATGCAATATTTCCGCCAGGGCCCTAGGGCTCGGGCACAACCAGCACCGCATGCTGTAGATGCTGCCAGGCCTCAGCCTGGCACCCATTGCACATTAGCCGGATGCACGCATTGCATCCAGCCGCCATATGACTGTTTCGACTTGTCTCAACCTGGCACCGCGTGACGCATTCACGCCAGCCGGATGCACGCATTGCATCCGGCCGCCATCAATGCCTTCGCTTGTTTCACGCCTCACAGATAACACACCTGGCGCCTGGTCGAACACGCATTGTTGACCACGGGGGCATATGAGGAGGCTCCGCAGAGGGGTGCAGATACGGGGAAAGGACACGCGATGTCTTTCCCCCTGCACCTCTGAGCCTCAACTTCCAAGCAACGCCTTAATAAGAAAAATGGGCGTGCGCGCATGTTTGTCGGTCGCCCCCCTTTTGTCTTGGACTGCGTGTTCCCTTTCGGATTGAAGCAGTGATCAAGATTCTAACCGTGACTTCGTGTTATGGGAGGGTCATCTGCCGCTTGGACTCAAGATGCCATTTTCTCTGCATGGTCATTCGCCAATAAGGTGGTTCGTTTCTCGGGTATATGTTCGAGGGCGACGTGCTTTTCCTGAGCAGCCAATATGGAATTTCACGGAAGCGAACGGGGATACGGTTATGATGTTTTGTCTCAGATGAGTCAAAGGAGCAATGCGCGCCGTGTACTACATACTGATCAACACACTGACGTACTGCGGGGTCGTTCCCGGATCGCTTATTTGGTTTGGTGCGACTGGCGGTTGCCTATCTTTTTACAACCTTTTCCTTGTTATCCTTGCGAGTTGGGCCGTGAGCCCCTTGTCAGAGGGATGTGGCGGATACCGTTGTAGGTCTCCCCCTTCTCTGGGCTGGGATTTCCCACCATCATCCTTTACTGCTTTATTGACTTCCTTTGACAGGTTTTAATTAGCTTAATTAAACGTTTCTGCGGTTGGGGGTGCCACAATGCCATGGCTTTCTCTCACACACAGTGGCAGTAAAGCTAAGAAATTGTAAGGCTGAATAGGCGGTGTGGGAAGCACCCACGGCTCGCAATGACTCCCGCACACTTTTCCTATTTCCAGTATCCACGGTCGGTTCTGACACCTTGATCCACACCCTTTAACACTTCGATTCTTGGCACCCAAATCTCAGCGGCGCAGTGCACACTCAGAAAACACTGCAGAGGCAGTTCGACTTTCCGTCCCAAACCGCAGCCCCGCAAACGATGCTACAAAGCCTGAAATCGCCGTGTGTGATCCGTGCATGTGCTCGCTCGCCCAACCAATATCGACCCGACGGTGGTTACACATAGTGTAGACAGACTTCGGCTCCAAGGTTTCGGATTTGGCCCGTTTGAGTTTGAATGGTTTTTGTTTTCTGTGTTTTGGCCCCGTCTTCCTCTTTTGTTACGGCAACTTGCCGTTGCAATGACCCGCAAAAGTCGACTTAGTGCTGTTTTTGGAAGCTCAATGAATATGCACTGTCAACAATTGGCTGTAAGCCAATGAGCTGACAAAACATAAACAAACAAAAACCGAAAAGTCGACGTTGCGACACCAGTGAAAAGCGTTTGACAGGCGGCGCTGGCTTTGTGCAAGGCTTTGCTTGGAGACGGCGCATGCGAGGAGGCTTCATGTGCATTTGCAGTTTTGGTAGAAGGGTTCTTGTATTTGCTCCCTGCTATCGCTTGTGGCCCGTTTATTTTGTATTTTGTCGATGCTGTGCACCCAACAACCCAAAGAACGAACAAGCAAAACTCCACCCGGCAATGGACGTGCTCCAAACACGCGATGGCCTGCCGCCGGGGCAATCTTTTTTTGAGATGCGACTTGTTGAAGCACGACCAATTGCGAAAAAGGCCAAAACAAACATCATGGCAATCGAAGAAAACATGTAGCAGACACAGTGGTTCCACATTTTTCAGCGAACCAACCCGGGAAAGTTAGTGATGCTTTTGGGATGTTCAATGGATGAGCCCTGTCAGACCTGTGAAATGTCTAGAATGACGATGGTATCAGCGCCTGTGTTTGTATTGAGGAGGGTTTGGTGATGCCCTTCGGCATCTTCTCCATTCAGAAATGCGACCAGCGCATTTTGTGCAAACATGCTTCCAGAAAGCAGGAAGAACTTTCCCAAGATGTGCGCGGCATTGCTTTGTATGAAACAACAGTGGTGGTATCTTATGCTTAAGGTAAGTGTAGCTCATTTTGTTCGCGTTTACAGATGCAACGAGATGTTGGAGTTGTGTTGCATGTGTTTGCATGCGAGCAGTGCATGTGAGGAATCATGCTCCTAGAAAGCAGGACAACACTTTTGTACATGATGTCCGCTTTGCTGTATGAAGCCATGTAGGCGGCATCTTATGCTTGAGGTGGATGTTGGTCATCTTATTTTCATTTGCAGATGGAACAAGGTCTTTTCTATGTGTTGCCCGCATGGTGCAATGTGTTGCATACTCTTGCATGTCATGCTGGGATTTGTGGCTCAAGGCGTAACAACACTATACGCAAGCTTCCAATGCTCGCATGCAGCTTGCAATCACAATGATACATGTTCTCACGTGTTATGTTCAATTTAAGATTTGCCACCAGAATCCATCCACAGCAACCAATGTCAGACATTGTCGGTGTTTGAAAGATATCCTGCCACTGGCACTGAACGCTTTGACCGTGTGGTGCTTGGTAAGCATGTAGTTCTCCATGGCACGTGCACATGTCAGCCATGAGTTGCGGTTTTGTGCCACGCAATCTTACAACAGTTTCTGTTCGCATTTCTGGTGATGCAACGGCCCTGAGCTTGTTTGGCTTGCACATTTCAGGAACAGCAATATGTGCATATTTGCGTGTCCCTCGTTTCTGCATCAGGGGTGCAAGTAGGAGCTTGACGGAATTTGTGCTGGCTCAAACACTCAAATACAATGAGTACGGGTTGTGCTGAATTGTTTTTGCACTCAATCATCCATTTGCCAGCAAGGGGTGTGCCCTTTGCCAAGGTCCCCGCGGCCATGGCCTATTCCGGCATGTGCCTGGGGCTGTGGGTGTCATGTCGAATGCGAAGCTCCACAAAAGCGAAGCGAAGTTGACATGTCCACCCGGAAGCAGCTTCCAGGTCCCTCGTCAGGATGTTTCATAAGGTGAAGTGAAAACTGTTTGGTGCAAAGCAGACATTCGCTGATCAGGTTGCAGGTTGCGAGGAGGTAGACCAAAGGTACGGCGCATGACAAGTATAAACACATACAAGCCCCTCCCCAAAAATCAAAATACAAGGCTGGTTGCCCTTTTGGTTTCCGTGCAGTTTGCCACCCACAAAGGCTACCGGACATGTCTAGCAGTTTCTTCCCGGACTGCAGAAAACTCAGGTTTCTGCTGAGTCCAGTGCAGCATGGAGCTAGTTTTGTGTTGGGACCATGACTCTCTTCTGAGCAGCAAACAGGCTTTGTTTTTGCCGACAGGGTGCTTTGTGCAAGATCCTCATATTCGAGTTGATAAGCAAGAAGGAGCGAGCCTCAAGGTATTTGCACGCGCAAGATTTTGAAGAGGCGAGTGGCGACCTTCCATCCTATGGGGCAGCAATTTGTTCTCTGCATTTGTTGTTTTCTTGTTCCCGGGCTGGCGCGAGATTTCTGCCCTTCTTGGCTCCAGGGGCGATTCCTATGCAACAAACCAGGCCATTGTTGATCAGCAGATAGGCGGTTTCACGGTCCGTGCGATCTGCAGACAACAAGCCTCTCAACGTTCTGCCCTTTGAGCCACTCGGACAATTAAGTGACAAACAGATGGCCATTTCCCCAAGTTTCTCAGCTGTGATGGCCTTCGGTGGCGGTAAGATGTGACATGCCGAGCTTATCTAGCAGCTCATGTGCAAGGAATTGTCATATGGCAAGACACCAATCAGCTATTGAACAGCTACAGGCCGGATCTCCTTTGAGCCGCGAATCGCGATGTCAATGAAGGCATCATTGCTTACTCAGGTGGGGGATGCGCAGAGAGCAGGTAGCGGTGGGAGATGTTGAGCCTGGTGTTAATTCGAAGCGTGGGCATTGACGTCTGACCAGACTGTAACTCCTTCCCACGACGTGTTGCGCCATTTGAGTCTTGCTTGTTTCGAGGGTACTTGGTAGGTTGATGATGATTTGCGGTGAGACTTTTGTTGACATTCCTTCTGGTGTAACACAACACGACTTGTGTGAGCGACGAGACTTTTAATGGTTGCTGCTGCACCCCAGCTTGTGCATGTCCAACACTCGAAAGGTGGATGAGTGGAACGGGCTCTTGCATATCAAGACCTTTTGAAGCAACTTGACCTTTGGGTGGTTGGCTTTGCATTATAGTTGGTAACGATTAGCAGCAAAGGTCTTAGGACAAACGTGCAATTTGGCTAGGGTGGTGGATGCTCTGTCAGGCCTTGGATTTGTCAGACAGGTTGCTGCTTGCTTTACAGCTTGCTTTGGGGGACTCGTTTCTCCGCGTGCCCAGAGTCTGCTGAGGTGCGGCGAACCATGCCTGGCATGGAGGCGAGCCAGAAGTGATGCACGTCTTGCTCCGGACCTTTTGCGTATAATGCGTGGCAACTAAGGTTTCTGTCATGGGGCACAGGGCCAGCAACCGTTGCTATAGGACGCAATCCTTGGTGCATAGTGTTTGACAGCCATCCTCAGCATATGGTTAATTTGGACTATGTCCTCGACGGCTTGGCAACTATGCCTAATCCGCAAAGAGCCTGGTCAATACCTAGTCCGGCAGTTCATGTTTTGTCATTGCATTCAATCCAACAAAAAACAAGTGCCTGGGTTGGTTTCTGAAGGGGAAGCCAAGAAAAAAAGGCAATTTGCGGGCATCTCTGATGTTTGGACATATTCGGCTGGTTTGTGTTGGCAAGGTTCGGCTGTTGCCCGAAACATCCCTTCCCTGAGGGCGTGCCATCGCCAGAGAGCGCTGCGGCCGGGGTGCCTAGGAAGGACCGGTGGAATGTCACGAGTAAACTAACGCAAGGTGCATTTCGCCCGTTCCTTGGTCCTTGCCGTTTGCTCCAAGTGGCTTCTCTTATGACTTGCCACATTGGAGCATCCACTTCTAAAGCGCCCACTATCGGAGACACAGGAGGCTGCAAGCCTGTAGTCTTTGTGAAAATAATACTTAAGAGAGACCCAGCCATATCGTCACAGAAAGGACCATCAATAGACATCATCAAGCAAAGGAGCAGGCGACGAGCACAGCAAAAAAGGCAGGACAATAACATCAATTGAGCAAGACTGCGCTCAGGCTTGCGCGCATACGCGCACACATACATATGTACACGTGCATAACTAGACACATATATATATATATATATATATGTATATATATATATACATAATATGGTATCCCGTAGGTTTTGCGAGTTTGAGCTATGTTTTTTTTTGTTTATCCGTTGTTTTTCCAGTGTTCTATGCCGCCTTTTGTGCCTCATTGATTTTGTGGCACGGGGAGGGGGGGGGGGGTGCCATATGTATATACATGCATGCATACATAGGTAATGCAAGCAATGATATCAACATTTGCCATCTGATAGAGTCTGCATGTATGTAATGTAATGTACTGTAAGGCAATGTAATGCACTGTAATGTAATGTAACGTAACGTACTGGAATGTAATGTAAGGTAATGTAATGTAGTGTATGTATATGAGTGCATGTGTATGTGTATGGGCATGCGTATGTGTACGTGCATGAATATGTATATTATATACAAATATTCTATATATGAATATATTTATGTATATATGAATATGTATATGTATGTATGTATATATATATATATATGTGTATATGTAATATGTGTATGTAATATGTGTATGTAATATGTGTATGCAATATGTGTATGTGTAAGTGTATGTGTATGTGTATGTGTATGTATATGTATATGTATATGTATATGTATATGTATGAAAATACATAGATATGCTCACCCGTCCGCAAGCTACCTATCTGCTCATCTACTACCTCCGCCTTGAGAGATAGATTGAATCATGATTTCCTGTTCAAAAAAAAGACTTTGAATGCAACAGATTTAGCTGGAATTTCTTTTTTAAGATAGCTTCTAGATTTTGAACCTCGAATCCCTTGAAGTTTCTAGTTTGGAGCGTCCCAAAAGCCTAATTTCGGACCTTTCTTGTGCTACAAAAGGGCCACAATTTAAACAACGCAAATTCAATTTAGATTTTTCTTGTAAGAGCCCTTAAATGTTACGCCACATTTGATGTGAACTGTATTTGGGTATGATTTCCAATCTAAAACATGTTTTCCAAAGCCAATTGAAGTATTTTTGTATTAGATTATATTTACAACGGGGAGTAAGTTTCTATTTACAATATATTGTTGACGATCAATTCAGTTCTATCCGAAATTATATACATACATATTGATATAGCGAATCAGTATTTAAATTCTGATTGAACGTAAACACGCATTTGGTAAACTGCAACCCTACTAAATTCTATTCAATCTTCCAACTCAATCTAAAATAAACATCCTATTTGGAAAGGACATCATACTTGGGCATTTCGGCGGACTCCGGGCTCCAAATTATGAGGCTTTGGGGGCCAACATTGAACACTTCGAGGATTAAATCTCCAGATTCTAGATTTATCATCCCGAAAAGGCACCAACACCTAGGTCCTGGGGGAGGGGGTGACATAAATATATGTATACATATATATATATATGTATGTATATATATATATATGTATATTTGTAAACTCACAGAACAAGCAGTGAGCCGTAAAATCGACAGAAACAAACAACCAGCATCGACGTCCTGCCTGGCGAATTCTTGACACACGCCAGGCGCGAGATTTGCTACGTGTTCATGTCTGAAGAACCCATAATTTGGTGCGATTGCGGTCTTTTTGGTCGGTTCTTTATGCTAAGCGTGCAGCAACTGGGCAGAACCACACAAATCTTCATGGTGAGGTATATTTTGTTTGACAGCTGGATCAAAGGCATTAAATTTGGAGCAGCCATGGACATTCGCTGCTTTTTATCGGCTTCTTTGAGCATTGGACGAGGATTGCACAGACTTTTCCCTGGTTCATTCGGATGACGATTTCGGCAGCGTGTAGCTTCAGCGTAACAGATACTGTGGGTGGACCAAATCCTGCACGGCATGATGATTCCCTGTGTTTTTGCCAACAAAACATGGTTTCCCATGGTTTCCAAGTGGTGCGAAATGGATTTTGCTGTGATCGATGCTGTCGTCTTCTCAGCTTCAGGGCTCGCCGGCCAGCCCAGCCAGGAGCCGAGGGGGTTGGTGTCTCACTGCCTCACGCACATGTTTTCTCGCAGGTATTTTTGGTTTTATTCATCTTATCTTCAAGCAGAGCTACCTTCCATTATGGTGAAGAAGCAAACTTTCCACGTTTCAATTCCAATTCAAGACATTGATCATCAACTGAGTTGCACTGAAGCTTTCATTCTCCCCAAACAGATGCCTGGAATGCTTTGTGTAGCCGCTGGGAATGTTTGACCAAGTCATGAATATACCGAGGCTGAACTTACCATTCAGACAAACAAATCAACAAGAACCCATTTGATAGAATCAATCGTTGCCAGCCCTGATTGCTAGGCATTAGAACTGAAAAGGAATTCCAGAATGCCAGAGAAATTGATCAAGGGAAATGTCCCGTGGGCTGGGCGCCCGCTTCGTGTTTTCTTCTTTGTTTTGTGTCAGCTGTCGCATAACTCGAGTTTGTGGTCCCGGGTAGGTTGGGTGGCGGAGGTGAAGCGGAGTGGAAAGAGGACAGACGCCTGCTTTGGTGCACGTTCGTTCGTGTCGCAGGTCGATTTTTTTGCACGCACTTTGCCCGCTGTAGCTATTCTTTGTTGTTTCGCCTGACCTGCCAAGTGACCCGATTGTTGCCTATGCCTCTCAGGTGGTCCTGTCTCGTCTCCAGATCGGTGTCGTTTGGATTTCGCATCTCTCAGTGCCTGTTTGCCTTTTCTTTGGTGGGCGCGGAAGACTGTCACTGCACCCCGCTGTCCCGGTGCCGCGTGGTTTGACGCACGATTTCTGTGAGCGTTCACGAGCGGCTCCACGAGTGCTATCGCCACAAGAACTTCTATGCCTGGCTGTTGGTAAAACAAGCACTATAGAAAATACAGAGGGGTGACCACATGTATATGTATATATACATATATATATATATATATATATATACATGTTTGTATATTTCGATATCTTTCGCTCTGTTTTGTGGGGGCATGCACACAGCATGTGCCCGCACTGTGGCGGCGCCAAAGGCAAGGTAGTCTCTCTACTGATCTAGGCAAGGCGTGCGGCAAGGCGCAAGAAGGACACTTGGCGGCCCGAAACTTTGGTTAGGTTCAGAGAACCCGTCGAGATTTGAATGTTGCATCAGCGAAACATTCAAAGTCGGACTTCTCGAGCGGTCGTTTTGAGCACCCGGACCGTTACAGGCGCCGCCACTGTGTGTGTACCTTAGGATTGATTCTTATTGTTTTTGCTCATCAACATGGCTTAGCACAAATTCACCAGGCTCGTCATTCTTCCATTTCAAGTTTCCCTGTTAGGGATCCGGGTTTACCCTTGCTTACCTCAAAGCTCACGTTGGTGTGCGAAACTCGGGGTGAGCCCCTGAAATGCTGGGCTTTCCATAGGGTTTCCCTCCATCCCAGCAGGGTCCCTGCAGTCTTCCCTAGGCCCTGCCGCGCCGCAAAACCTCCCGGGAGCCCTTGGCGGAGCCGCCAGGGGCGCAGGCGCGGTTCGCCGAGAGGTCAGTGATGAGTTGTTCTTTTGGTCAGGGGGCATGCAAGAGGCCCTTTTTGTTGCTGGTGTAAATATTCAAGCCATCATCACTTGACCTCGTTCCATGGAACTTGTGAAACGCACAGAGCAGGCCAGTCCCTGGTAGGGCTGCTGGAAGCATTGGCCTCGCACAATGCACAGCACTGGAAGCAGGTCGAACAGCAGTTGATTCTTGCATGCTAGGCACACTCTGACAATGAGCCCAGATGCTAGGGCCGACAGGTGGCTTATTCGAGGCATGTTGCGGTCATTTGTCAACAGATAAGACTCAAGACTGTGCAAGCTTTGCTCAACAAATCAGCCGACTGTGCTCTGCACAACACCAAGGACACCTCACGGTACGGAAATCATATGAACATACACAACCTTGACCGGCCACGTATTGACACTTCGAGCCACCAGGGAGCTTCTTGGATCGTTTTCGGCGAAGTCGAGCGCTGTCAGGACCTGCCGAGCCCGCTGGCAGAGGCGCGCCATGCGGGCCGGTTCGCTCATTGAGGACGCTGACCGGAGTATAAGCAGACTTTGCAGGGGACGTCCATGGCATCCGGGGTATTCCTCACCAAGGTCCGATGTGTGTAGCCATGGAATCGCTGGCAGGGCTGGCATGTGGTGACAAGTTGTGCCGTGTTCGGATGGCCTTGACGCCACTTGGAGTGAGTTGAGGTAAGCCATCCTTGCGGAAAAATAAGAGGGAGTGCCTTTGGAACCGATCGCCGTCTTAGCTGGTGGTCCTAACCGGTCATGTCTGCAGATCTCCTCTGAGTCATCCGCCAAGGGCGGATTTGAGAGACCACGGGTGCAGGATGCCTGTTCAGCCGGCCTGTGAGGCATCTCCCGTGCCCGTGGCTCCAGGGTCGCAGGCGTGAAGGGCTTGGAAGGGCATGAGCCTTGGAGGGAGGGAGAAGCCTCGTAGGTCAGAGATTTTGCAACTCGATGGGATTCTGGTTCAGGCCAGGTTTGACTCTGCGACCTGTTGAAGATGAGCTGGAAAGGCAAGAAGGCGTTTGAGCATTGCCTGCCATGCCAGGGACTCTGGAAGGCTTGGATGGGGGCGGCGAGGAAGACACTGGATGCGGCGGTTGGTTTGGATACACGAATCCGGCCTGAAGCATTTTCAAGATTGCAGTACCCCAGTGAGTAGTGGAACCTAAAACAGCCTTTGGGCCACATGTGTCTCAGTTGCTCAAATGCTATTTTAGGGATTGCAGCGTAAGCTAGCAACTCAGGAATGCAAAACTGGTTGAAGCGAGAACAAACATTTTGTAGCCAACGGTCTTATCATTGAGGAGAATCTTCCAGTGCCTGCCAGTGGCCAGGCGAGGTGCGAGTTTCTGGCTGGCCTCGGCCAGGACCAGGCATGCGGCGACGTCTGTGATGTGTGTGACGTGCGGTATCTCATGTGCGTCTTTCTTGGACAGTTGAGCCAAGTAAAATGTGATTTGTGTGACATGCGGTTGGAAGGCTGGTTGGAAGGACATGTCTGGGCCGAGTTGACCAGCCTTCCAAGCAGCCCGACCCGCTGCAGCTTGAAACAGGTTTTTACCGGCGGGCGACTATGTTCCCCTGTCGGCGAGGCATCAACACGCTGGTTTTCGGCGCAGCAGGCCAGAGGATATTTCAGTTCAAGAGGCTGAACGCATTCCCCTTTGAGCCACCTTAAAGGGAGGTTCCTTGTGAGGGGAAGTAAATGGAGCTCCTGTTGGGATGTGCATGTGTCGCTGCCGGTAAAGGGGGGTGCTACGCTTTTGCTATCACCTTGAGGGTGGAGGCTCAGGCAAGCCTGTCTCTGGTAGTAGAGGATTGCCTGACATCATTGACACCTCATGGAGCGGAGCAAAAACAGCACAGACGCGTGGTGAGCCAATTTTTTGTGCGTCTCCGAGGCAATGTGGTTCCTGAACTTCTGTATTGCGATGAATGCTGCGGGGAAGCCCGGGCTTCGGCACGATGCTTCGCCACGTTTTGTCAGAGCCTTTCAGATTGCATGTTTTGAAGAGGGTAGTATTAGTCCTAAACTGTATGTATAAACATGTTATAAAAGGAGATTATATTAAACACCATTCAAGATGAAACCAACCACTTTGGAGGGTCCTTAATTTTGAGACATCCCCAGTTGCCTCCTGGGGCTTGTCTCCAAGTAGGGAACCCTTCCGACGTATGTCTTTGAAGCCACACCAGGTGTTGAATGTCTAAGGTGTTGTTGCTGGCTTCGGCAGTGCACACCGATAAAACGGTGCAACATCGTGCTCCGTGTCCATCAATACAGGGTTCCCTGATTGGAAACATGCCAAGCTGCTGTTATATGGAACCCTAAAAAGGTGCCCTCAACAAAACGACACCCCCTCATTTCTTGAATAAGGAAAGCACCAAGAAGGCTTATCGAATACCAATATGTTCGCCCTTTAGCTCGCAGTATATTCGGGAGCTCGCTAACATGTCTAGATTATTAGAAATCTGCAAATCATGAAGCAATCGTTTGCAGTTGTTGTTGCATGTTCATGTTTTACGCCTGTATGTTTTTTTCTTCTTCTTTTATTTTTTTCCTCCCGTGTTTGTTTTGTTTTATTTGTTTGTTATTGACGTGGGTATAGGTGTGTGTGTGTGTGTGTGTGTGTGTGTGTTGAGCCGACAGTGGATACTGCAGGCTTGGACCTGGCCCAGCCACTGGCAGAAGCTGGGGGACCACTCCAACTCCGTGGCCTGGGTAGGCGGCGGGGCGGCGGGGCCGCTTCGCATTGAGGGAGGGTGTGGGGGCTCATGGGGGAGGGGGCGGGTGGGGGGGGGAGAGTTGGGGTTCATGAGGTTTCACCGGAGGAGTGCCCATTTTTTTTTTGGTATCCTGAACACTCCGCACTCGCTGAGTTCACATGTTCCGTGGGCTGTGCCGGCTTGCATTTGCAGAGGGGCAGTCACGCTAGGAACGCCAGGCTTCACTGGCGTACCGTTGTGCAGGAGGGGTTAGATTTCGGGCTTTGTGTCCGCCTCGGATAAATAAGGTGTCCCTGTGTTCGGATCTACTCTTGTGGTACTCTCTGCTTTGTAGCATGGCACCCAACAAATACGTTGTGATGCCATTTGTTGAGATTGTTGAGATTGCCTTTGATGCACCCCGTTGCAGGTCCAACACACAAAACACACAAAACACACACAACACACACCACAGACACACAGAGACACACACCGACTCACGCACACACACACACACATACTGACACACAGACACACAGAGACACAAAGACACACCGACACACACCGAGAAAGAGAGACACACAGAGAGACACAGAGACACATGGAGACACACGCACACACACACACACACAGACACTCATGGACACACACACACACACACACAGCCACACCCACACACACACACACACACCATGGAATGCAGTTCACCCAGGCGGATTCCGAGTGATGGCCTTGAACAGCATTAGTCGCACAAAGCCGAGGTGCTCCGGGCAAGAGCTGGGGGGAGGGCTTGCCTGTTCGGCTGAAGCGCAGGCAGCTGGAAAACTGCCGGCTTCGCACTTTGTGACCTGCTGGCCATCTTTGCCCTGCAGGCAGGCCCGTTGGCTGAAGTCTCCGTGGCTGCAGTTGCATGCAAACACGGTGGGACAACGAGTCACGCAACTGCCTCAGCTGTTTCTGCAGACATTGCCTCCACGGCATGTGTGATCGCTCCAACTCCTCTCTCTCTCTCTCTCTCTCTCTCTCTCTCTCTCTCTCTCTCTCTCTCTCTCTCTCTCTCTGTCTCTCGCTTGAGTGGCCAGATTGAGATACACGTACCACGACCGTACCACGACTAGGGTGGTGAAGGCCTTGCGAACGGCTTGAACGTAACTTTGCATTGGGGAAGCCAGAAAGTCTTGTTCGGTGAAGACAATCACTAGTAGCTCGTTTCCGGTTTTCGCTTTCCTCGGTGCGGGAGCAGTGTCAGCTACGGTTTTGTCTCCCTGCACGTCCTGTTTCGCAGCCTGTCCAACGCATGGTTGCAGGAGGCTCGGCAAGCCTACAACTCCAAGCAAATGCAGGCAGGTCAACCGGGCGGGTACTTGCGCCGCCGCTCCGAAGCTGGCCTTGAGGTTCTTGAAATCTGTTGGCTTCAAGTCTCATGCCTCGCGATCAGCGAATTGAGACAGTCCGTCAAGCGAAGGACTGGCCCTCTTGTGGCCATACTTCCCCGTCTCTCTTCAAGAGGTCCCCAAAAGTCCGGGGGGGGGGGGGTGGACCTCAGCTCCAAGAAAACTTTGAGGCCTGTCGACCAGTGAAACCTTATTGGAGCCAATCTTGCAATATGCGTTATCGTATCTACGGTGATGTGGGTACACATATGTATATGTATACATATACAAAACATTTGCATATACATATACAACTTATACATACACACACATATACATATTATATATATATATATATACACACACACGTCTTTTTCACATACATCATACTGATGGCTCTGCTTGTTTGGCAGAGTGGCTGCCTCTCCAGGAGCTGGCGCTGGGTGAAGCGGAGCAGGAGGACCTGGCAAGGCCTTTGTGTCTGCTGGGCCTGCTGCAGGCGCTGGTGCAGTCGGGGGGCCTGTGGGTACCTGGGCAGAGAGGGACTCGTGGCCTTGGGTTGATCAAAGTTGCGATCACTTGGCGGTCCACGTCCAATGCTTGAGGTGCATCTCGGTTTACTTCGTTGCCGCAGGAGCTGATTCTGATTCAGTGGCAGTCGTCACGTGCACTTGTCTATGTAGACTTTACAGTCGACCTAATTGAAGGGTTGACCCCTCGTTGCCCATTCCGAGGTGGATCCTTGAACCTAATCTGGTTTCAGTCCATGAGGTGCGCCTACTGGCTGCTCTTCATCCACGGCCTGTGGATGAAGGCTCACTGCAGCTGGGGCACCTGCAGGGCGCGCGCGCCCAGCGAGCCCGAGCGAGGAGACGTCAGCGAGTCGTTTTGGAGTTGGTTCCGGGTTTGGGGTGGTTTTCAAGGGAGCCCAGGCGCCTTTTGCGGGGAAGTTTCCCTCATTTTGTGACATACCCGTATTGCGACAAATGAGAGGTTTTCCAAGTGCTAAAATCGACGCGACATGCAAAGCGAAGGCAATGAGAGAGAAAGTTGCCAAGGATCGCATTGTGCAAACCACCATGAGCGCAGGAGGCGCGGCTTGCGACTATGGTTTTCGCGTTGAAAGCCTGGGGTTCTCAAGGAAGAGCCCGGCTCGGTCAATTGCAGCCTGTATTCTTTAACCCGCCCTAACCCCGTGTTTTGCGTGCTGGTTATAGAAGCCAGGCTTCCATCAAGCCCCCTGCTTGGTTGCAGGGTTCTCTAGAGACTTCCCAGCTCCACTTGAAGGGGGTCAAAACTAATGGTAAAAAAATGAGGGTAGGTGAATTCGCCACCCATTTTAGAACCGATTTCGTGGTTGGATTGGGATGTTCACTGGGGCTAAGATGTGGATTTTGCATGGTTGTTGTTGGGACACATTTTACATTCTTGCTTGTTGTGGCTTAGTGGTTGAAATCCAACCAATGGTCACTAAACTGCTAGAACTTGGGTTCATGGTACCATTTTGGGGTAGGTGCACCACCCTCAACCCATCTTAGGTGCACCACCCATTGGGATTGGGATGTTCACTGGCCGCTTCCGGTTGCCGCGGCGAAAGCTCCGCCGCGGCGAAAGCTCCGCCGCTCCGCCGCAGCGCTGGTGGTCTGCACCCCCGGCGTCTGCTGCGCCTTCTACCCGGTGCTCCTGGGCCTGCGGAGCGCCGAGCGCAGGCGAGGCTTGCCTTGTTGCGCGTGGCTGACCGACTCTTTGGAGGCCAATCTGGAAGGCTTGAGTTGTTTTTGCATGGCAATATATATATATATATGTATACATATGTTAACAATACTGTTGATATCATATAATCAACATCTTTGCGGAATTTGAGCATGGAAGTGAGGAGCTTTCAATGTTTGTTACTTGAGTTGCCGGCGGTTTTGCAGTCGGAGCCGAAGGCTGGAGGAGTTTGCGGACGAGATCGATCGGGGCAGGGCAGGGGGCCTCGTGGTCAATTGACAGAAGTCAATTTGTAGTTTCCTTTCCGTTGACATACTTGCAAAAGGGCGGTCAATCATATGGTAAGTGCTGCTGTCTGAATGTGAAGGTTGGTCCAAGCCCTGATCCAGCAAGACCACGTCGCATGACACCTTATATAATTCTTTTCAAGCGGATGTGAGGCTTCACACAAGCAAGTATTCTCCCAACTGACCGAAATTACTTTTCCGAAGACCCTGCCCTCAAGACTGAGAGACTTGTGGAAATGGATGCTTGGCTGATGCGTATGGAGACTTGGAATGGGCGTATGGCTGACGTGAGCCGAAAGGAGCTTTCAGAATTTCAGGTACCCTTCGAAGAGCTGATCAGCTACTATGCTCAGCTGGAGCATCTTGTTTCCAGGATCGCAAAGGACCGGCCTTGGGGCCCGCTTCATGCGTTTCTCTTTTTGCCTTTGGCGGCTGCCATGTGTTAACGTGGTTGCGATTGGCGTGCTCGTGTGTGCTTCTTGAAAAAACTTGAACAGCCGCCTAGCCGACTGTCACAGTCCTTTGGTGCCAATCAGCTTGGCCCACCACAACAGAAAGCTTTCCAGTATCTTTCCATGGTGGAAAGGCGGGTATCAGCTTATGGGTCCTTTGTCAGAGGCGGGGTCATGCGCTTTAGCTGCCAACATGCAGACTTCTGCGAAGAAAGTTGCCTTCCCTCATGTTTGGGATTCGCTGGACACACCATGCTGAGGCTGCATTTGCGGTGTTTGAGCACTTCTCTTGAGTCCATCGACTTCCACTCGAAATCATTGTTACCCTCGGTTTGTGAAATAAGATGCATGCACGAGCCTGCAAGCCGCGCGGGGTTCAGTTTGCAATCGGGTGCAGCACGGGGTACAGCGAAGCACGGACTTTCACGGGGAAAGCCCTACCCTTTTCACCTTTCCGATTTCAGATCGAGATTTCTTAGAGCCGAATCCTAGGAGTTGGCAGTGCATATGGGGCGGTTGCGGTCAGTTGCAACCCTTTTGTGGTGGTTTCGAATGGAAGCCAAAAGGAATACCATTGCGCCGTTTTGGTGGAGGAATTCCGATTCCTGAAAAGAAAGACCCACCCAATATCCCTTGGAATGCCCGCAAGTCCAGAATGGGCGCGAATTAGAGTTGAAACCACCTCGAAAAGTAGTTGGTGGACTTAACCCTCACCGATTTCATGTTCACCCAAGGGTCTCCAGTCTAAAAAACGGAACACCATATACGTGTTTTGTAGTTGTTTGGTCTTTCGTGGTTTTGCCTATAATCATCAGACACTACCTGTGTGCTTGCGCGCGCACCCGACGCGCAAGCATGCACAAAAGCACGCACGCACGCAAGCAAGCAAGCACGCACGCAAGCAAGCAAGCAAGCCAGCCAGCCAGCCAGGGAGCGAGCGAGCGAGCAAGCAAAGCGAGCAAGCAAGCAAAGCGAACAAGCAACCAAAGCGAGCAAGCAAGCAAGCAAAGCGAGCAAGCAAGCGAGCAAAGCGAGCAAGCAAGCGAGCAAGCAAGCAAGCAAGCAAAGTGAGCCTGCCAGCAATTAAGTTTTCCAAAGACCGAGATTGCGTGGAGGCAAATGTGGTTTGGTTGCAGAGTACCGACTGAATGGCATCCTCCAAGCAACTCGTCTCCCCTTGTGCACGCCAGCGGACAGGAGCTGTACTCCACTGTCATGTGGGTGCTCCTCACCTGTCTTCTCTACGCCTTGATGCAGGATCCTTGGATGGCTTCTGTGAAAGTCATGGCTTGCTGGCGTTGGCTTGGACGCCTCTGAAGCTTGCAGGAATCGTTAGGAAATCCTTTCACATTTGGGCATAGGTTCTTATGTCAAAAACCACTCTTGGCTTGCTTTTCAGGAATGCAGCAGGCTGTGCCGCAACCAGCAGTTTGGCAGGAGTGTTGCAGCGGCTTGCCGTTTGTCTGTGAAACCTCTCGGTGGGCGATCTTTTTGGCGAAGCAGAAGCAGTCGTCTTGCTCTAAAATCTTCTTGCGCGAAGCTGTCGATGGTGAATAGGACCAGTTCTGGTGAGTCTTGCGCTCTAGGTCCTTCATTTGTATCAACACGGCCAGGAAGTCCCCGAGCTTTCGGGCACACACCATGCGCCGTGCCTTGATTGCTGGCCTTGATAAAAAATAAAATAAAATAACAATATCTGGTGGTAAATGGCAGCCTTTACCATTTTGAGCGGGTATTTGAACCGCCGCGGCGTTTCTGAAGTCGAGGCAGTGCTGCTCCGTGTGGCTTTGGATCGACAAGGCCTGGGCCTCCATGTCGGATGTTCTACTTACGGTCACCCACAAAACTCACAAGAACACAAGAAGGCAGGCGGCATTGGCAGCTTTGGCCGACTTTCCATCCCCGTTTTGGCAAAGGCTCGTTTAGGTCAACCCAAACGGTTTTTGGGCCAGGTGGAGAAAGCGCCAGGGAGGCCCAGCGAGAGATACAGGAAGAGACCATCACAAAAGAAAGAATTGATGTCTCTTAAGTTGCGATGCTGTGAACCTAATTTTGCAAGAGCCAATACTAGCCAGCTCGGGACTTTGTTCTTGCTATCCAGGCGCGAGTGACACCACGCAGTGGGAGATCATGACAAGCCGACATGAGCCTCACAGCCGAACAGACAGATTTGCACTACTTTTGTCCTACGGTGTATGCTAAGTCAAGGGAAGCCCATTCATTACGATTTTGACCTGATTGGCATTGATTTTACACCTTTGTGCTTCCGACATACCATATTTCTCGGAAGAGGACCTTGGCGAGTCCCGGGAAATCGTAAAGAAAGTCATCAATAATTCGTTTAAGAAAAACCATACATTTATTCATAGCGTAGAACCATTGATCATTTTTAGGCAACCTTTACTTTTTTCGTTTCTCAGTTTTTTTTTTTTGGATTTCTTTACCATTCTGTTATTTTGGGGTAGGGGGCTTAACGTGGATAATCATGTAGATACAGCATGCACGCTGCGGAAATCGTATTGACATCGTAAATGTGAATCGTACAAGAAGAGTACTGAACAAACAAAACAGACAATCGCAACGTAGGCTGACAGCGTTGTCCTACCTTTCGTTGAGGTTTTCCCCCTTCCACTACGCATCAATTGACAATTCGATAGTTCTCAAACAATCCGCCACAAAGCGGAATCTTGGTAAGTTCTCAACCTTGGCAGTCATTTATCACGAGCTTTTTGGTCTTTTTCTGGCCAAACATGCTTTGACTTTCTCGATTTTGTTCAGGCTCGACCGTAGCCCGACCATCAAAGCTCAAGGTTGGGCGGCTCTGTGTGATGGAAACCCTAACTTGGCTGTCTAAAATGGTCTTTATCATTATTTTGCCAGCCGTTTGTTTCTGTTGGGCCAAAGCTTGGGTCGCCTGAGGCCGTACTCTGTGTACGCCCGGACCTCTCCGAGCAGCGCTCTGGTGGTGTGAATGGTCTAATGTGACCACAAGAATCAGCCCCGTGGTTGATGACTAGGGTGATGGTGGCATGATTTTTGAGAGGGTCCCTTAGGTTGAGTGGGAGGTGCCGGTTGGCCGGCTCAGGATGGTTCGGGAAGGTTGTGGGGCAGTCAGGAGGCCGTGCGAAGGTAGGAGGTTGGTCTAGAGTTGGGCAAGGGGAGGGTCACGACGGGTTCAGGTGGCGGCCCAGGGTTTCGGGTCAGTGGCAGCTTTAAGTTTAGTTAAGGGTACTTAAGGATTGGTTGGGTGGGCTAGTTCTAAGGTTGAACTAGGATTGCGGCTTTACACTTGCTTTGCTGTGCTTGCCTGAGGGCTTTGGCTGAGGCTTGCAGGAGATGTGGGGGGGTTATTTTGGGGTTGGTTTGGAGAAGTGCTGGAGAGACAAGGTCCTAATTTTGAGCTCATTGAAGCAATGGCTATGGCTATGCGCACGAGCCTGCATGTGCACGAGAGTCAACTGATGGGATTTGTTGGGCTTCTCGAAGAGCTAATCGACACCCGCATCAAGTGAATACCCTTTCTATTGGGTGAAGCTTTCAAGCGATTGGCGCGTGTCATTCCTGCTTGCACACAGTCCTTAGAAGATCTGGAGGGTCATCCAGTTTCCGGTCTACGGCGCTGTCGGGTGCAGGGCCCTCATGTGGCAACTCCTGGGAAGGACGTGTCCCGTCAACACAAGTTTCTTTGTTCGGGTGACAGATGATGCTTGCAAAGGTCACCTACGCCCTGGCGGTCTTGTACTGCATTTGCTTTGCTGTAGGCGGGCCAGCCTGTTTTTCAACAGCTGGGCGGCCCTGCTCGTCTTTCCTGGGCAATAGCGAGTTTGAATTTTGTTGGAGTTGACTCCACCTCGTAAAGCAGTTGTTCGCGAGAATTGCCATTGTTGCCGCCGCTCCGAAATATTTGGCACACTGCTTGCTTTGCTGAGGTGTTGTCCTTCTTCTAATGACGATTTTAACTGCTTGTTCTTATCCCAGATCTTACCACAGGTCAACAGGCAAAGATCAGCTTGAAGCAAAGTGCCTGAGAGCCCTACCAAGGGCTAGTGTGTGCAGTCCCCACAGCACTTGCTTTGAGCTACAGGCTTGAACAATTTCTGGAAGTGGAAGTCCCAATACCCTTGCATGGCCTGCAAATCCATTCCGATTGGGAGGGTCAACTCAGAGAAAGCCAAAGCGGAGCAGGACGCCAGTCAGATTACGGTCTCAACGATCGATAGCTTTGGTCGCAACCTTGCCAAAATGCATCCGCCAGTGTATACGTAGGTGTACATACACATAATTTATTTCAGTTGCTGTATCTCCTTTGTAAGTTGAAAAGGCTGTGGTCTGCGGCTGCACTACTCAGCGGATACGTTTTGACCGGGCGTCCGACGGACGGCCTCGGAGGCTACGGCCTCTTCAGTGGTGTGGAGCAGCAACACGGGCGGATCCGCTCCGCGGTGGCGCGGAACCTGAGCGAACGAGTGGCGCTTCGAGGGCCCCGGGGGGGGGGGCGGTGGTTTGGGGGTTGGGGGGGGAGGGGTTGAGGGTTGGGGGTTGGGGGGGGGTTGGGGGGGGTTTGGGGGTTGGGGCTTTGCTGAGGGGTTGGATGGTTGTTTTCAGAGTCGCAGTCCATTCCCATGGCTATTTGGCTTCTTGCCGCAGATGCGAATAACAAATGGTGCTACTAGTGCCGTGGTTGCGCGGCTCTCATAATTCATTCATACATTCGCCACACAATTTGGTATGCCTTGCTCTCTACTTCCCCTGGAGCCATCTGAATAGACCCCACAGAATTTGGGAGCTCCGCCGGCCCTACTTAGCACCCGATTGTGTTTTCTTTTGGTGGATGCTGTGTTTTGGTTGTCCAATAGAGTCAGTCAGACAGGCTGTCAAATCTTCTCGCGCTCTTGCGGCCTGTTGCTCATGTTTAGTTCAGTTGACAAGTGACGCGTGCTCATTGGAAGGAAGTACTTCAATGCAGGAGATGACACCCCAACCAGGACATACATGTTCGTGAATGCCCCAAGCTACTCAACTGTTTCGGGGTCAGGCAAAGCAAAAGTCTCGCCAGCAACCTCTCGCAACCAGCCAAAGGAGACCTTTTGCTTGGCAAGCCAGTGGAAGTGAATGCTCCGGATCAGTGAAAGCCACGTTAGACTTTCCCAGACCTACGCATGAAGCGAGGCGCATGAGGTGCACAAGGCGCTGAAATCTCCAACAGTCGCGCTGAAATCCACGGATAAACACATCTGGCAGGGAGGTTGTTTGCATCATGCGGCCCATGTCACATGTTGGGAACACTTCCCCAGGGTGCACACTTGCTTCCCTTCCCCTTAGTTGCCCGGATTCGTAGCTCTGGAGGGCGCACTCATGCATCAGCGCTTGATCTTTCAGCACCTGAGCCACGTGCTCAAAACCCGGTAGGTGAAGGTTAGTAAGGGATACTCCCAAGCATAAATAGCTGCGGCCGCCTTCTTTTCTCTTTACATGGTTCTGGGTAGACCATTTTAATACCGGGTTTTGATTATGACTCACCTTGTCTGGCCAAGGACAACCACATTGCCACCTGCCCGAGCGACTCGTACAAAGGGGCGCGCCCGTCGGCAAACTGAGCGCTTGAGAGCCACGATTCGGTAGACAAGCTGGAGGGTTTTGCTCAAACAGGGAAAGCAACAAAGCATTGCCAGTCTGCGGTTCTCATTTCCGGGCAGTCAGCAAGCCGCGCAGCCGGTTGGAGTGCCTGAAGCTTCCACAGATTTGGAATCGGATGCCCTCACCGACTTGACCCATACTGTGGATGGACGAAATCCTGCGCCACTCTGAAACCACGGGAAACCATTGCTTGTTGGTATTTACGTTGGGGAATCATCAGAAACCAGGGTTTCTTAGGTGGTGCGAAATGGATTTCACAACCATCCACAGTATTTGCAGAGGAGCTGACTTTGGTTTGAGTCATTCTCTGGTTGTTTCTGAATCTGGATGTTAGGACTTTAACTTTCTGCTAGCTAATGTTTTTTTCTTCATATCCAAAACCACTAAAAGTTGAACTTTTAGCAGGGGAGCAGAGAGGGCAACCGAGTCTTGCTGTTTCTGGATGCCTTTGCTTGCCCGAGCCTTGGGATCATTCTGAAGCAGCCGCGCGGAGGCCATCGCGTACATCTACATGGGCGAGAGGCCTATCCGCTGGAAGGTGCCCTTGAGCCGCTGGGCCAGATTAGCATCGCTCCAATATTTTTTGTGCTTTTGAGGGTGATTCCTTTTCTCCGCTTGCGAAGCCCTTGGTTCGGGCACAAGCTGGATTCATTATTTTCCACTTTGCGGTTCTTGGAGGGATGTCTTTCTCTCTCTTTTTTTTTTTCCCCCGGATTCGTGATTTGTTGGATTCGTGATTTCGCGATTTTGAAATTGATTCTCAGTTTCTCTGCTTCCGAGCCCCTCCGGGCAGCGAGAGACTTGCATCGAGGCCCCAAATGGCCCATGGCGCCCACCATCGAGCGCTTTCAGGCAGCAGCCGGGGTGGGCAAGCCGTCGCCTTGAAGACTTCGGGCCAGAGAAAAAATCAGGAAAATTTATCGCGGCTCCTTAAAAGATCTCCATTTTGCAACCATTTGAAACATGGCCTTTTCCACCAAAATAAAGGGAAACCGCCATTTACAAGGCAATGTTCAGGTGTATAATGTAAGGATCCCTGTTGCTGGTGAGCTGGTTTGTTTATGCTGGACATTTTTTTCTACGGGATTGATGAAGGTTCGCTAAAACATTCAGGCTAGTTTGCACGAGGAGGGCCCCGTGCCTGGCCGGAAAAACCCGATAGAAGCATTTGCCACCAACTCTTGAAAGGTAGAGACTCGCAGCGCCTTGCTGCCTGACGCCAGCCGGATGCTTGGTCTCTGCAGAAATGTCTAGCTTGCAATTCCCCAGGGCGCGCTGCTGGTGGGCAGCTGTGCTGGAAAAGTGGGCCTGCAGCTCATTGATGGCTCCATCAAGATGTTCAAGGCCCATCTGAGCCACGTGCTCAAAACCCGGGTAGATGCAAGGGACAATCCCAACCAAAAATAGCTGTGGCCGTCTTCTTTTTTCTTTACATGGTTCTGAGTTCTGGGTTGATCATTTTAATACCGGGTTTTGATGATGACTCATCCGCGGCCCATCCGCGTCCGATGTGCTGCTTGCCGCTTCGAGTTTGGCATCAGGCACCTTGGAAGTTTTTCTCACTTTGTTTGTCCTTCGTGGAAGTCTTCAAGTTGGGCATCAGGCACCTTGGACGTTCCCCGCTTTTTGTCCTTTGAATGGCCTTTTCTTTGGCCTGCCAGGCCGTCTCCGAGGGCGACATGATGAAGAGGCACCGGGGAAACGTTTTTACCCGGGAGTGAGGTGTGTGCAAGTCGTCTTGGACCGGCTGACAAGGGGAGTCCCGCATTTGTACCTCTTGAGAAGCTTGTGGAGACCAGGGGAAGACCCCTTGCTACAGCAGTTGTGTTGCATCGACCGGTATATGGCCTCGAGTCTTTCCATCACCAATAGCTGCAGGTGAATGAATCATACATATATATATATATGTATACACATATTAATCATATAAGTATATGTGTTTCCATATCATACATCTCGAATGACCTGCGCTCGCCGCTCTCAACGCGTGCCTCGCCGAGGGGCTGGTCCCACATCAAGGGCCAGGTGGCGGCGGAGAGTATTCTCCCGGAGGTGCAGCCGGGTCCTCCAGCCCCAGCCGAAGAAAACGGTTCCAATGGCTCGTCGGTTTTTGAGGCGGGCCTTGTTTAGAGGCCGGGCGCAGCCTGATGTTGGCTTCGCATCGGGTCCCTGAGTGTTACACTGGTGCTAGAGCAACTCTGACAGTTGACCGAGTTTCACACCTGGCAGCGTAATGAATCAACCAGGTTGATCCTGCCAGTTCTGAAAGATTAAGCCATGCACGTCTCAGTTTGCGTGTCAGCGAATCTGCGCTAAACCAATTAAGCAACTACCATTTCGTGGGTTCTTTACAAAAAGACGCCCAAATGGAGCGGGGAAACGCGCCTTTCTGGTGTCTGGGACTGGGGCCTGCCTGGGCTGTGGGTTTGGGGGGCCCATAGAGTTCAGCCTACGAAAAATATAGAGGTCAGGTTTCAATGCTTTGGCTTGGGAGAACCAATCTGGCGACTTTCTTGCCACGAGTCATTTGGTTGTTCTTCTGCCCTCGTACATGGCAACGATTGGGAAACCACACATCATGCAGCCTCGCATTGCTGTGCTTGGCGCAGCGAATCCGTTCTGAGGCCCGTGATGCTGGAGCAGCCAAGGCCAAATGGGGCAAGGATCCAGGGGCAGTGGTCCGACAGTTTGTGCTGTGGAACCTCGTTGCATGGGACGTCCAACAGTATCATCGCTGGCTGCGTTCGGCAGGCATGGGCTCGTCACTATGTGGTACGCATCCTTGCTCGCATGCCCCTCTGAAGCTGATTGCCATATTTGAATAGGCCAATTGAACACCGCGTGCACTTTGGGCCAGAAGTTAGTTTCTACGGCCAGGGACCATTTTCGCCTGCCACACCTACCACAGCTACCGCAGCTACCGCAGAAGCGGGGGTCGAGGGCTCAGATGGGCCTTGGATCCTCGGCTTGTTTTTGATAGCTTCCACGCAAGCTCACTGGAAGGCCTTCCACGCACATTCTGCCAATTCGGGCGGTTCCCTGGCACGACTACATGTTACAAGTAGGGGTTCCCTCCACCAAGCAGAGAGGGGAGGCTGGAGAATCTTGTGTGAGCCATGGTCCCGAATAACATGCGAATTTGGTGAGTAATAAATACCCACTTGTGGTAATTTGGTGCGCGATTCTTCGGCAGGTGCATTTCCAAGAGGGTTGAAAGCCGTGCCCTGGGCTTGGTGGGTCCTTCAAATCTACAATGAGAGAATTTCCTCCCGCAGGAAGCCCCCACTGCGCGCGCCTGAGCACAAGTCTAAGGCAGGAAAAGGGAGGTTTGCCGCATGCAACGTTTAGTCTCTGCTGCAAAATTCCTTGTCATTACAATGAACACGTTTACCAGCATGCAGTGATATCGTTGTGATCGCAGCTGTAGATGGCATGAGCTCCATTCAGTCAACATGCAGAGTGCGTTTGGTTGCAAAGGGTGCAGAATCAGGGAGCCAAAAAAAAGCAGAAAGCTAGCAGGCAGCAAGACCGAGTCTCCGGCCAACGGCTAGGCGCCATCAATCGCAGACACGTTGCTTGGCGGAGACAGTGTACTTTTGTGACAGCTTCTCTTTCAAGGGAATTGACTTGCTGGTGCTGAGGAGGGAATGAACCTGGAGGGTCTTAAAGGACACCAGCTGTTGTATGGTGTATCTCGGGGTCATTC
Source organism: Effrenium voratum (assembly GCA_963377175.1). Taxonomy (NCBI): domain Eukaryota; class Dinophyceae; order Suessiales; family Symbiodiniaceae; genus Effrenium; species Effrenium voratum. The sequence goes on from CAUJNA010000280.1 coordinate 49,832, forward strand.
CATTTATCCACCGATCGGCGGCTGAAGCGATCAAATTGGGGCAGGGTCCAGCAGTCGAGTGACAGACACGAAGTCACGGTCACGGCTTCGGGGATGCATCCGCCACGTTAAATAGATCACACAATGGCTTTCAATCTGATCGAAAGAGGCTGTAGTGTTCAGCTTGTGTGAACGATGCATGCTTCTGTCAATAAAATACCTGGACCAGTGGCTGCTCAAATGCTCAATGCACATGACATTTGTTCACCGGTTCTTTCAACGCGGTGACACGTGAGATGGTTGCCAATGCTTCGGCTTTGTGACATTTCTTCACAAGTTCGGAAGCCTTCTGATGGGATCAAACTAGTCCGCCAAAACGGTGGGTGGTTTCCTTGGGCCCTGGGCCATCCAAAACGGGGTCCCCTGGTTTGAGAACCATCGGGCGCTTGACTTTGGCCACTGAGTGTGAGGCTCGCTCCCCGCTCTGCTCGCCATGTGGGTAAGGCAACGGATGAGCCAGGCGTACGTGCCCCTGGTGCCAGCAGCGGGGAGGCCCAGATCGGAAAACAGCCTCGAGATGGCGAACTTTCCTTTTTTTTTGGGGGGGCATTTAGCGACTAAGATGCCACCTGGGGCGCTTGGGTCAGCGGGTCTTTTTTTGGACCGGCAACATGCTGTTGCGCATTCCGGCCGTGCCTACGTCCAAAGAGGCAACGTGCACACAAGCAGTAGCAGCACGTTGGAACGGCCCCTGCTCAATGTGGGGTGAGCCAACCAGTGTTCCGTCTTCCTCACCTAGACTCATATTGTCACCCTCAAAGCGTGGCCTGGGGGCCGATTCCTCTCCCTGGGCCTCAGGTGTCTCTCGGTGCCGTCTTGCCCCTGGCAGTAATGCTGATGTTCTGCGCGCAGGCGGGGATAGGATGGGCCGTGCCCACCAAACGGTTCTCGCGATGAGGTCCGTTTGCAGTTGCCGGGCTTTGTACATTTGGGGGCCTGTGATTCAGCCCTGACAAGTGTTGGGATGGAAAGGGCTGGAACGCTGCAAGCCTTGCAGGCTGAAGCCAGAGCAGAACAAGAGGAACGAGTCTAGACAAGGGTTTTCATGGCATGCCTGGCATGGGCTGCGCGAAGGGTTGCATAAGATCTGGAACCCAAGCTTTCGCGCAAGCCGAGAAGATGGTCTTTCTGGCGGGCTAACATCTTGACCACTGGTTCCATCTCATCAAATCCCGTCTCAAGTCCCGCTGTGTATCTTGTTTTATCTTCAATTATATTTGTTTTTGCATTATGATGGTTTCAGGAAACAATATCTAAAATTTACAATACGTTGTAGTAAATTTGAGCGCCGCAGTCCCCACGTAGACCCGTCCGTGTTTCAAGAGGCGCGGCTTCGGCGCAGATGAGGCGGGGCGCTGAGCTCCGCTGGCGATTTGGCTGCCAAAGACTTGGTGTTCGGAGCGAGATCTATTTGGTCGCCTATCTCTTTTGGGGAAGGGGTATCAGGGTTGAACCAGACGTGCTGCATTTGCTCTGACTTGGGAGGGTCATGGATTGGAGAGGTTCGGAGCTTTCTCGTGAACTGCTCCCACCTGGCTGCAGGTTTGAAGTGGGCGCGAGATGAACCAGCCACGGCTTGGGAGGAGAGAGCTGACGAGGACTTTGCAAGCAGGACAGTTTTATTGGTGCCGGTGTAGGGTGAGCAAACGCCTCACTACTGGTTTGAGGGAGTTGTTGTTGCCAGAGGCGTGTGCCTGCTTCATTCGTCCAGCGAAGCCAGCGTCTCTTCTTCACCAGATGCAGATCTCGGCGCCTGAATTTGGGAGTTTTGAACAGCCTGTCCACTCCAAGCGATCTGTGGGCTGCCCTTCAAGTGGGGAGGCTGTGCATTGATCCCTGCACTTCCATAGCGCCGTCAAGGGAGGGCTAATCTAGGCAAGCGATGGTCATGGCACCTGGGCCTGGCTTGTTTGCGGAGGAGTGTTTCTCAGTTTCCTGAAATAAGGAGCCCTTCAACCGGTTCGTTGTCTTTAGGGTTTCTCTGAAGTGCTCCAAGATGTTCAGGCACCCTGCCTTCCAGACAAGATGTTTTGGCAACAAGGTCATGGGTTTCCCATACAGCTTAGTATGACAGTTCTCACTATGATAGTCCTACCCTGGAAGCTGCATGTGAAGGAGACTCTTTCAGCCGCGTTGATTGATTTCACACATAAAACAATCAAGATCAACTGTGCTTACTTACCACCAATACAAGATTGTAAGGCAGTATGTACCCCTTTTAAAGTGACACATATCCTCCAAACCTCCAACACCTATACCTGAACATGCCCTTGACAAGAGGCTTGCAGCTTCCCCTCTGGTGCACCTGGAAATGCTCTTTTTCCCACCAGGGATCTTCGAATCTTCGAATCTTCGCGACTTGGTGCGGCTGCCTTGGCCTTTGACCTGAGGCAAACCGCCAAACTGGCGGCTCGAGATCTGAGTTCCCTTGACAAAGCCCAGGAAGCACATGCGGAGGATTGTTAGACTTCTGGTTTTGGCACACTTCATTTGAATCATGGGGCCCAAGGTCGTGTTTTTGACCAGGCTTGTTTGCCGAGGAAGGAAGCGGTTGAAAGTCTGTTGTCGTGGGTGAGTGGTTTTTGAATTCTCCACAACTTGACTGTCTCCGGGATTTCAACATTGATGCACTTAATTGTCCTTGCATTTCACTTGCACCAAACAATTACATCCTTCAAATCATGTATATACATATATACATACACATTATACACGTAAATCATTTAGTGCACACAATGTCAACATTATTACAACTCATTCAACATTCATGAAATTACATATGTTATATAAACCGACTGACTTCAGCGAGTTGGGAGCGGGACATCGATGCGCTTCACTGGGAGCCTTGGGCATGGCTCGAGTTGGTTAAGCCAGGGATGGCACCTCAGAGCCGCCAGCTTCGCCAGACCCACAGAGCGGGGAAAGGCTCTGTTCGAGTCGCGCGTATCCTGCAGGCGGAACCATGAATGCGCTGCAGGCGACCCCCCGAACGCTTTCCCAAAGATGCTTGCATCTGCCCCAAAACCACACGGAAACAAACACCGCACTGAAACACTGAAACACATACTGTGGATGGACGCCAGCCTCCACCACCTAAGAAACACCCTGGTTTCTGATGATTCCCCAACGTAAATACCAACAAGCAATGGGTTTCCCCATGGTTTCCAAGTTCTGCGAAACGGATTTCGTCCATCCACAGTATTTCACATAAACCGGAAGCTCTTCTCAGGTGCTAGGCCTGCCCGCCCGAACACTCCACCCTTGAATGCACACATGCATGCGAGCTCATACACACGTAAGCAACGTATGTGTATGGTGTAGGCACACATGTGCAAACGTTTACATATATATATATATACACATCTGGTCTGCTGTACGTCACAGTGAGGAGTCAGGGAGCAGCCAAACTGGGGCATTGCAGCCCTGGGCCCTTTGCATTTTCTTTTTGCTTTGAAGAGGCTGGGGGTGGCCCACGCACGCGGTGTGCCGTTCAGGCTGCTTCATTGGGACTGGATACAGTTGCGCGACAAAAGGCAGATATCGCACAGAGCGAGCCACCGGGGGCAGCCCTGATCAAGAGTTGTCCCATGCCCTGATGAAGAGTCACATGGAAGTTGGGAACTCATGAAGGTGCTTTTCCAGGCAACAAAGGTATCCAAGAGGGGATCAGAGCTTTGGACTTGGGGGATGAGACAGATCTCTCTTCGGTCTCCGCAGACTTTGATTCAGAGGCATATTCTTTTTTGATTGTTCCATGTTTAGTGTGTTTTAGACAAAAACTATGTTGTTCCAGCCTTTTTCAGGATGAGTTCTATGGATGGATTTATGACATCAATAGCACCCAAGTATTCCTTTTACAGAACAAGTGCAGGAACGACCTGTCTCGTTCCATCGAAGGATTCGTGGAAGCGAATCCAAACTCATGTGCACAGTAGCCTGGTCGCAGCCAGATTACAGCCCCAGAACACTTGACAAGCTAAGCTGTCAGTCGCTCGGAGAGCCATCATAAAGCAAGGCACTCAGACCAGTGCACGCTTCTGCCCGCTGCCAAGGACGGCCGGACTGAAGTGGACACCCACACAAATGTGAGACTGAATTGGTCAAGTACGAGTTAGATTAAGGAGTGCCTTTGTGGTGACTCTTTCTCGTTCTTTCTTGGCTCCACTTCAACCCCAAGTCCCAAATCTACCCAAATCTGACACCCATCCTGAACCAGCCCCAACACACCCTTTGTGACAACCAGCTCTCAACCAGCTCTCCACCAACTCAACCCGAAATCAATCCTAAACCAACCATACAAACCCAAAACCCATCCTGAACCGAACCTCAGGCCTTGCAACCACCCCCGCACGTCCCTATACTCATCCTCAAGCTCGAATTCAGCCAGCATAGAGCAGACTCCAAGAAGGAAGTGGACAAAACATGACAAAACCAGAGTCCCAGAATGCTTGAGCATTCTGTCGCTTCCGCGAAATCCTCTGCGCGTCTCGGATTTCGCTCCAGGTACCAGGGCGGTGGATATCAAGGCGGCGGGTACCAAGGCGGCGGGCACCAAGGAGGAGGCTACCAGGGCAGCCCGTACCAAAGCCAAACCGCCTACCCGGGCACAGCCAATCAGTGCGCCGCTTTGGAGAAGGGTGGGATTATGGGCAGAGGCCAGCAGAGTTGCCTCAGATGGCCATGGCATGTGTCGGCATCCATCTTCAGTGAGCTTGATGGCTTTCAATATGCCCAGGCATCCGGTTCCCTTCTCCGTGTAGTGCGGTCTCGCATTGCTTCCAATCTAACAAACCGAAGGTGTGTCCTGATAGGACATCGCCGGCTGCCATATTTTTTGCGCGTGGAGGTACTCTTCCGGCTATGCAGATGCCAGGCGGGGCCAGGCAAACCAGGAGAGGCATCCCAAATGCGGCGACAACACCAAATGAGCAGTTGGGCGCAGGCGGCCTTCTGCGAATCGTGACTTCTTCGTGCTTGCCGCGCCATGATGGAAGTCATAGCAATTGAACATGCTGATGCAGTTGCTCCTGCACAGCTTTTTGGATTTGTTCTTGTGCCTAAATTTCAGGTACTGGAAGAAGTTGCAAGGGCACATCCATTGGTAAGGGGGTGGAGGGTCTTGTATTGGGGGTAAGAGGCAGAGGCGGCCTATTTCATCTTGGACCGGCTCTTCTCGCCAATTGCTTGGGCCAAACACCAAGGCTAGGCAGGCAGGACGTTGATACATGTTGATTCCCGTCGTTGAGCTCTGACTCAGTTTCTTGGACGGTTTGCTTCAAGGCTAGTGGCACCCACGGAACCATTGTCAAATGTGCTCTTCATTTTTACCAGTTCGCACCTCTGTTGAGTAATTGCTATCCTCCCATCGGTATCAAGGTTTGAAGCAGGCAGAGTTGCCGGACACCCATTGATTCTGATAACTTGTCAGATTCTTTGGGGCTGGCCTTTGGTCAATTGCTGCCGCAGGTTTCCAGGTGGATCTATTGCGCGAGACGAGCAGCTCGCATTGATGGGAGCCTCCCTTTCAGTGTTGCGTTGGTCAGGACCAATATTGGCTCATGTGGCCATTCCGGTCAATTCTCCAACGTTGGACATTTGCTGATCTTGGCTCACCAGCGCAGCAAATGCGTTTCTGTTTGCAAGACCAGCCTAGCGCAGGATCACTGACTGCTATTTGTTGGTCACATTGTGTTCCGCCACCTGATTGCTGTGGGCGGCATGCCGACATCTGATCCTCAACAAAAAACGCTCGAGTTGTCAGCAACCATGCTCCCGTCGGAAGCCATTCCCTGCATCATGTTTTGGATTTTCACTCGTTTGCACTCGTTTGCACTTGTTTGCGCTCGTTTTGCACTTTTGTTGCGTTCGTTTCGTTGATGACTCTTCCCAAACTCGCCCCTATGTCTGAAAGAACATGAAACTACCGAACTTGATTTCTGCTCGAAGCCCCACAAAATGCTCGACAGCAATTGTGGAGGAAAAACAACTACGACATGTCAATTTGTGTATCGAACCAGGGGGAGGCATATTTTCTGCCACGATGGAGGCTCCAGGTGGCGTCGTGGGTAATTTGGTAATTGTAAACGCTGCACGTTGCCCGCCTCGGCCAAGCCGAGCGCGCAGCGTCTGTGGTTCGACTGCAAGCAGCAGAGCTGGTCAAGTGGCGATTCAGGCATGGACAGGTTCTGGCGTCGAAGGACCAATTGATGTCATGCGCCCGCGAGGCAAGGGCAAGGCGATGGACGGGACAGGGCGAGCTGTGCTGGGCCTTGCTTGGGTTGGTTGGTGGAGGGCCTGGGCTGGGCGGGCTGGGATGCGCCTTGCTTGGTTGGTTGCTGGTTGGGCTGGTGACGTGTCCCTTGCTTGGGTGGGTTGCTGGTTGGCTGGGCGTGGGCGGGTTGCTGGTTGGGCAATCAATTAGGCAGCTGGACTGCGCTGCTGGGGCCTGGGCTGGGGGCTGGGCTGGGCCTTGCTTGCGTGGGTTGCCGGTTGGTCATGCAGACCAAAAAGCGAAGATTCCCTTTCAAAAACAAGATCTGAGCGCCCTTGGGTTGCTTGGAGCCGAGGCGAGCCCTTAGCATTGGAACCTTGCTAAAACCTGCCCCAAGCATCAGAAGGAACCTGAAGAAGGTCCATTCTGAGATAATTAGATGCTCACAATTGGGGACGCTTATTTGGAGGATGTCAAAGGCACAAGTTTGGCAGCGCATTGCAGTTTCTGGGTGTTAAAGCGTGGATTTGGAGAAGAATTAGAAAACTAATCAAGCGATTGCTAATCTCCAGTTGGGTGTCCTTGATGAGAAACTGAGGAAAATGGGCAAGCCTTGCCCTTACGGCAAACCATCTGAGACTCCCTGCCATGCCAATGACGCTCGTTCTTCCTGTCATTTTCGCCAAGGTTCAGAAGCGCGCCCAGAGCAGGAACCCAGGAGTGGGCGCGGATGGGAGGGGGAGGCCTGTAAAGCTGACCGACCACAGGTTGCACCTTCCTGTCAGCAAGAACACAGGGGTCAGTTTTCAAGTGATCTACACACACATAGTGCCGCACTACACAAATGATGCACATGCGATGTACCCGCAGAAAATACACTATTGGCGTGCAATACACACCCACGCGCACTACATGTGCCACACACGCGCAACACGCGGACACAGAGTATACTTGCATGCATGCCCGTTATCTGCACAGGCAACCATGCTCGTGATGAAAAATCAAGGCATCCAAAGACACACGCACACACAACCGCAAAAACACAAACGCAAACACACAAACACACAAACACACAAACCCACACAAACACACAAAGACACAAAGACGCAACGACACAAAAACACAAAGACGCAAACCACAAAAACACAAGCACGCACACATACACACACACATACATATATATATATATACACATTGCCATGGATCTTAGTAAGCCACCCCACCAACAAAAACACATATGCATCCATGTTTCACGCACTCGGACAGGGCTCACGTGCAACAAAATGTACATGACATACACGAGATACACACCCAAATGGACTGGTGACCTCGTGCAGGTGGCGTGTAAGTGCACTCGCCGCAAGGTCAGACAAGCAATTCTTGAGAACCTGTTCATGGCTTTTTCTGGCTTGGGTGTTGCGCCTGACCGAGGTGTGCAGCAACATTATTTCAGGTTTGTTGGACCTGGAAATAGCGATTTGAGTGCTTTGTCCAGTTGTCATGCGATGAACATGCGATACGCACGCAGTTCACACGCCGATGCATGTGCGCGATACATGTGATGCAGACTTGATACACACACATTTCATTCGCGACACATGCGATGCACACTCGAGACATCTCGATCGAGACATATTCGATATGTGACGCACATACAACACCTACGACATGGACGTCACAGGGAATCGCTGGCCTGATGTCCACACAACATCAGCAACAGTCAAAGGATCACGGCTTTAGTGACCCAGGGAGAGAAGGGTTGTGAGAGCTCAGTTGGGGAGCTGGGCTGATTGCCCTAGCGACCAGCGGGTTTGGCCTTGGCTCTTCGGCTGCTTTTCTTTTGGGAAGCTTGGGGCTCGAGTTGCCGGCGCCAATCGGAGACCTTTAGGTGGCTTAGCCCAGGCGCCGGGCTGAGCGGTTTCGCGGTTTCTCTGTAGGAATCCCTGGCCGACTACCAGCACCTCTTCAAGTTCATCATCATCGGTGATGAGGCGCGCCTCTTTGCCTTGGCAAGTGGATGTGAAGGCTTTGTCTCTTTTTTGCTGTTGTTTGGTTTGCTGACATGGAAGTCGCTGACATCGTTGCTTCACCAGGCCATGGTGTTTATTCCTTGGCCATAGAGGTTGGACTGTTCTTGCATGTTGCAGAGACGCATTGCAGCCGTGCAACTGTCAGCTCCCAAGCACAGCATTCACTGCCTTTGTTGTTGGGCTTTCTCCGAGAGCTGTATCCGGGGTTTGGCAAGCTGTGGAGTGCCAATAGTTGGTCCGTGAGCTGAACCACATCTCCACACCATTCACCAGCACGTGTGTACATTATCTCCCACCTCCACATCTCACAAGCTTCTTTAGCTTGCCAGGTAGGCAGGAACATCATGCTACACTTGTCAAGCCACTCTCCACCACAAAGTGATTTCTTTCAGACAACAGTTCTATTGCAGCCCACATAGCCGCTCTCATTGAAAGACAGTACACGCAGCGTGGATCTCATTTTTTTGATTTTGTGATTTTGTGATTGTGTGTGATTGCGTTGTTCTGTGTGTGATGTTGCTAGTCACACACCAACAAAAATAACAAAACAGAAACTATATGAGGACCAGTCGCCTAATGGATAAGGCGTCATTGTCTCGGATGCGATTGCGTCTGCAGAACACATATGAAAATAGTGGTTCGAGTCCACCCTGGTCCGTGTTTGTTTTTCTTCTGTTGTTGTTGTTGTTGTTGTTGTTGTTGTTGTTGTTGTTGTTGCTGCTGCTGCTGCTGCTGCTGCTGCTGCTGCTGCTGCTGCTGCTGCTGCTGCTGCTGCTGCTGCTGCTGCTGCTGCTGCTGCTGTTGTTGCGCTGTTGCACTGTTGCACATGGTTCAACAGAATGGATAATCCTGGCCTTTACGCGTAAGTTTATCATTCCAGATCCGCTTGCAAGTTTGCGAACATTGGCTGAGGCAGTTGGCAAGACGTGCTTGCTCCTGCAGTTCACCGACAAGAGGCAGGAACTCGCATCGTTTGGTCTGCCGCTCCTAAATCAAGCTTATGGATATTATTCGTATGTCCAAATATGAAATCCACCATTGAGAAGATTTGCAAGTGAAAAAACCAAAAAACAAAAAACGCACTCCATCCGCTGAACTGGTTCCTAATCCACTTCCGTATTGAATTTGGGATTCTGGGGTGCCTTCCCTCAAAGGACTTCGAAAGGCTGACTCTTGTTTGGAGTAGTGTCGGGGATAAGATTTAGTGGCTCTTTTGCTTTCTCTTGTGCGCGTGAGACACAACTTGTTTTGCAGCATGTTACAAGAGGAAGTGCCCATGCGGTGATGATGCACGATTCCTATTTCTGGCCTTGGGAGGCGGATGTGTATTCAAAGCAGGAAATCCGGTGTGTTGCCCTCACGAGCGCAAGGTACCGAACCACGCACCAGGCGGGGACAAGCACTTCGACCGCACTGTGTAAGTGTGTTTTGGACATGAGCGATGCCACGGTGTACGGCGCGTTACACAGCTGTTTGACGAGGTGCGTGTCATTTGTGGTGCCTGTAGCCGTGGAATCTTGCTTTGTGGGCTCTTTCGGCTCGCGTGTCGGGGCTTTAGTCCGGTGGCCTGGGCTTTAATCAGGCGTGTCGGCTTCGTGTTTCTGAGCAGTGCGGATTTAGCAGAGGATTTGGGTCACACTCTGGTTGCGTGGCAATCTGTGGCTCGCGCCCTGGGCTCTTTCGGCTCGGAGCTGTCTGAGACTAGTCTCAGGCCTTTGTTTAGTTAGGCGTAGTTCAGAGCTCTGTTCTCGCGATGTCCATGGCCTTCCTGCGAGAGGCGGCAGCCGCGGCTGCGCAGAGGAGCATGCCAGTGGCCCAGGCGAGGCAACTCGAGCTTCCAAAAGCTTGGGCTGTCGGCGGGGTTTGGGCTTGGGGGTGCAATCTGCTAGCGTGTGAGCTCTGACTCAGGCGAATGCGCCACAGGCGTCCTTCAAGAGGATCGATGACCTCGGCGGCGGTCTTTACCTCTGCGGTGCCGCTGCCCTGGAGAACAGGGCGGAGTTGGAGAGGACGGGTGGGGGGCAAATCCGAAGCATCCGCGCCGAGCCAATCAGTCATCAAGGTCAGGGGAAAGGGTTTGGATGGGTCCAGAGTCGTGCGGGCGGCAGGGCTTGGGTTGGTGCAACGCATGCTTCAGGTTGGGCATCCGATCCATCTTGAACTGTGCCACCAACGACCTCTACAACCGATCCTACACGGGGGGCGAGCCTCTGCGAGAGAAGTTGCAGGGCTACAAGGTGCAAGTGTTCGAGGCCGACGACGTGGAGGAGGGGTGCCGGAATGTACCGGAGGTCAAATGGAAGTGCTGTTGTCACTGTAACCTGCGTGACCTGTCTGCGCGCAGGAGCAGCAGATGACCAACCTGTGGGAAGAGGGCTCCAAGTTCATCGATGCTTCCCTGCAGAACGGCGAGTGCGTGGCCATTCACTGCGCACAGGGCGTGAGCCGTTCCAGTAGCACTTGCTACTTGCCGGGAAGGGTGTCCTGGGTTGGGCTGGATGGGACAGTGCACGGTAGGGCGGTTACAGTAGTTTGCCGCGGTCGGGGTTGTCGCCCGAGGCATCGCGTACCTGATGATGAAGGAGCGGATGTCCTTGGAGTCCGCCTTCCGGCGAGTCTTCCAAGCCCGGGAGTACATCCGCCCCAACCCGGGCTTCTGGCAGCAGTTGCGGGATCTCGAGGTGAAGCTGGGTGGTGCCCATGTGCCGCCCAGCAACGACGCAGCGGGCCTGGCCATGGCGCGTTTGGATGAGGCCGGGTTTATCGGGGGGTCGCTGGGTCGCTGGGGTCCGTGGGGTCGGTCGCTTGCCAGGAGCTCGCCTCAAAAAAGTCGGCTGCGGCGGCCGGGTGGCTCTAGATGCCGAGTGAGCACCGGAGCAGCTTTGCCCCGCAGCACAGATTTTGACTCCGTGGAGCTTTTCCACAAAGCCAATTCTTCACTCGAGCCACGCGAGCTCGATTTTCCACTGGCACCAGCCAGTTTGAGTGGGCTTTGTTTTTGCTTTGGCCCATTTTGATCCAGCTTGGCTTTTGTCGGTCGAGCTTGGAACAAGTTGGTGCACATTGGCCCACAGGGCCATTTTGATGTGCTTCTTGTGTGTGTTGAGTGTTGCGCGTACGCATCGCCGTGGAATCTCTGCAAGTGTGGATTCCATGCGTGCTTCTGCTCTGGTTCAGCCAGTGGCAGCACTTGCCCAGGCCGCTCTTTGGGGCTAGCATTACATTGCTCCCGAGCGCAGCTTCGTGCGCTTCCAGGGCCAAAAAAGAGGTGGCCTGGGCTTTAATCAGGCGTGTCGGCTTGCGTGTTTCTGAGCGGTGCGGATTTAGCAGAGGATTTGGGTCACACTCTGGTTGCGTGGCAATCTGTGGCTCGCACCCTGGGCTCTTTCGGCTCGGAGCTGTCTGAGACTGGTCTCAGGCCTTCGTTTAGTTAGGCGTAGTTCAGAGCTCTTTTCTCGCGATATGTCCATGGCCTTCCTGCGAGAGGCGGCAGCCGCGGCTGCGCAGAGGAGCATGCCAGTGGCCCAGGCGAGGCAACGCGAGCTTCCAAAAGCTTGGGCTGTCGGCGGGGTTTGGGCTTGGGGGTGCAATCTGCTAGCGTGTGAGCCCTGACTCAGGCGAATGCGCCGCAGGCGTCCTTCAAGAGGATCGATGACCTTGGCGGCGGTCTTTACCTCTGCGGTGCCGCTGCCCTGGAGAACAGGGCGGAGTTGGAGAGGACGGGTGGGGGCAAATCCGAAGCATCCGCGCCGAGCCAATCAGTCATCAAGGTCAGGGGAAAGGGTTTGGATGGGTCCAGAGTCGTGCGGGCGGCAGGGCTTGGGTTGGTGCAACGCATGCTTCAGGTTGGGCATCCGATCCATCTTGAACTGTGCCACCAACGACCTCTACAACCGATCCTACACGGGGGGCGAGCCTCTGCGCGAGAAGTTGCAGGGCTACAAGGTGCAAGTGTTGGAGGCCGACGACGTGGAGGAGGGGTGCCGGAATGTACCGGAGGTCAAATGGAAGTGCTGTTGTCAGGGTGAAGAGCATGAGGGCAATGCTGTGCCTGACTTCAAACTGCGTTGCTTGTCTGCACGCAGGAGCAGCAGATGACCAACCTGTGGGAAGAGGGCTCCAAGTTCATCGATGCTTCCCTGCAGAACGGCGAGTGCGTGGCCATTCACTGCGCACAGGGCGTGAGCCGTTCCAGTAGCACTTGCTACTTGCCGGGAAGGGTGTCCTGGGTTGGGCTGGATGGCACAGTGCACGGTAGGGCGGTTACAGTAGTTTGCCGCGGCCGGGGTTGTCGCCCGAGGCATCGCGTACCTGATGATGAAGGAGCGGATGTCCTTGGAGTCCGCCTTCCGGCGAGTCTTCCAAGCCCGGGAGTACATCCGCCCCAACCCGGGCTTCTGGCAGCAGTTGCGGGATCTCGAGGTGAAGCTGGGTGGTGCCCATGTGCCGCCCAGCAACGACGCAGCGGGCCTGGCCATGGCGCGTTTGGATGAGGCCGGGTTTATCGGGGGTCGCTGGGTCGCTGGGGTCCGTGGGGTCGGTCGCTTGTCAGGAGCTCGCCTCAAAAAAGTCGGCTGCGGCGGCCGGGTGGCTCTAGATGCCGAGTGAGCACCGGAGCAGCTTTGCCCCGCAGCACAGATTTTGACTCCGTGGAGCTTTTCCACAAAGCCTATTCTTCACTCGAGCCACGCGAGCTCGATTTTCCACTGGCACCAGCCAGTTTGAGTGGGCTTTGTTTTTGCTTTGGCCCATTTTGATCCAGCTTGGCTTTTGTCGGTCGAGCTTGGAACAAGTTGGTGCACATTGGCCCACAGGGCCATTTTGATGTGCTTCTTGTGTGTGTTGAGTGTTGCGCGTACGCATCGCCGTGGAATCTCTGCAAGTGTGGATTCCATGCGTGCTTCTGCTCTGGTTCAGCCAGTGGCAGCACTTGCCCAGGCCGCTCTTTGGGGCTAGCATTGCATTGCTCCCGAGCGCAGCTTCGTGCGCTTCCAGGGCCAAAAAAGAGGTGGCCTGGGCTTTAATCAGGCGTGTCGGCTTGCGTGTTTCTGAGCGGTGCGGATTTAGCAGAGGATTTGGGTCACACTCTGGTTGCGTGGCAATCTGTGGCTCGCGCCCTGGGCTCTTTCGGCTCGGAGCTGTCTGAGACTGGTCTCAGGCCTTCGTTTAGTTAGGCGTAGTTCAGAGCTCTTTTCTCGCGATATGTCCATGGCCTTCCTGCGAGAGGCGGCAGCTGCGGCTGCGCAGAGGAGCATGCCAGTGGCCCAGGCGAGGCAACACGCGCTTCCAAAAGCTTGGGCTGTCGGCGGGGTTTGGGCTTGGGGGTGCAATCTGCTAGCGTGTGAGCCCTGACTCAGGCGAATGCGCCACAGGCGTCCTTCAAGAGGATCGATGACCTCGGCGGCGGTCTTTACCTCTGCGGTGCCGCTGCTTTGGAGAACAGGGCGGAGTTGGAGAGGACGGGTGGGGGGCAAATCCGAAGCATCCGTGTCCGAGCCAATCAGTCATCAAGGTCAGGGGAAAGGGTTTGGATGGGTCCAGAGTCGTGCGGGCGGCAGGGCTTGGGTTGGTGCAACGCATGCTTCAGGTTGGGCATCCGATCCATCTTGAACTGCGCCACCAACGACCTCTACAACCGATCCTACACGGGGGGCGAGCCTCTGCGAGAGAAGTTGCAGGGCTACAAGGTGCAAGTGTTGGAGGCCGACGATGTGGAGGAGGGGGTACCGGAATGTAACCTGCGTGACCTCACTGTAACCTGCGTGTCTGCGCGCAGGAGCAGCAGATGACCAACCTGTGGGAAGAGGGCTCCAAGTTCATCGATGCTTCCCTGCAGAACGGCGAGTGCGTGGCCATTCACTGCGCACAGGGCGTGAGCCGTTCCAGTAGCACTTGCTACTTGCCGGGAAGGGTGTCCTGGGTTGGGCTGGATGGGACAGTGCACGGTAGGGCGGTTACAGTAGTTTGCCGCGGCCGGGGTTGTCGCCCGAGGCATCGCGTACCTGATGATGAAGGAGCGGATGTCCTTGGAGTCCGCCTTCCGGCGAGTCTTCCAAGCCCGGGAGTACATCCGCCCCAACCCGGGCTTCTGGCAGCAGTTGCGGGATCTCGAAGTGAAGCTGGGTGGTGCCCATGTGCCGCCCAGCAACGACGCAGCGGGCCTGGCCATGGCGCGTTTGGATGAGGCCGGGTTTATCGGGGGGTCGCTGGGTCGCTGGGGTCCGTGGGGTCGGTCGCTTGTCAGGAGCTCGCCTCAAAGAAGTCGGCTGCGGCGGCCGGGTGGATGTAGAATCCAAATGCCGAGTCAGCACTGCAGCAGCTTTGCTCCTTAGCGCTTGGATTTGCCCACATTTTGGCTCCACGGAGCTTTCCCACAAAGCTTATTCTTCACTCGAGCCACGTGAGCTCGATTTTCCACTGGCGCGAGCCAGTTTGAGTGGGCTTTGTCTTGCTTTGGCACAGCTTGGCCCAGCTTGGCCCTCCGGTTGAAGTTGGAACAAGTTGGTGCACATTGGCCCATGCCGGCCGTATGGTAGTCGTATGTTGAGTGTGTTGGAGTTTACGAGTGTTGCGCGCATCTCTTTTCTCGTGGCGCCGTATCTCTTTGGAATCTGCAAGTGGGTTCCATGCTTTACTGTTGTTCGAACTTCTGCTCTGGCGAAGCCAGTGGCAGCACTTCCCATACAATGTCACATCGCGCTGGGAGGCCTAGCACAGCTTGTGCCCCTGCCATCGCCAGAAAAGAGAGAGGTGACATGTGAAGGTAGAGTGTGTCACGAATAAGCCCGGGGTAGAGGGAAACCACTTAGCCTGTGAATAAAGCGTGGGTTGACGAGGGTCAACCCCGAAGTGTCCGAGGCGTGAATAATCTGCCGACTGTCATGCCACGCTCTGTTTTTCTGAAGTGAGGAACAAAAGACTGAACAGAAAAAGACCAAAGTGGACACCTCATGCAAACCCCCAAAACCGCAGCACTCTTTGCACCGTTGTTTCTACGCGCCGAGCAGAGCCATGGCCTACAGCGGGCCGCCGCGGCCCGAAGGCCGGCTGGCGGCGGCGCAGCTCGGAGTGTGGGCCGATTCCGGTCGTTTTTCGGTCGGATTTTCCGGTCGCAAGTCACAGACCAGTTCGAACGGGTTTTCCCAGCCCCGATGTGACATAGCGGGAGCTGTTGGTAGACTCGGCTCACAGGCCAAGGCCACTTGAGGCCTCGTTGGTAGGGGGCTTTTCTGTTATGCCTGTAAAGTCAGTTGAGAATGAGGGGCATGATTCTGGGCGCTCAACTCTTTAGCATCCCAACGTCATCTTGCATTTTTGATGATTGCTGTCATGACGAGCTTGCGGCGTCGCGGCTGAGGAGCACGGTTTTCCTGTTATGCGACGTCCAAGAGATTTTCCGCGATGTCATCGACCGCATGCTCCCCGGGCCAAAGGGCGGGCAAACGCTAGGCACTGAGCCACACAGCCGAATACAAAGGCGCCAGCGGGCAGCGGGACGGGTTTTTCAATCCGGTAGCATTGGGATCCTCGAAAGAGTGGCACGGACACACTTTTTCTGCCAAGCCAGCGTGAGCCTAGAATTTCAGTGATTTGTGTCCAAGTCTTTTGGTCTGGTGAGCGGAAAGGTGTAGCTCATTCCATCTTCAGCTTTCAGTTTGCCAGACTTGCGTATCAACTGTGATTTGAGCCCCTCCAAAACTGAGGAGCATGCTGGCAGGTTTGAGCTTTTTATTCCGGCCCAAAATTGCTGTGGGGATTGAAGTGCTTTTCCTTTCAGGAAGCTTCCCACCCAAGTCTGCTCTTTCCTGTTGGCGCTGATGAGTTTGTCTCCAACTTGGGCCCGAAATTGGGGGAGACAAAAGGCGGGGGTCGCGACAAAGGCCCGGCCCAAAAGACGTCGCTCGCTCGCCAAGGGGCCAGGTGATCGCCGCAGCGAAGACCATGGTGGATGCCTCCAACGTGCTGGCCATCCCGGTCATTGTGTCGGACACTGACTGGAAAGCCGCGATGTTTTTCGATTGGACTGGAAAAACCAATCGAGTTGGATGCTGAGTTGAAAAGATCCGAAAAACCTCGAACCATTCGTGTACTGCTGTAGCGCGGGATTTGTGGCAGGGCCTGTACTTCTAGGTGGGCATTCCATTCTGCTTGCAGGAGCAGTACCCCAAAGCCTTGGGTCACACAGTGCCGGAGGTGGACGTCTCACAGGTGGGAGCGTTGGGTTCGGGATGTCTTGACTTTGGTGGCAGGTGGGAGCCGCAGTTTTGTGGGTGCGATTTTGCAGAAGGAGAGATTGAGGTGAGGAGAGCAGGGCTTAGATGGGTTGCAGATGTATGGAGCTTCTAGTGACATCCCTTCGACCATCCCGGCCTAAGAGAGGACAGACATCCCTTCGACGATCCCGGCCCAGGTAAACCTCAACACCTCGTAGGTGACAGGGAGGTATGGTAAGCTGAGATTCTCGCTGAGCCAGCCGTGCTGCTATTGAATCTACTCCCCCTGCAGATGTTCATGGAACCCGGCAAGCCATTCATCGATTTTCAGAGGAATCTCCTTTTGGGACCCTTTTTGAATTCCATGTCGATTTGGGGACCAAACTTCAGCTTGCCCGGAGTTGTTTTTTCCTTGCAGGCCAAAGTCTTCGAGCTGCTCGGCATGTTGTGGGGGTCTTTTGCGGCTTTTTCAGTGGTCTTTTGTGGATTCTTGAGTCTGGCAAAGATGCACGGAGCCAGTGGCTTGGGGAGTGAGATGAGCTAAGCTCAAGCAACAAGCCAAAGGGTTGCCTGCCTCTGGCACAAGCTGAAACACCAGTCCAGGAAAACCCCGCAACGAGAGCAACGCCCTCCAGTAAGTTGCTGCGGTGTCGGTCTGTGCGGAATCGTCATGGATCGACCCCGTTTGAGCTCAGACCTTCTGCCAGCATCGGTCTCTTGAGACGCACGCGCCCTTCGGTTGATCCTGCCATCCCAGGAAGACCAAGTTCTCCATGTGCACCGAAGAGTTCGTCCAACACTTGGCCGTGCTGGACCGTAAGGCGGTCCAACCTTCCAGCCTTTGGCGAGAGCGGAAAGCGGATGGGCTTCCGGTCAGGGCTGCGTTGACACAGACTCGACCTGAATTTGTGTAAATCTCAACATAATTGAATGATGGGACACCTCCCCTATTGTCAGAATGCGCCCCGCAATTAAGCACTGCTTACATTACTTTGATTCGTTGCTAGCTCCAATGCTCCAACGCTTTGCTTTTCGTTGGGCCATTGCCTTTGGTCCACAATGAGACACTATTTCTGCCGGTTTGCCAAAGGCTGGCTCTACTTGTGGAACTCGTTTAGCTTTGCAGTTGCCCGGCAGAACGGCTTTCCACCTGTGGCTGTACCTGTTAACATGGGTATTTTCAACAAGGGAGGACCCCACAATGGCGGTTTGCTTTGCAAACACCCCGGATATCAGATTGTTAAGCTTCAAGCTTGCGATAGTTTGCTGATCTCATTCAGTTTGATCAGCTCTGCTCCCCTTGCGAAGAAGCGCCATCGGGGTGCATTCTTGCTAGACCATGTCCGTTTCTCGTGAGATCGAGAGGGGGATTCGCAAGGTATGGAGAACCTTCTGAACCGAGATGCGTGCTTTTCAGACCGCCAGCGACAAACCAACGGCCAGTTGTTGAAAGAACCAGGGTTCGACAGGTTGCGAGCCGCCTCGATTCGTGGCGCGGCCTTTTTTTTTTCTTCCCCCGCCTCTAGGCTGCGGTCATCTTCGGAGTGGAGACACACGTCTGCGTGCAGCAGACTGCCTTGGACTTGCTGAGCAAGGGCATTCAGGCGATTCGTCTGGGGGTCCGAGTTGAACCCTCGCCCAAATGGTGTTTGGAGAAAGGCCCAAAGAAAGTGGTTCTATAAGTTGGCTTTGGCTCTCGAAGCAAGACTCGTAGATTGTAGACTACAGCTCTCCTTGCGAAAACAGTGATGAGAGGATGTTCGTTAGTTTGTCCACGAGTTGGCAAGGGGCTGAAGAAGTCTCTTGCGGTGCAGAAAAGTGAAACAGACCAAATGCCATCGATTGGAACGGTCTCCATCTTCAATTCAAGGGCCTGCTCACCCCGCTTGGTGATGCTTCCAGTGGAATTCGGCTGACTTGGCTGGCCTCTTGGCGTTTGAGATGCTTGCTTCAAGACTTGAATCATCGGCTGATCCTTTGGCGTGGTGAGACCGAGATCGAGAACCGATAAGAAGAAAGGGGTTCGCCTCATGAGGAGCCGCGGCAGGGTGAGGGCCATTGTGGATGGCATGAGCTTTGAAGAGCTCGCGCGAGAAAGGTCTGGAGAACATCACGCGGCGAGAGCCGCGCTAAGCCGCCGTGGAGAACGCCTCTCGATGCAAGGCTCGCGCCCAGCTCCGGGCGGAGAGCTCGGGCTGACGTGGACCCGAGAACTTGACTACCACGGATGACCATCCGGGCCCTTCGGAAGGTGATAAAAGGAGCGCAAGGCAAGAACAGCGCGGATGTTTTTGCCGAGCTTCAGGTTGGCCGCGCTGGCCATTTGCTCCATGTCACTTCGCGTTTAGAACGGCGCCTTCTCCTCTGCCTTCTTCTTTTCCAGCGTGGACAGGGAACTCAACGGCCTCCAGCCACCACGAATCCTTCAGAAGAGGGCGCTGGACCGTCTGTAAGGCGATCCAGATATCCGGTGCTTGGAGTCTACGGCATCGCCTGTCCGCATCTCTGATATTCTCGTGTTGTTTGAAATTCATGCCGGGGGGATGTCGCAGGGCTGGCCGTGGCTTGGTGTGGCCGTGGTGACTCTCCTGCCTGCGCGCCGCTGTCATTTTGCGGCTTGCCGCGGACAGACGATGGTTGCAAAGACGGACGGATGGTTGCTTCCAGGGCTGCTGCCGGAAGTTTGGTGGTTGCGGCGAAATGGCTCCGAAGTGACAATGGGCCGATTGCTCGGAGGGAGCGACAACGTAGGAGTGACGTGGTGGGCGTGCCGTGCGGAGTCTGGCGCTGTGTGCCGGGCTTGCGAGAAGTGGGCGACTGTGAGGGCAGTGAACAGAGCCACTTGTCCAGGCTCAGCGGCTGTAGCGCAGCCGTGCCAAGTCGGATCCACAAATTCGGGGGAGCAGAATTCCTGCAAAAGGAGTGGCCTTGACAGAAGACAGAACGTAAGCCCGGAAGCCAAGTGCCTTGCCTACAGGAGAAAGCCGGCCGCTGCGGCATATGAAGGGCGATGCACCAGGGAGTGCTGACGCACGACTGACGGGGCTTTTGTCTCGGTTCTGTGTCACGTGGCCGGCTGGCTGTAAGAATCCGTTCCTGTTGCTCCAATGGGCCGCCTGCCATGCTGATTTGGGTGATTGCTTGGCTCCAAGCGCTGCTGTGCATGAGGTGATCCCCAATCGCCGTGCCAACGCCATCCCGAAAGAAACCGGGCAAAGGGTGGGGAGCCCTGCGCAGGTGCACGTGCTGGCGGATGGATGCTCCTCCCAGCGGCCCATGGACCGTGAGGTGGCGTTGGACCGGCTGCGACAGGCGGCGCCGCGGATTTTTGGTGGGAGTGTGACCTGATGTGGCCGTGGTTGTCAAAACCAATGGGATCCCATTTTGGGGTAGGTGAATTCACCACCCACTTTAGAACCTATTTTAGTGGTTGGATTGAATCGGATGTTCACTAGGGGGGGTTTTGACCCATGGGCATGTCGAAGTGAGTGGTGAGATGGCTGATGCTCAGGAGGGAAACTTGGGGGAACCCTGTGAGTGAGGGGGCCGCAGCTCCTGCGTCGTTGCTGCGACGACTGCGACGGGTGCAACGGTTTGCAAGTTGTGTTCTTTCCGTTTGGTCCGGATGAAAAAGAGACAGGGACAGAGAGAGAGGGAGCGAGGGAGAGAGGGAGGGGGAGAGGGAGAGAGAGAGGGGGAGAGGGAGAGAGAGAGAGAGAGAGAGAAAAAGAACAAGAGTGCAGAGAAACAGAGAAACAGAGAGAGAGAGAGAGAGAGAGAAAACTCTTTTCTCCTTGGCTCATTTCTTGAGGTTCTCCCCGGCTTTTCCGCCAGGCCGGGTGCTTTGTAACCACTGCCGAGTCCGTGCTCTTCGAGCTTCTGCGCACTAAGGACGCGCGTGGCGGCCTGGGGGAGGGGGGGGGGGCCGGAATTGTGCTCGTTGCTTTTCCCTCCCCACTGCCATAAATTTGTTCCTTCATGCTTGGGCTGTGTGTTTAACGCCTCCGTTTGTCGAAAGCGATGGTCGCAGCACCAAGTTTTCGTGAGAGGCGAAAAAAGGCGAAGGGTTCTTTGCAGGACTCGAAACGCACTTGCAAGGCACCCATGGTTGAGATCAGGAGAGATGCGCTCACGCAACTTGCATCAGCCAGATAAGCATGACCAAGACACATACTTGGTGATGGGCCTGCATATTAGGATCGCTCACTCTTGTACCCCTGCCTTGCGTATTCTTGCGCCACACAATCACGCGTTTGTATTTGAGTAGCGGCCAGGGTGTCTCAGGTGGGTAGTTGTGTGCAAAGGGCTGGAGGAAGTCCAAAAGCCTTCATTTGTCTGTTCCCACGTGACTATCTTCGCAATGGACTCCCTGCACAGCTTTTCTCCGGTCACACAGGCGACCTTGCGCGCAGAGGCAACCTGTTGCCTGAACAGGCCAACTCTCTGCATGTTGTACGCATGCCGCATGTTGTTTTATTTTGGCCCGCGCAACCTTTTGACGGGGATCGAACAGTTTTTTTTTTTTTTTTTTTTTTTTTTTTTTTTTTTTTTAATATTTTTGTATGTATTTGTTTGTTCATTTATTTATGTATTTATGTATTTGTTTGTTTATTTATTTACCTATTTATTTATTTATTTATTTATTTATTTATTTATTATTATTAAAGGCATATATTGTACATATATATATATATATATACATATTTATATATACATGATATATACACACACACGCAGACGTGTGCAGGTGTTGATCGCCAAAATGCGTTTGAACAATCCCAGCCGTCCACTACGAAAGTGGTACGGGCATGCAGTTTCGCAGATCAGGTTGAACGTTGCACACGCACAATAGCTCGAATCAATCACGCATTGTAGCACAGTTCACAGGATACAAGAACAAACGCAAACCAGCTTTCTTTCGTACAAACAGAACCCCAGCTACTGGTGTATTGAACTGCGGGAATGCAAGCAACTAGGACGTCCAATACACAGAACAGTGAACAGCCCGCAGCACAACTTAGTCAACCTGCGCAACTTGGGCGCACAGAAACGAGCATAGAGCAAGATCCGCAGAGGCTCGCGCATAAACATGCCTGACCCAGGGCCACACGCTCATGCATCCGGCACACACGCTCCACGCAGAGCGGAGGGCTCTACACTTAGGAAAACAAGTCATCGCACGGCGCCTCACAGGTAGAACGCCAGACACACAGAGCAATGTGTGGAAAGTCATGCGCAGTAAGACGCAGACCACACGCGGAGCAACTTGCGCAGATCATTGAACAGACCAGGAGATATATGCAGAACAACCTCTACAGTCCAAAACCGACTTTCATAAATCAGTCACACAGAACACAGCACAAGTGGGCACACAAGGCATGAGGTACACTGAACAGCATGCAAAAGGCTTGCATAGAGCGTATGCACAGCAACATGCAAAGAGCAACTTGCGCAGCTCATAGAACATAATGCAAGCCAAATAGGACACTCTACACAGAGTGAGTTGCACCGGCCCTGCTCGCAAAAAGACACAGCACGACATTGGCAGAACGTGCACAGAGCAAGACGTGTACAGAACAAATTGCAGTTGATCATGCACAACACACACGCACACACACAAGGATACCAGATTGCACACACAACATATCCCACAACGTAGTTGTTCAGGTGTCAAGTAGGTGCAACCGCAGAACCTCTTTGATCGGGAGGTCTTGGGAACTGTGACAAGGGCGGCGGTCCGTTATCGAGAAGAATGACCATCCTGGCCGAGTCAACTTTTGCGTTCAACCATTTTGGTGCAGAATTCCATTGATTTAGACAATATGCGAGTGCAACCGCTGGACACCCTTTGCAAACCCGCTCGCGAGAAACCCGCGAAACGACCAGAGAACAGGCCCCAAACCCACGGAGGCCTTTGGAGGCCTTGCTGACGAGAAGTTTTCAGAGATGTCTCCCCCTTCGGCTGAGTCGAACTGCGTGCGGCCAGAGTTCGCCTTAGGCCCGAGTTCAAACTCATCTCAGGGCTGGTCAAGGCCTACGGCAACACGCTGAAAAACCTATGAGGCGCCCATGGCAGACGGGCGGCTAAATGGCAGTTCAAAGACATCTGGGAATCTCAGACTTTTGGGCTGCCTTGAAGCAGAATGCTTCTTTGTATGCCCCCTTTTTGAAGCTGTGCGTCCAGAGATGGGACATGTGTCTGGCCCAGCAACCTGTGTGAGCAATGCTGGGGTTTTGATAGGTGGCGGTTTGTGCATCCATAGGCATAGGGCAGCTGTCGACATCCAGCAGAGCTCTATCAAATTCGATCCAGATCTACTGTGTTGCGAACCCGTATGGCTTCCTCGAGAAGAACCGTGCCAGATTAATGCTGTGGGTCTCGACCAACGTGGCCATGGGTCATAACCTATGCCTCCATTTTGGGAAAGATGAACACCCATGTACCACCTATTTTGATGTTCACCAGGGGTTTTTGTGGGTTTTGACAAACAGCCACATGAGCATTGTTCCAAGAAAAGCCTGTGGAGAGCTCCAAAACGGGCAGGCAGTGCCAGTTTTCAACTGGTTTGGGCTCTAGTCACAGGCCAGTTCATGTTCAAGCGCTCTACAAGCTGCTAGTACTACTACTACTGCTGCTGCTGCTGCTACTACAACTACTACTGCCTTTTTGTGTTCTCCTGAATTGTTTTTTGGTCCCTTAGCAAGCAAGCCGGGGCATACTCTGAGGGTTCAGCTGACCAACCGGACAAAGCTAGGCCGAGGTCATGTGTGCACATGGCGGGACGCTTTTGGACAGGTCACTCGACGGCTGCGGCGGCCACTGGCGTGTCTCGTGAGAAAAGAAACGGTGAAGCAGCTGCTGCAAGGTCCGCGAGAATGCGAGAGCCATGGGAGTGCATGTTGTTCTACAGGCTATGACCAAGTTTTCACATCTGGGTGTGGGTCAAAAACAGGTACCCGAAATGGAACCCTGGTGAATGGAAAGAAGGACTAAAGCCTGCGGTCCCCTGGCAGTGTAATTTTGACCCCTACCCATCTAGCCACTTCAGATGTTCGTCCAACTATCAGCCTGTTGGTTGTCGCCAGCACCGAACAAAAGCAATTTGAAATGCCTGGCCGTTGACGCCTACAGACTGTAACGCGAATCTCAGGTGCGAGGCCACAGCGTGACAGTTTTTTTCGGCAGGACCAGGCAAAACGACCCAGAACCAAACATGTCCACTTGCGCACCAATCTGCTTGAGCCCAGCGCATCCGGGACCCAGATGGGGTTTCGGCAGGTCACCGTGGGGGTGGAATTCGGCTCCCGCACCGTGGAGGTGGCAGGGTCGGAGCCTCGAGATCAGAGGGCTGTGAAGCGAATCTCGCTGGAGATCAGCGGCTTGGAGTTGGAGTGGTCATTTTTGGGGTAGATTGATGTGAGCTCCATGGTCGCTGACAACTCATTTTGTGTCATGTCTTTTTGGGAGTTGACCAAGCCTTGGTGTTGTTGATAGGACATTGTCGAATCGTCGTCGTTTTTTTTTTTTTTTTTGAGAATTGAAGGTCAGGTGTTTGGAGGTGGAAGGCTGCTTCCGGTGTGGGAAGGGTCAGTTCATGTGAGTTCTTTCATGTTGCGACCCCGAGGCATGTCTCGTGGCTTGGTTGAAGGGACTGCTCTCTTTTCGATTTTCTGGTAGCCGACTGCAGGTCCAAGATCAAGCTGCAGTGCTGGGACACCGCCGGCCAGGCTGATGTCAGGGGCATGGGGGTAGTGAAAAGCCAAAATATGCTGACAAGGACATATCGGGTTCCCTGAGATTGACTGCCTGGCAAAGGATTTGAAGTACCTGTGTCACCCCAGGGACAGAATCTTCAGGGCATAGCCTGCCCGTCATTCCGGACGCGCATCGCATTTCAAGTGCACGGAATGTCAGGATCGCTTCCGCTCCATCATCCGTAGCTACTACCGCGGCGCCGCGGGCATGCTGCTCGCCGGGAAGCCGAGAACTGACTTCGGGGTATCTATATGAGGCGCTGCTTGGCTGGCGCATCGAAGAGTTGGAACCGAGCTCTGAGACCAGGCTTGCCTGAATCCTGAATGCTTTGGGCACCGCCAGAGAGCAGAGTTCAAGGATTTGAGCTCAAGATCCAGCTCCAAAAGCTTTCGGCTTGGGGCAAGGATTCGGAAGGCACACACACAAACAAGTACCTTCATTCAATCGCGAGAGAGCCCCACATGCTTGACCAGCATTGCCTTTGCTTTTGGCGCAAAGGAGCCACGGTTTTCCATGCCCATGGTCGCTTGACCCAGACTCCCCAGCATCCACAGACCTCTGCCTCGAAATGAGGTCTACGACATCACGCAGTGCTGACCTTGGTGCATTCTCCAGATTGCGAGGCTTTTGATTGGCTCCGCTTGATGTGGATAGGCAATAATAGGTCCATTGTCATTCTTGGCTTGCCTCTCCGGCACCCCTTTGGAGCATTTTGCTTTGCTAGTAACACAATGCGGATGTGAGGGTCAGCCTTGTCGATGTCCAGGCAAAAACTGAATTGGCATGTCAGCAGTTGGCGGCGTGCCAAAAGGAGTTTGGGTCCAAATTTGTGGCCGATTGGTTGCCCTTGCTGAGCAACGGTTTCTCAGGGCATGGTGGCTCCGGACTTTGCATTGGCTGTTGGAGTGCTGAGGAAGAATTCTTAGATTGTCCAAGCAAAGAAAACAATCTAAACTTGTCCAAACTCATCCAAACCACACTGCAAGCTCAATCCAGCACAGGATGTGTGGAAAACCGCTTGTCCGGAAGCATTGGGCTCAAGCGGATCACCGGCAGTCCATGGGGGCGCCACTCAGCATGCACGGAGTGAGGGTGTTGGGAGGGAGGGTTTTGCATTCAAAACAGCCCCCAAAAGCTGGCTCAAATCAGCACACAAATCACTCGTTTGAATCTTGCTTCTGCCGCCACTGTTGATACTGTGGTAGATTTGCCGGCCCATAGTATTGATATTTTGGATAAAACTTGGTTGGTTTGACGGAAAGCCCGGTTTTGAGCAGGTTGCAGCTGAACTATCACACACTTCCAGTATCAGCCACAGTGTATCTTATATACTACATACTCCTAGACTCCTAGATGTCTAGTACATAAGCTCGCTGTAAAATCAAACAAGGAGTCGAATGCTTTGACTGATCACAACACTTTGCGTAACATAGATTGAAGCTTGACCTCATGTGCTTAAAGTGCCCGGCACAATCTGCTGCAAGCGAATGGATTTCGTAGAGCTGTCATAGAAGACCATGAACATCTCCTAAGAGGTTTGGTCAGTGCCATTCTCTTTGGCCGGCCCATCCCTCGATAAAGCAAACCAAGAGGGTTGGTTGCATGGCGGGCTCCTTGGACTGGCAAAGGGTGGCTAAGATGTGGCTTCTTCTCGCCATTTCGAACATGTTTCGGCTAATCCCAAGGCCAATCCCAAGACTAGGCTTTTGATTTCTACTGAACCTTTCGAGCTCCGTGCCAGGGGAGATGAAGATCCTGGGGGCCAAGTGTCCCTTCAGCGGCAGCTGAGGGAATCGCTCCCTGGCTGCAGCTCGTTGCTAGGGCAGCGGACATTTGGCTGTTGCTCAAAAAACCGGTACCAAAATGGACCCTGGTAAGTGGAAACATGGACCAAAACCTGCGGTTTGCCCCTCCTGTTTAATCTTGAGCCGCGCCCATTTCGCTGGGAGTGAGACTTTTCCCAAGGCCAGCGGCCGCTCCCACCTTTCAGGGCGGCCAGGCGGGGGTTTTGACCCGCCCGTCGCGGCGTCGCGGCCGGTCGCGGCCGCCCGGTCACCCTGTTTGCTCTGATTTGGATGACCATCCCGTTGGAACTTGAGTCATGAAGAAGCCAATCCAACGAGAACTGGCTGTGGGGCTTGAACTCATGTCCATAGCCATTTTGGCTTCAGTGGGGAAGCCATCATCATTGTCTGCACTCCGTTCTCCGAGGTGAGCTCAACATGGGTGACCAGGAAGTTGCAGCTCTTGTGGTGGACAACGGCAGCGGCATGTGCAAGGCTGGCTTCGCGGGCGATGACGCGCCCCGCGCAGTGTTCCCATCCATTGTTGGGCGGCCCAAGATGCCCGGCATCATGGTGGGCATGGATCAGAAGGACACCTATGTGGGAGATGAAGCACAATCCAAGCGAGGTGTGCTCACCCTGAAGTACCCAATTGAGCATGGCATCGTGACAAACTGGGATGATATGGAGAAGATCTGGCATCATACGTTCTACAACGAGCTGCGCGTTGCTCCGGAAGAGCATCCTGTCCTTCTGACAGAGGCACCGCTGAATCCAAAGGCCAACCGAGAGCGCATGACCCAAATCATGTTTGAGACCTTCAACGTCCCTGCGATGTATGTTGCCATCCAGGCGGTGCTGTCCTTGTACTCTTCTGGCCGTACTACAGGCATTGTGATGGACAGCGGCGATGGTGTCAGCCACACGGTGCCCATCTATGAGGGCTATGCGCTGCCGCACGCTATTCTGCGATTGGACTTGGCTGGCCGCGACCTGACGGAGTATCTGATGAAGATCCTGACAGAGCGTGGCTATGCGTTCACCACCACGGCGGAGCGCGAGATCGTGCGAGATGTGAAGGAGAAGCTTTGCTACATCGCCCTGGACTTCGACAGTGAGATGAAGGCGGCTTCTGAGTCTAGCGACAAGGAGAAGACGTATGAGCTGCCAGATGGCAACATCATCACCGTGGGAAGCGAGCGATTCCGCTGCCCTGAGGTGCTTTTCCAGCCCAGCTTTGTGGGCAAGGAGGCCAGCGGCATTCACGACACCACCTTCCAATCCATCATGAAATGCGATGTTGATATCAGAAAGGACCTGTACGCCAACATTGTGCTGTCAGGCGGCACGACCATGTTTCTGGGCGTGGGTGAACGCATGACCAAGGAGTTGACTGCGCTAGCGCCTTCCACTATGAAGATCAAGGTCGTGGCACCGCCTGAGCGCAAGTACAGCGTTTGGATTGGTGGCTCCATTCTGTCCTCTCTGAGCACGTTCCAGCAGATGTGGATCTCTAAGGGCGAGTACGATGAGAGCGGCCCCACGATTGTTCATCGCAAGTGCTTCTAGATGCGCTTGCTTTTTGTACAGTTGCAAGTTGCAAAACGCTTTTGCCAGCTGAGCTGTGTCGCAGAGGTCAAGTTCCTCAAGTTCACACCCAGCTGGTCTGCGCACGCACAAGCAGACGTGCATCTCGACCTGTTGCTTGCAGGCAAAAGCCAAGGCTGGAATGTTGGATAAACTGAGCGTGAACCAGTAGGCATGGATGACACTGCATCACGACATCCAGATTTTCTGTTCCTTGATTTGTCTCTGCAACTTTGTGTCAGCCGCCTTCTTCAATATTTTGCACAACACAGGGTAATAGTTCAAGGCGTTGTGAATTGCATTTGAGTGTGGTTTTGAATGAGTCTGATCGTTGCGATGTTGTCAGGGGTTGTGGGGTGGGGTGGGGTAGGGTGGGCACATTTCACCGGGACTGAAACCAGCCACCCAGTCACAGCATTTCTGCCGATTTCAACTTTTGTCTTATGTCCATAGCCATTTTGGCTTCAGTGGGGAAGCCATCATCATTGTCTGCACTCCGTTCTCCGAGGTGAGCTCAACATGGGTGACCAGGAAGTTGCAGCTCTTGTGGTGGACAACGGCAGCGGCATGTGCAAGGCTGGCTTCGCGGGCGATGACGCGCCCCGCGCAGTGTTCCCATCCATTGTTGGGCGGCCCAAGATGCCCGGCATCATGGTGGGCATGGATCAGAAGGACACCTATGTGGGAGATGAAGCACAATCCAAGCGAGGTGTGCTCACCCTGAAGTACCCAATTGAGCACGGCATCGTGACAAACTGGGATGATATGGAGAAGATCTGGCATCATACGTTCTACAACGAGCTGCGCGTTGCTCCGGAAGAGCATCCTGTCCTTCTGACAGAGGCACCGCTGAATCCAAAGGCCAACCGAGAGCGCATGACCCAAATCATGTTTGAGACCTTCAACGTCCCTGCGATGTATGTTGCCATCCAGGCTGTGCTGTCCTTGTACTCTTCTGGCCGCACCACAGGCATTGTGATGGACAGCGGCGATGGTGTCAGCCACACGGTGCCCATCTATGAGGGCTATGCGCTGCCGCACGCCATTCTGCGATTGGACTTGGCTGGCCGCGACCTGACGGAGTATCTGATGAAGATCCTGACAGAGCGTGGCTATGCGTTCACCACCACGGCGGAGCGCGAGATCGTGCGAGATGTGAAGGAGAAGCTTTGCTACATCGCCCTGGACTTCGACAGTGAGATGAAGGCGGCTTCTGAGTCTAGCGACAAGGAGAAGACGTATGAGCTGCCAGATGGCAACATCATCACCGTTGGAAGCGAGCGATTCCGCTGCCCTGAGGTGCTTTTCCAGCCCAGCTTTGTGGGCAAGGAGGCCAGCGGCATCCATGACACGACCTTCCAATCCATCATGAAATGCGATGTTGATATCAGAAAGGACCTGTACGCCAACATTGTGCTGTCAGGCGGCACGACCATGTTTCTGGGCGTGGGTGAACGCATGACCAAGGAGTTGACTGCGCTAGCGCCTTCCACTATGAAGATCAAGGTCGTGGCACCGCCTGAGCGCAAGTACAGCGTTTGGATTGGTGGCTCCATTCTGTCCTCTCTGAGCACGTTCCAGCAGATGTGGATCTCCAAGGGCGAGTACGATGAGAGCGGCCCCACGATTGTTCATCGCAAGTGCTTCTAGATGCGCTTGCTCTTTGTACAGTTGCAAGTTGCAAAACGCTTTTGCCAGCTGAGCTGTGTCGCAGAGGTCAAGTTCCTCAAGTTCACACCCAGCTGGTCTGCGCACGCACAAGCGAAAGTGCATCTCGACCTGTTGCTTGCAGGCAAAAGCCAAGGCCTGAATGTTGGATAAACTGAGCGTGAACCAGTTGGCATGGATGACACTGCATCACGACATCCAGATTTTCTGTTCATTGATTTGTCTCTGCAACTCTGTGTCAGCCGCCTTCTTCAATATTTTGCACAACACAGGGTAATAGTTCAAGGCGCTGTGAATTGCATTTGACTGTGGTTTTGAATGAGTCTGATGGTTGCGATGTTGTCAGGGGTTGTGGGGTGGGGTGGGGTAGGGTGGGCACATTTCACCGGGACTGAAACCAGCCACCCAGTCACAGCATTTCTGCCGATTTCAACTTTTGTCTTATGTCCATAGCCATTTTGGCTTCAGTGGGGAAGCCATCATCATTGTCTGCACTCCGTTCTCCGAGGTGAGCTCAACATGGGTGACCAGGAAGTTGCAGCTCTTGTGGTGGACAACGGCAGCGGCATGTGCAAGGCTGGCTTCGCGGGCGATGACGCGCCCCGCGCAGTGTTCCCATCCATTGTTGGGCGGCCCAAGATGCCCGGCATCATGGTGGGCATGGATCAGAAGGACACCTATGTGGGAGATGAAGCACAATCCAAGCGAGGTGTGCTCACCCTGAAGTACCCAATTGAGCACGGCATCGTGACAAACTGGGATGATATGGAGAAGATCTGGCATCATACGTTCTACAACGAGCTGCGCGTTGCTCCGGAAGAGCATCCTGTCCTTCTGACAGAGGCACCGCTGAATCCAAAGGCCAACCGAGAGCGCATGACCCAAATCATGTTTGAGACCTTCAACGTCCCTGCGATGTATGTTGCCATCCAGGCGGTGCTGTCCTTGTACTCTTCTGGCCGTACCACAGGCATTGTGATGGACAGCGGCGATGGTGTCAGCCACACGGTGCCCATCTATGAGGGCTATGCGCTGCCGCACGCCATTCTGCGATTGGACTTGGCTGGCCGCGACCTGACGGAGTATCTGATGAAGATCCTGACAGAGCGTGGCTATGCGTTCACCACCACGGCGGAGCGCGAGATCGTGCGAGATGTGAAGGAGAAGCTTTGCTACATCGCCCTGGACTTCGACAGTGAGATGAAGGCGGCTTCTGAGTCTAGCGACAAGGAGAAGACGTATGAGCTGCCAGATGGCAACATCATCACCGTGGGAAGCGAGCGATTCCGCTGCCCTGAGGTGCTTTTCCAGCCCAGCTTTGTGGGCAAGGAGGCCAGCGGCATCCATGACACCACCTTCCAATCCATCATGAAATGCGATGTTGATATCAGAAAGGACCTGTACGCCAACATCGTGCTTTCAGGCGGCACGACCATGTTTCTGGGCGTGGGTGAACGCATGACCAAGGAGTTGACTGCGCTAGCGCCTTCCACTATGAAGATCAAGGTCGTGGCACCGCCTGAGCGCAAGTACAGCGTTTGGATTGGTGGCTCCATTCTGTCCTCTCTGAGCACGTTCCAGCAGATGTGGATCTCCAAGGGCGAGTACGATGAGAGCGGCCCCACGATTGTTCATCGCAAGTGCTTCTAGATGCGCTTGCTCTTTGTACAGTTGCAAGTTGCAAAACGCTTTTGCCAGCTGAGCTGTGTCGCAGAGGTCAAGTTCCTCAAGTTCACACCCAGCTGGTCTGCGCACGCACAAGCGAAAGTGCATCTCGACCTGTTGCTTGCAGGCAAAAGCCAAGGCCTGAATGTTGGATAAACTGTGCGTGAACCAGTAGGCATTGATGACACTGCATCACGACATCCAGAATTTCTGTTCATTGATTTGCATCTGCAACTTTGTGTCAGCTGTCTTCTCGAGTATTTTGCTCATTTTGCAGGACAGCGTAGTAGTTCAAGGCGTGAAGTGTATTTGACTGCAGTTTTGCATTGTTTTCAGTGTTTCTGATGTTGTCCGGGGTCGTGGGATGGGGTGGCGGGGGGTTCAGATATTCAGTCATGGCAGTTCTACGCGCAGTGAGTCCGACACACATTTTAGCTGCAAACCAAGCTGCTGAAAAGGGTTGACTGGTTCGTTCTGACATGAATGAACATGCAGTGCTTCTCCATGCATTCCGAGCTGGGAAGTTTTTTTGGACGAACAAACAAATGCAGCGACTTCACACCCAGATTTCCTAGTCGCCCGTGACCTACTGTGGACGGTAGCCGCCAGTAAAGTGGGACTGGAACCAGCCACCATCCCGTTGGTCAAGAAGCCAATCCAACGAGAACTGGCTGTGGGGCTTGAACTCATGTCCATAGCCATTTTGGCTTCAGTGGGGAAGCCATCATCATTGTCTGCACTCCGTTCTCCGAGGTGAGCTCAACATGGGTGACCAGGAAGTTGCAGCTCTTGTGGTGGACAACGGCAGCGGCATGTGCAAGGCTGGCTTCGCGGGCGATGACGCGCCCAGCGCAGTGTTCCCATCCATTGTTGGGCGGCCCAAGATGCCCGGCATCATGGTGGGCATGGATCAGAAGGACACCTATGTGGGAGATGAAGCACAATCCAAGCGAGGTGTGCTCACCCTGAAGTACCCAATTGAGCACGGCATCGTGACAAACTGGGATGATATGGAGAAGATCTGGCATCATACGTTCTACAACGAGCTGCGCGTTGCTCCGGAAGAGCATCCTGTCCTTCTGACAGAGGCACCGCTGAATCCAAAGGCCAACCGAGAGCGCATGACCCAAATCATGTTTGAGACCTTCAACGTCCCTGCGATGTATGTTGCCATCCAGGCTGTGCTGTCCTTGTACTCTTCTGGCCGCACCACAGGCATTGTGATGGACAGCGGCGATGGTGTCAGCCACACGGTGCCCATCTATGAGGGCTATGCGCTGCCGCACGCCATTCTGCGATTGGACTTGGCTGGCCGCGACCTGACGGAGTATCTGATGAAGATCCTGACAGAGCGTGGCTATGCGTTCACCACCACGGCGGAGCGCGAGATCGTGCGAGATGTGAAGGAGAAGCTTTGCTACATCGCCCTGGACTTCGACAGTGAGATGAAGGCGGCTTCTGAGTCTAGCGACAAGGAGAAGACGTATGAGCTGCCAGATGGCAACATCATCACCGTTGGAAGCGAGCGATTCCGCTGCCCTGAGGTGCTTTTCCAGCCCAGCTTTGTGGGTAAGGAGGCCAGCGGCATCCATGACACAACCTTCCAATCCATCATGAAATGCGATGTTGATATCAGAAAGGACCTGTACGCCAACATTGTGCTGTCAGGCGGCACGACCATGTTTCTGGGCGTGGGTGAACGCATGACTAAGGAGTTGACTGCGCTAGCGCCTTCCACTATGAAGATCAAGGTCGTGGCACCGCCTGAGCGCAAGTACAGCGTCTGGATTGGTGGCTCCATTCTGTCCTCTCTGAGCACGTTCCAGCAGATGTGGATCTCCAAGGGCGAGTACGATGAGAGCGGCCCCACGATTGTTCATCGCAAGTGCTTCTAGATGCGCTTGCTTTTTGTACAGTTGCAAGTTGCAAAACGCTTTTGCCAGCTGAGCTGTGTCGCAGAGGTCAAGTTCCTCAAGTTCACACCCAGCTGGTCTGCGCACGCACAAGCGGACGTGCATCTCGACCTGTTGCTTGCAGGCAAAAGCCAAGGCCTGAATGTTGGACAACCCAGCTGATAAAACAAGAGCTAAAGATACTTGGCAATGCCCGTAACCCTCTCCCCCTCAAAAGCAGAGGCACCAGCTGCAAGCTCAGCAATCAGCTTGGTGTGAATTTGGATCCCTTGGCGAGTTGCAGTGCTCATGCCCGTGAGTGTTCCTGCTAGATTTGCAACGTATCCATTTCTATCATGTCTTCACGTGCACATGTTGGTCGGATCTTTGGAGGCGTCGAGGTCGGACATGGGGACAGATCAGATCTTGAGCTGTTGCCGGGATTGAGCACAACTGCATTTTGCCAACATTTGTTACATTTGTTGTAGTGAAAGGGCTGACATTTGGGCACACTCACCAGAAAACCATTCGGAAACGAGGACTGACCTACTGAAGCGACTCCGCTGTGGCAGGAGGAGCCCCTTCATCCCGAGAGATGTACGCTGGACGAGCCCGTGTCGGAGTGCAAGGCTTAGCCAACTGCAAAGCGACAACTTGGGTGTCCTGAGACGTTTGAGGGCTCGCCACATGTTTTTGGGTGCACCGCCTCTGCACAGTGCATGCTTGGTGTGCACCGGGGCTTCGGCTGCAGCTTCGGCCCATAGCGCTTTAACCCACTGTCAGGTTGGCACTCTCTCGCAAAAGGTTTTGGTTGCTGCAAGGCGAGCTGTGGCAGTTAGTGGAGAATGACGAGACTTCAGCTAGCGAGGGCATTCTTGCGCAGGATCATTCTTTTTTTTTTTGGCGTTTTGTTGCGGAGATGTGTCATATTTTCATGGGTTGTAATGCGGTAGCATGGCCCCGCCACTCATGAAGGCTTTCCAACATTCCAGGCAAAGGGCGCTCCTCTCCCCGCCCAGGACCATCATGAGAGACCTCCGCTCGGTGGGGCAGAAGCTGATGCTGCCTGGCAAGGGGTTTCCGTTGCTTGTGCTGTCAAGGTTCAGCGTGAAGAGGGCTGAGCCGGAAGTCTATCATTTGTTTCGTTGCATCTGGTTGGGGCCATGCCGGTCTCCCTTTTCTGCTTCGTGCGGGTTCAGTTTATTTTGGGCAACTAGACCCTGTACCACACGCTCAGGGAGAACTTTGTTTGTTGCTGGGTTGGACATGTTCAAGACCTGAAAGCAGAACTGGGCCCTTGGCAGGCAAGAGATGAGGGTTGCAGTCGCAATGTCTCTCACTCCTCTGTGCACCTGGCACAGTGCGTTCGGGCCACGATACAAGTTGGAATGATTAAAGTGGCGGCCCTGGCATCAGAACCCACGTAGTAGCGGTTCAACGGCAGTTCTTTCGCGTGGACATTCTGCTTCCATGCCTTCACATCTTCCAAAGAGTTTCATGGCGCATAGAGGATTCTTGGCCAATGCCTCATATTGAGGACGCTTGGATCGGTAAAGTTGCTTGAGTTCCAGAGTGCTGCCAATCGAGTCTCAGAGTTGCGGCCGTGGGACCTGATTGAGGTACGTCATGATGCCGGCGAATGTGAATGATAGAGGCGGCCAGAATCAGATGGGAGGGGTGGCACATGGTGTCGGAAAAAAAGAGGGGGATGACGCTTTATGTGGCAACCCACTGCTTTGCTGGCTGCAAATGGGGGCTTGGTTTTTTTCGCCTGGCGCGGATCGATCCTCGACTCGGCTCGAGGCCCGGAGCTTTCGCGTGAGGCCGGCGGCTGAAGGAGTGGGACCTCTGGGGCCCGCTGCTGCTGTGCCTGGCGCTGGGCCTCATCCTCTCAGCGCAGGAAGGGGGGTTGTTGGGATCGGCTCGGGACCCGATCCGATCAGCTGACCCCCGGTGAGAAAAATAAATAAATGGTTTCTTCATACGGGGGGTTCACTGGCCGTTTGGCAAGCGCCCTTTTTTTAGATGTTTCATGGATAGGTGCTGTAACTGGGTTTTTCAGGCATGGGGCATGCAAGATGGATGTCTCTCTCAAGCGCGGCGCTCTTGTCTTAGCGGCCGGCCGCACCTTGGAGGCTTGTGGTGTATGGAGGCTCTCAAGGAAGCTTCCATGAGGGGATCGATCGATCGTGGGCGGCGTCTTGGCTTCCCGGGTTACGGGATGCCGGTGGGTTACCAAGCGACCCCTTTTTGCCAGGCCGCGAACTCCGTACAGGCAGGGCTTCTGGGTCCCAATGGCTCGTGGGTCCCACCCAGATCAGTTCTCCGATGGGTTTGGGAGGTTTCTCTATGCGAGTCAAATGGGTGTCGTCTTTTTGGGAAACATCCAAATGTCACCAAGGTGTTAAAAGGGGGATACGGCGGCATGCAATTCCGACTGTTGTCTTGCACATCTGGTTTTCGGCCTTCACCAAGCATATTGACACTTCCCAGGTTGTTTCTCCCCACTGCGACCCAAGGGAGGGGTTAACCAAAAAATAGCGCCAGTGGTTTGCCAAGAGGTGCCAGGTCACATTCTCAGAGAGGGAGAGAGAGAGAGAGAGAGAACAGTGGTGATAGGATATCCCCTTAGGACACACGTACGAGCAGTCGCGGATTGTTAAGTTTCAAGGGCGGGCAGGCACACGCTGCAGGAGTTTCTGGACTCCATTCTTGAAGGCTTGCTTGGTGTGTTAGACATATTGGCTGTATAGACATATTGACAGTTTAGAACCGTGACACTTGAATACACATGGGTCACTTGCAGGGAATCCAAATGTTTCGAACTAGAGCTAATGCAGTGTTGTTTGAACAATGTAGTATGGGCAAGATGATGTGCGATGCGGATGGTCAGTACTGGAGTCTTCGTCCCAAAGCAATGTGCATTGTAACAGGTCAAAGTGACATGCCTCCCCCAAAGGACAGATCAAGCATGAGAATGCTTGACCCCTCCCCATCAGGCCAACTATGCCTTCGCGGACATTTTCGTCATCGTTTGGGTGGGCTCGGCCGTGGTCACGCTGAACGCAGTGCTGCTCCGAGGGAAGGCGCATGGTTTTCACCCCAGGTCAAGATGCCTCTTATCACTTGGAAAGAGCCAGAGGTGCTTTAACCCTCCTTTTGATTTGGTGACTTTGCTTGGTGGCTTTGCCGGGCTTTGGGGGTGCTTTCCCATTTACCCTCAAGCTTCAATCCCGAACCCACCAGTCTGAGTCCCGCTCTCTGAACCGGACAGGTGTCCTTCTTCCAGACCGTCTGCGTGCTCGGCTGCTGGGCAAACCGCACTTAGCAAGTCGCTCTGGGCGTTCAGTTGGACCGGGTTTTCCCTTCCCTGGTCCCCAGAGCCGTGCTTCGGTGGCGAGCGGAGGGTTGATTCAATGAGGCTACTGCATCTTCCCGCTCGTCTTGTCGGCCTTCTGCTCGATGTTGCTTCACATCGACTGGCTGAAGGCAGGGTACTGCCCCAATTGGCGTTCGCAAAAGCGTTGTGATGTGATGAACGATGCGGGCAAACGACCCCCCGAAGATGGGTGTGGACTCAAACAGCACCTTGCTTTGCTTGTGGTAAACAGGCAGCAGCCGTCTTGATGCCTTATCATTCTTCCCTGAAGCTTGAACATGCCAACCTGCTGGAGGCTTCTCTCTCAATTCTTTCCCGGCACACTGACGCCGACGTAATGCTTGACTAGTTGACTATTTTGGCTACTTGGACCGTTTTTCGAGAGGCGCCGAGCACTTCGCTTGCACTTTCCAACTGCCAATTTGAGTTGGCAAGAAGAGGCTTCTGACGCACTTCTTTTCGACTCTGCGGATTTTGAGGTTTGTGGCTGGGCCTGTTCAGGGATGGAAATTCGGAATTCGCTTGCTTTAGGGGGCGGTGTCTCTTTTTGTAGCAAGTCATCCGTCCTGTACTGCAGCACCGCTTTCGGATGCTGTCAAGTAGAGTCAAGCAGGATGTGTGTGCGTGTGTCCCACCGACCACATTTGACCCATCTTAGATAACAGAGACGGCTGAGATGCATTCAGGAGTCCGAGTGCACGGTACAAGTGACCTGAATGCCAGATATCGCGCCCGGACACCTTGCACCCACAGTCGACGTATTGTTTAAAGTTCGGGTTCTTAGCAGGGTGCTACATTCTTTGTACACATCATGGCAAGTGAGCGTCTGCGCTCTTTCGCGGCAGCATCAATTTCCCGAAGAATGGCCCTAGCCAACTGAGACTTAGTTGGTTTGTCTCAATTTCCTGAAAAATGGCACTAGTCAACTGAGACTTAGTTGGTTTGTCTCTGGCACCACCAGGATGGTAAGCTTTTCTTAGGCCCCCCCGCGAGGGTCTCCTTGTGAACCGCCCCTCGTTGCGCGGCCGAGATGCTCTTTGTGCTGGCCGGCCTGGCCTGGTCCGCAAAGGCGTCGACGCCGTAGTTTTGCGAGCGGTTTTGTTTCTGGGTTGGAAAAGAAGGCAAGCGGTGGGTCACGGACATACCGTGGATGGTTGCGAAATCCATTTCGCACCACTTCGAAGCCATGGGAAACCCATTGTTTGTTGCTATTTACAGGGGAATCGAATCATTCCGGAATGTCTTGGGTGGTGCAGGATTTTGTCCATCCACAGCACGATTTCCCGAATCTTGAAATCAGATCCCCCCGTCAAATTGACCTTCGGGATGGAAGCGTTTCTGGCGAGAGATCGTGTCAAACCTCTCTACGAGAAGGACCATGTTCTGCAGACGAGGCCCAAGCAGCTTGAGAGTCAGGGCAGAAAATTTGAATGCCCACCGTCATGTGAAGGAGCCACCATCGAGCAGACCAGTTCCCTGCATGAATGAGTTGAAACAATGGCAGCCTCTATTTGCTCAACTATGGCCAGGAATGTTTGACAGTGGCTCTTTGTTGCAGTTTCGCGCCCAGCTATTCCTGACCCCTCCCAGTGCGAAATCAGCACTTGCACTGCACCCCAGGCTATCTTGCACTCTGGCAAACCGGGTCACAAGGCCACTCTGGGGTTTTCATTGTATCTTTCCAAAGGCAAAGAGAAGGCCCTTGGCACAACCCTTCTGGACGGACAGGGTTTTCATTTTCAGGGTTTGTTTTGTCAACCCAGGATCGTGCAATATACCATCTCTGAGGACAACATGTTTGTTGGAGGGGGGAGCTTCTCTCTTTGTCGCCACGTGAGCCCGTCCCGGGCGTCCGGCCGTGAATGCGTGAATTGTCGCAATATCGGGCCTTTTGGCAGGGAAGCCAAAGGGGACAGATCAAAACACCAAAGGGAATACCTTGCATATGGCTGTGGCTCAAAAAACCTGTACCAACATGGGTTGCCCCGAGAAGTGGAAACATGGACCAACACCTGCGTAACCCCTCCTATTCAATTTTGAGCCACACCCATATTGCTTCAGAAAAGGAGTGTGTAATCCTCCTGTTGAACAATTTAAGGGCTGCCGCCCAGTGCCGCCGACCCCTCCACTGGGGGCCACCTTTGGCGAGCCGCGGCTGGGTGCCGAACGTCACTTTTGAATCCTATATAGAAAGTAGAAAGCTATCGGTCCCCAGGGCGCAACCAGCAAGAACAGCTTCGCGTCCAGCGCGCTGGGAGGCCGCACTCGCTTCGCCGCAGCGAGCACGAACCAAAGGAGTGCGCCGGCAGCCTGCTCCGCCGCGGCCGGGTGCCTAACGTCACGCTTGAGTCCAATATGCAGCAAGAAAGGAAGAAAAAAGGCCGGACGGGCGGGCCGTGACAGAGCTTCAGCGCTGAAAACTGTGCCCTGCAGGTGCTTGAGCGCTTTTCCAGGCCGCACTCGTTTGCCCAGAGCGAGCACCAACCAAAGGAGTGCGCCGGCAGCAGATAGGAAGAAAACAGGCCGAACGTGACAGAGCTTCAGCGCTGAAAGCTGTGCCCTGCAGGTAGTTGAGCACTCTCGGCCTCCTCAACTCAGGGGCAGTTGGTGTAGTGGCATCACACCCGCTCAGCATGATGCCCATGTGCGCCTGCGTCTGTCACAGTTTGCCTATCCCTGGTCTTTCTCCCTTTGGGTTTGCTGTGCGTCTTGCCAAGGGCGGCTGCTCCGCCGCGGCCGGGTGCCGAACGTCACTTTTGAATCCTATATGGAAAGTAGAAAGCTATCGGTCCCCAGGGCGCAACCAGCAAGAACAGCTTCGCGTCCAGCGCGCTTGGAGGCCGCTCTCACTTCGCCGAGCACGAACCAAAGGAGTGCGCCGGCAGCCTGCTCCGCCGCGGCCGGGTGCCTAACGTCGCGTTTGAGTCCAATATGCAGTAAGGCTATCGGTCCAGAGGGAGCGGCCAGCCACAAAAGCTTCGCTTCCCGCGCTTTTCCAGGCCGCGCTCGTTTGTCCACAGCGAGCACCAACCAAACAAGTGCGCCGGCAGCAGAAACGAAAAGGAAAGAAACCAAAGGAGTGCACCGGCAGCAGAAAGGAAGAAAAGAGGCCGAACGGGCGGGCCTGCGCTCGTTTGCCCACAGCGAGCACCAACCAAAGGAGTGCGCCGGCAGCAGAAAGGAGGAAAAAAGGCCGTGACAGAGCTTCAGCGCTGAAAACTGTGCCCTGCAGGTGCTTGAGCGCTTTTCCAGGCCGCACTCGTTTGCCCACAGCGAGGACCAACGAAAGGAGTGCGCCGGCAGCAGATAGGAAGAAGACAGGCCGAACGTGACAGAGCTTCAGCGCTGAAAGCTGTGCCCAGCAGGTGGTTGAGCACTCTCGGCCTCCTCAGCTCAGGGGCAGTTGGTGTAGTGGCATCACACCCGCTCAGCATGATGCCCATGTGCGCCTGCGTCTGTCACAGTTTGCCTATGCCTGGTCTTTCTCCCTTTGGGTTTGCTGTGCGTCTTGCAAAGGGCGGCTGCTCCGCCGCGGCCGGGTGCCGAACGTCACCTTTGAATCCTATATAGAAAGTAGAAAGCTATCGGTCCCCAGGGCGCAACCAGCAAGAACAGCTTCGCGTCCAGCGCGCTTGGAGGCCGCACTCGCTTTTCGCCGCAGCGAGCACGAACCAAAGGAGTGCGCCGGCAGCCTGCTCCGCCGCGGCCGGGTGCCTAACGTCGCGTTTGAGTCCAATATGCAGTAAGGCTATCGGTCCAGAGGGAGCGGCCAGCCACAAAAGCTTCGCTTCCCGCGCTTTTCCAGGCCGCGCTCGTTTGTCCACAGCGAGCACCAACCAAAGGAGTGCGCCGGCAGCAGAAAGGAAACGGAAAGAAAATAAACGAAGAAGAACAAGAAAAAAGGGAAAGAAAGAAGGCTGGTAAGGTACAGGGCTGAACGGGCGAGGGCGAAAGGGAAGGGAGAAGGCTGCCACAGTCACGCTCCAACGCTAAACGAACACTCCCCCAGCGCCTTGCCCTTGCAGGCAGGGGGGTCGGCGGATATTGGTGCCTCGTAAAGGGTGCCCTGGCAGCAAAGAACCCGGCGGGACGAAACTTACTGTCGGGGGGAAGGCCGTTGGCTTTGCCGTGGACCAGAGACCAAGAAAACGGCGGCAGGCGTCTTTGGGCTTTGTCTCCGAGCTGGTGCCAGAGGAGTGACAAGAGCCCCATGCGGACCGAAAAACGTGCGATCTGTTTTTTGGTATATGTTTTGTGTTGGTGGTGGTATCCTTTCTGAGGTTGGTTTGAAGGGAGACCAAAGGGGGCCGCCGAGTTTCGAGGCTCTGGTTTGAGACGGTTGCCTTGGGGAGCTTCCGCAGGTGACATTTACAGGGGGAACCTACATTTTTAAATCCCTGAGACTGCCCTGAACTCCGGACGCATTTTTTTTTGCAAGCCCGTGGTATTTGCGACCTTGGGCCCTTGAAGGTTCTACACGGTGGTTTGCCTTACTTGGGGCGTGAGGAGAAGAAGCTTTTGGGCATCTATCCGGCCTGACCGGCCCAGTTACGCTGATCCGGATCTGCTCAAGTCTCGATGGGGGGGGGGGGGGGGGGGTTTAAATTGGATTTAATGTTCACAGTTTGTACAGGTTCTTATTCCTCTTATCCTTGGCTCTCATTTCTTTGGTGACGTTCTTCCCAGGTGTGGCTGTTCTACTGCGCCATCGCCTGGATGATCCTCCTGGCCTGAGGGCTAGCAAAGTGGAGGAGGTTCTCTGACAGTTCTAAGCGCGTTCAGATACGATACGCGTTTGGTTTCGAACATGCGCCAGTATTTCTCCGAAGGCACCGCCACAAAGGGTCTTAGACAAAGCCATATTTCAGTGGACCGACCGGACCAATGTCCGCCTCTCCCTAGGCTTAGGGTTTCACCTAGAGAGTCTGGTGGCTTGAGCACAGCCCTAGCTGCGAGCTTTTCCTGGCGCAGAATGGGCTCACCCGAGCCGGGCCCACTGCAGGATGTGCGGGCATCGGTTTGTTGGTTTCTGCGTGTTCGTTGTCCCCCAGCGGGCTCGCTTTTTGGTCCCTTTAGCGACCAACTGTTTGTGTTTGGTTTTCCGAGCCTTCATGGTGCTGCTCTTGATCAGCCAAGGCCCCCTTTCATCCCTTCAACGGTTCCAGGCTTCGCAGCAGTTCAATCAGCGAGGGCTTCAGGCCAGAGCCCCGAGAGTAGAGGGTTTCTGTGGCCAAAGCATGGCCAGAGCATGGCCGGAGCCACGTGCGGATCGGCTCAAAGCGAAGCTCCGGCGTCCGGCCGCCCTCGGCATGCTCACCAGCTCGCGTTCTTAGTGACCGCTATGTTCGTCGCGGGAGCTTTGCCCAACGTGCAGGAGGTGAATATACCGGACACCAAGCCAGTAAAAGGGCGCGCGGCGGCAACTGGATCCTGGTGACACCGTTGCGACTGACGTCCTCGTCCCCACGGATGCCTCGTCCAGGACCCCCAACGGGACTGTGCCCCCAAAGGCTGGAACCCGCTCTGCCAAGAGGATGTTTGCTTCTTCAAGAGTTTCAACACTGCGAATGCGACAATTTTGAGCCATGTAATTCGCTATCCCATGCACAAGCCAAAAATCGAATTGGATGTGAGATAGGCAGAGTCAAGAGTCGCTGTTCAAGTGTCTGGGAAGCACCTGCCTTGTTCTCGCCGCATGAAAGTCATGAAAGAAATCGGGTTGGTCCTTCAGGTAGCAAGGAATCAGGCGACACAAGGTCTGCGTTTTGAAGTTTCGAAACTCCATTGGGAATATATAGGTGTGGCTCAAAATTAACCAGGAGGGGCAAACCGCAGGTTTCGGTCCATGTTTCCACTTGCCAGGGTTTCATTTTGGTACCGGTTTTTTGAGCCACAGCCATACTTGTGGAAAGGCCACAGCCTTATATTCCTTGAACACGTCGATGTGCAATAGGGTTGCCAGTTTTGTGCAGCCAAGAACCTTCCTTGCCCGGCTCGTGAAACTTGGCTCAGCCCATTGCTGAGGCGGGACAGCTTTGAGCACATCTTGCAGTGGTGGGGACGTCAGAGCTGGGAGGGAATGGGCTCGCAAAGACCGCATCGACCAAAGGCGTCTTTGATGCTGACTGCCAATGGGCACGCGGCGCGCGTTTTCGCTCCACCCCCCCTTTTGTGTGCCAAGCACTGCCCACGTTTCTTTTTTTGGCGCATGGAATTTTTGCTGATATTTGGGCACGTCCGGGTTTCATGGGGTACAGTTTCAGTCCTACTTGAGCTTCAAAAAAAGCAAGAGACGAGGTTGAAGGAGGCGAGGGAAAATGCGGACCCGGACCTTGTCATCACGCTGGTTGGGAACAAGGCGGACAAGGCCACCCTGCTCTTGATCATGTCTCGATATTTCAAGCAGGAAAGGGGAGTTGGTTTCGCGAGCTCTTGAGAGAGGTCCTGGCTTGGAGTGCAACATGCTGTCTCTTCCAATCGCAGCCCTGCATTGATTCAGTGCACACAAGAGCATCCGGCGGGAACGTTTGAGCTTTGAACTGCCAAATGGCTGTGGGTCAATGAATGGTACCATTTTGGTTGGCAGGTGCACCACCTATTTTAGAACCTATTTTAGTGGTTGGATTGGGATGTTCACCGGGGGTACGATTTGGGCTTTGACCCATAGCCAAGTGACGACGGTGCTTTCACCTTCAAACCTTCTTTCTTCAAGCCTGGGCCTGCGGCCTTGATCGAATCCGGCTGATTTCACAAGGCATGTTGGGGTCTGTAAAGATGCTGAAAAAACGCCGAAAGAGCCCTACAGCCCTTTTGTGCTGTGGCATTTTTCGCGGTGCAGCTAGCATTTGCAGTGAGCTGATCAACCTGTTGGCTTAAAATACGGACAACATAATCACTCACGGGCGACTGAACACAATCGAGATGTACTATATAATCCAGAACCTCTTGTTGTCTCCTGACGCTTCTGAAGTTGTAGGGGAATTTGCCAGGCGCAACAGAGGCAAATCAGCTACGAGGAGGGTCAGATGTTGGCACGGAGGTATGGCGCGTGGCCCCAGATCTCAAGGCTTCAACTCAGAGCATGGCGCGTCTTTTGACATGCGGCTTTTTTGATCTTTTGGAAATCGTCGGGTTTCTAAATCAACCAACTGAAGGTTAAACTAAACCTTTGGGTTTCTACAGTCCAACCAAGAGTGGTTGGACAAGTTGCAGGGATACAGTACAGGTGGATGACATGAGTTGTCTCTTTCTTTG
The DNA here is from genome assembly GCA_963377175.1 of Effrenium voratum. Taxonomy (NCBI): domain Eukaryota; class Dinophyceae; order Suessiales; family Symbiodiniaceae; genus Effrenium; species Effrenium voratum. The sequence continues at coordinate 93,310 of CAUJNA010000280.1, forward strand.
CCTTGTTTGCTGTCCTGGTTGTGAGTTTCGGGGTGCCATTGGGGACGCAAGACCCAGACCGTGGCAACTCTTTAGGTGGCGTTTGTGCGACATATTCCGGTCAGAAACGGAACGTGAGAAGACTGCACGCCAAAAAGAGTGGGTTTACGACAGCATCCGAGAGACTGGCGCCCTGGCTGCGCGGTTTTTGCCAAGGTCTTCTGTTTTTGGAGACCTCAGCGGTGACCGGCCAGCATGTAGATGATGCTCACGCCTCAGACATGTCTGTGTCAAGTCAAAGGCGAGTTGCGCCCAAGTGCCTTCTGCCGTGTTTCTCGGTTCCTTCCAACAAGAATGGGGCGCCACCAATGCCACATGGTCTTTTCACTTATGCTGCTTATGCTGTGGTCCCCTTTCGGCAGGAGGAGGGGGGGGTTGTCCCCGCATGGGGTTCGATCTACATTTGCCAGAGTTGTGGGGCTGTTTTGTGGTGTTCAGCTCCAGCTTGAGAATCTCTTGGTTCCAGAGAATGTCAACCCAGGATTAAAGAGCTTCTGGTTGATGGGGTGGGTGGACGAAATCCATTTCGTAACCATGGTTGGAAGCATACCGTTTGTTGGTATTTGCAACGGAATCGAATCAGACACCGGGGATTCTTAGGTCAGGCGGCGTGAAAGGAACTTTCTCCACCGGGTGTGTCAGTCAGAGAATTCTGGTCCGAGGCCTTTCTGGCCACCGCCAACCAAGCCATGCAGCTGGTCTTGAAGCAGCAGCAGGCGCGTATGCACCGGACCCATGGACTCATGGATGGCTGCGTCTTTGGAAGGGTTTTTGGGGTAAGTGGGAAACAATTTGAAGACACTCCATGAGGGTTTTTGAAGTGGGAAACAGTTTGGAAGGGTTTCAATGGTTCACAACTTTTTCAGACACTCCCTGCCTGAAAAGTTGGGGAGCTACCACGATCAAGAGACCTTCAGCTTGTCTTCCACGGTTTTCAGAGGTCAATGCCCCTCCCCTTAATTCCCTGGAAATAAGGATTGCGACACCCCACTAGCTTCCGCCCTCGGAGTACCAAGTGAGCTAAAGCCTAGGTGCGACTGTGTCGAACCCCTCTGAATGCATCATGCAGCTCTGCATTTTTTGGTAAGAACCAGTCACAAGTGGAGCCAAGTCGTGATAGCACCCCGTGGACACAGTGTTTGACAGGGCCTTGCAAAGCGTTGCCGTTTGAGTATGACAGCCTCTCTCATTCAATGCTTGGTCTGAAGCCTTGCAGCTTGCCAGGAGGACATGTCGAACCATGGGCAGGCTGGGGCATGGCTGGGCATATTGTTTGTACTTGGGCGCATGTTGGAACTCGGATCAGTTTGCAGAAGAATCAGTCCCAGCCCGCGTTGGCAAACTGTCTTTGAGGGTCTTGGGGGGGGCGTAGCGTCCATCCGCTACGTGTAGGACGGCTACACGTCCAGCGAGTACCTCGGCCGGCAGCAAGGCGAGCGGAGCTTCCTTTAGGAAATGACGTGTCCGATACGGAGGTCGTTTCCTCCACATCCACACACACACAGACACAAACACAGACACCGACACCAACACATATGCATTGACATACGCAGACACAGGGGCTTGTAGGGGGCCTGAGAGCGAGGGTCCGTTAGAAACAGGAACCCGTGTGTGTATGTGTGTGTGTGTGTGTGTGTGGTGCCGGGTAGGGTGGTAAGCAGTCAGTTCAGCAATGAGCCCCCCAGCAGCTCCTCAAAGATCCAGCTCGAGTGTGTTTTTGCCTTTAAATGGGGAGACACCTCAAACAAAAACACCCATAGAAGCGATGTTTGGCAGGCTACATGCAGACGCTGAAGCTGACGCCCCCCATCCATTCAGGAGGAGTGTGGAGGGGATCTGGAAGAACCTGGATGCTGTTCTTACCCTCCAGTTGAGTGCTCCCACGGTGACATGAGCGGCCACCCCTTGAAGCGTGTCAAGGGTGTCCCTCCATAGGCTGTGGGGGTTCCAAGTTTCCAGACGGGCACGGGTCAAAATTAAACCACCAGAAAACAGCAGGTTTTAGTCACATGTTTCCTCTTACCAGGGCAAGCCATTTTGGGTACAGCCAGATCCATGGCGCGGAAACGAGGAGGCGCCCCGGCTCCTGCGGCAGATTCCTGCTGCTAGGCGACCCTTGTGAAGGGCGTATGGATGTTTTGGGCGTTCTCGAGTAAAAGAGGCATCTGGGCTTGGGTGAAAGCCCTAGATCCGGTGTCTGGATTTCTGGCGGGAGTTGGGGCGGGCTTGGTGGAAAGCGTTGGCTCAAAACTGCCTTTTCAACACAGAGCATGCTGGTTACCATTGACGCCTGCGGCGAGCTGTGGATCTTTGCGCCAGGCCCTTGCCGATGGCCAGAATTCGTCGCAGGGCGTGCAAGCGGAATGGCGCAGGCTTCCAGTTTTCACAGCGACATCAAGAGCCAGTCGCTCAGCACATGCCCCGGTGAGCATGGCGGCTTTCTATCACATTGCAACTGTTCCTTATCCTCCCCATATCCGAATGTGCCCCTCCTAACATGGCACCTGACACTTGTACAGGGGCCTTCCGCCAAAAGGGAGTGCAATGGTGAAATGCCCGTCTCCCGCCCTGAGAGTTGCTCGCAGTTTGCGGCTTTGGCCGCACCTGGCACTTGGGGAGTGTGGCAGCTCGGCCGCGCCTTCTGGGAGCCTGGCGTAAATCCATGCAGGACCGAGGGAAGGTGCAAGCGAGAAAGCAGATGGCCCAAACATTGGACGCAGATTCCTAGGTGTCCTTTTTGGTTGTTTTGGTAGAAAAATAGATGGCGATTCCCGGTTTACCTGGTGGTTTTTGCTCATCTACCAGGGAAATCCATCTATTTCCAACCTAAAAGCCACCTATGCGCAGATGCCCTCTGCATGGCGTGCGTCAGGCCACATGGGCTTGTGGATAGCACAGTCAATGTCCGTTTCCCCCCACTAGTGGCTTAGCGCCGGTTGCAAGACTCGCGGCTGGAGAAATGGCCTGCAGATGCTGTTGCATAACTGTGCTGTGGTCCAACACGCATGTGATCGTTCTTGCTCCGCTTGTTTTACATTGAACCTAGACATCGAGCAGAACGTGGCTTGGGCTCTTGCTGCTATGTTCCTCCTTTCTTCCTCCATCTTTCCCCACCGAGTCTGCCTGAAGAAATGAACCACTGGCCCTCAACAAATGGTGCATTGGAGCATTTTGCAACTGATGCCTGTTCGACAGGATGTCAACTCTGAATGGCTTTCTGTCGAGATATTGCTAGCTCAAAGGCTTGTTTCAACTCAGCCTGGCGCAGAGCCAATGTTTTACCTGATGCTCGCAGAAGGTGATCCTCACGGTGATCTAGGATATTTTGCGCTTTCTGCCGCTTCTGGGAAAGTGGCTTACTTTGCTGCTCCATGCTGCTTCTAGTCGGTTGTTCAAGGAGAATTCCCCATGTTGAGTGGCTGAGAGTAGGGTTGCGTGTTTCATCAATTGGCGAGCTTGCATCCCGCAGCATCTTAGCTGCCGTGCGAGTTGACGACGGGCCTCACTGACAGGCTGGGTTCAAGTTCCCTGAAGTCGGGCCTACGATCGTTGCGGGTTTGTCTCAAGACAGCGAACCCACAAAAGCAACATGGATGATTTCGTTTTGGTTTCCCTCCAAAACAAAGGGCACGGGCAACATGTGCCATGGTATGCCATGGCTAAAACATCTGCTTGGGTAGGTTTCAAGAGACATCAAAAAGGAAAGCCGCCACTTTGGGTCCTTTTGACGCATACCCATAGGGAAAAAAGACGATATCTCTCGATGTCGGGCGGCTCTTATCCTTGAAGACTTTGGTGTTGCAGTGCTTCGTTGCGGGATAGCGATTTTTGACACGAATGCTTTATGTAAATCATGAACGAACGATATGGCTGTGTCAAACCAGTTGGAAAGGGTCATTTTGGACGGGTCCTTGTTTGATCTCTAGTTTTTCATCCACTATTTGGACGATTTCAATTGCGAGGGCAAATGAGAAGCCTTCTGTACATGTATTTGTATATCTCTCTGTTGCACGCATCTTTCCCTCTCTTCCAGTTGTGTCCAAAATTGCTCCCCTTTACTGCCAGCCACCAACATGAAAATTGTAGGCGCCCCTTCAAGGGATCCGCCGAGTGCTTTTTGAGTCATAAGCATTCCCGGCAATCGGCCAGGTCAGCATGGCGCTGCGTGCGGCGATGTCAGGGCGCCCTAGCGGCTTTCCGGGGGGCAAAAACCGCTTCCTGAGTCCCTTAGTTCAAACCACGCACTCGGTCAGAGCCGGGAAGCTTCATTGTTCAGATGGAGGATGGATTTTGGCAGGGGGAACTCTCCAAAGGTTCGCGAAGGCACTTGTGTGATACATTGCGTGCTGTGAAGGCTCGTGCATCTCGAGAAGGCCCCGCGGTCTCACAGGCGAAGCCACTTCGCGAAGGCTAGCAACCAAAATTGCCTCGCGAAGCCGCGCTGCGAAGCCAGTTTTCGCGAAGGCAGCTCTTCCACAACTTCTGGCCCCGCGAAGCCCCCAGCAGTGTATAATGCCCCGAAGAACTACACAAGCAGTCGGTATTCGTAGGGAGTGCGTATTTGGGGAGCATACTCTTTGATTGGGCCCCCAAATGGAGTTACTCCTATTTTGGCTGCGCTGGGACAAAGCTTTTGTCTCATGAAACATTCATGGTGCCCTCCACCCAAGCACAAACCCACAGTGTCACACCGCGGCCGTCATCCAGGGAATCCATCGCTACACAGCACAGGGAGGATTTCCCCGGCCGAAGAGGGAGCTGACGAAAGAGACTCATAAGACTTGGCACATGCCAGTGGACGACAAGATTGGCTTCCGTGGAATGAGACGATCGTGGACCATGGATGGTTTTCCGGAATCCAAGCCACCAATCCGCGTCAGCCGTCGCAGATATGAACACACACACACACACACACACACACACACACACACACACACACACACACACACACACACACACACACACACACACACACACACACACACACACACACACACACACACACACACACACACACACACACACACACACACACACACACACACACACACACACACACACACACACACACACACACACACACACACACACACACACACACACACACACACACACACACACACACACACACACACACACACACACACACACACACACACACACACACACACACACACACACACACACACACACACACACACACACACACACACACACACACACACACACACACACACACACACACACACACACACACACACACACACACACACACACACACACACACACACACACACACACACACACACACACACACACACACACACACACACACACACACACACACACACACACACACACACACACACACACACACACACACACACACACACACACACACACACACACACACACACACACACACACACACACACACACACACACACACACACACACACACACACACACACACACACACACACACACACACACACACACACACACACACACACACACACACACACACACACACACACACACACACACACACACACACACACACACACACACACACACACACACACACACACACACACACACACACACACACACACACACACACACACACACACACACACACACACACACACACACACACACACACACACACACACACACACACACACACACACACACACACACACACACACACACACACACACACACACACACACACACACACACACACACACACACACACACACACACACACACACACACACACACACACACACACACACACACACACACACACACACACACACACACACACACACACACACACACACACACACACACACACACACACACACACACACACACACACACACACACACACACACACACACACACACACACACACACACACACACACACACACACACACACACACACACACACACACACACACACACACACACACACACACACACACACACACACACACACACACACACACACACACACACACACACACACACACACCACACACACACACACCACACACACACACACACACACACACACACACACACACACACACACACACACACACACACACACACACACACACACACACACACACACACACACACACACACTCGCTCCCAATTACTCCACCAGAGTCCCTAAACCAGTCACTTGCTTCCTGGCTGGTACTCGTCTGTTTTTTGTTGGTTTAGACTTGGAGGATCAGTTTGAGCTGGAGGGTAGCGAAAGCTGACTGGTGGCATAATCAAACAGTCCGACAGCAGGGAAGCACATACCGGCAGAACATGCCTCCAACATCCAACAGCAGGTCTCTTTTTTATATTTTGTATCGTTGGATTTCAGAGGCACGACAGGATGTTGTGTTGACGGAGGTCGCGGATGGCCGCGCCCCTGCGCACCACTCTGACGAGGCTCGCGGGGAGACAGGTTGAGCTGGAGTCAAGGCACTGGCTTGGTGAGACCCCTTTGGTAGGAGAGGCAGAACTCCGCGGCATCCTGACATGGGGCGGCCCCTCACGTTCCAGCTCATCCCCAATTTTCCTGAACGTGAGAGCTTTGTGTCGCCGGCAACCCTTGGAGGTTGCGCTAGGAAACTGGACTGGCTGATTTCAATCTTACAAGGGGGGAAGGCGATGGTTCCAGCTTCTGCCAGCAGACTTTTGTGTCGTTGGCGGGGCTCCCTGCAACGGCTGTCAGTTGCTTCTGTGTGTGCGGAGTGGACGAGGGGTACTTGGAGATCCTAAAGGTGCTTCTGGGAGTGTTTCCAGCTGGCTTAGTTGCCCTCCCACCAATCGACATAGCTTGGTGCACAAACACACACGTCTTTTGCCAGGCCAAGAGTGCTTTTGCCATGTTTGTTGGTGGGAAGTACAATTTCCCTAAAGTTGGGCCCACACACACACCTTTGGCCAGGCTTGGTGCGCCTTTTGCCATGTTTGTTGGTGGGGGCGAAGAGGGTGCGCCCTTTGCCATGTTTGTTGGTGGGAAGTACAATTGTAAACGCTTCGCGCTGCCCGCCTCGGCCCAGCCTAGTTTGAGGGCAGGGTCAGGAACACCGAAATCCAGTGTACACGTAAGACACGCCAGCAGGCGGGCTGAGGGACTGGGCCTGAGGCTAGTCTCAGGCTGGCATACTTGCGCCGAAGGGGCTGGGCCTGCTGGATGACTTGGGGCCAGACACGAGCAGGAGGTCAAGGCCTGGTCAGCCTGGGCTGAGCTGCTTGGGCAGCCGGACTGGGGGGCTGGGGCACGTCAGACAGGCTTAGTAGCTGGCGTATGAGACCAGTCTCAGACACGTGAGACTGGTCGTTGGATTGAGGCCAGTCTCAGACACGTTAGATGCGCCGGGGCCTGGGCTGGGCAGGCTGGGCTGAGGTGGGTTGCTGGTTGGGCTGGGCCTGAAGCTAGTCTCAGCCACGAGGGTTGCTGGCTGCCGGGCACTGGCTGCGGGCTGGGCTGGTTGCTGGATGGGCAAGGCCTGTTTCATACACACTTGGGCCTGAGGCCAGTCGCAGACATGTAAGACACGCCAGCAGGTGGGCTGAGGGACTGGGCCGCTAGTCTCAGGCCAGTCTCGGACTGCGCCAAAGGGGCTAAGCCTGCTGAATGACTTGGGGCCAGGCGCGAGCAGGAGGTCAAGGCCTGGCCAGCTGGGCTGAGCTGCTTGGGCAGCCGGACTGAGGGGCTGACAGGCATAGCTTGAGACCAGTCTTAGACTGGTCGTTGGCCTGACCTTGGCACGCTGGGCTGAGGTGCTGGTGGGCTGGGCTGGGGGCCGGCCTAGTGGCTGGCGTGCCTGAGATGTGTCGGGGCCTGGGCTAGGCTGGGCTGGGCTTGCTGGATGACTTGGGGCCGTGGTTGGGCTAAACTTGTTTCAGACAGCTTGGGCCTGAGGCTGGGTGGGCTGGGCTGACAGGCCTGGCCAGCAGGCGGGTTGCTGGTTGGGCTGGGCCTGACCTAGTCTCAGACACGTCAGACAGGCCTGGCCAGAAAGCAATGTTTTCGTGATTTTCGCAATTGTCCGACGAACCACGAAAATTTCAAGGCCCGCCGGACAGGATTTTGGGCCAGCCGACATGGCTGGGGGGGGGGGGGGCAAAATTTTGGTCGGGGTTGGGGGAGGGGAAAAGCGAAGATTCTCTTTGGAGAAGAGATCTGAGCGCCCTTGGCCCCTTTGGGGCCGAGGCGAATTTCCCTAAAGTTAGGCCCACACACACCTTTGGCCAGGCTTGGTGCGCCTTTTGCCATGTTTGTTGGTGGGGGCCAAGAGGGTGCGCCCTTTGCCATGTTTGTTGGTGGGAAGTACAATTTCCCTAAAGTTAGGCCCACACACACCTTTGGCCAGGCTTGGTGCGCCCTTTGCCATGTTTGTTGGTGGGAAGTACTTGTTCCCTAAAGTTTGCCAGTCGCCAGGGCCCCGGTGGCACAGCTGCCGAAGCTCCCCATGCAGCCGCGGGTGTGTCAGCTCACCACGCTCTCGCGGGTGCCAAGGCGCGGGGAAACCTTTTGATTGGCGATGGTTGGAGTGGACGGTTTAAGACGCAGCTTAGAGACATGTACCCACATTGGTTTAAGACGCAGCTTAGAGACATGTACCCACATTTCGGAGTGGACACTTTTGGATGCCTTCAACGAGATACGCCGCCCGCACGATTTCCCTTAGTTTTGGACGTTGGGCAGGATGTGGGTGGTTGCTTGCCACAAACTAATCTGGCGACTGACAAGGGTGACATTTTTCAGGCGCTGAAGCCCCCTCAAGTTTTATGTCAGTGGTGTGGTAGTTCTGGTACCGATTCGAGTGCCCTATGCCTGCAGAAACGCATCAAAGGGATGAGGCCACATCTGGGCTGTAGAGTCGGGCGCATCTTGCTTTCAGCAGGCAGCAAGACCAGGGGCTCCCGAACAATGTAGACCAGCGATGTCGCTTCCAGAGGCAGATTCCGAAGCAGGGGGCCTACAGGATCAAAAGTTTGCAACATGTTCACCTTGGTTGCTTTTGTTCATATTAGTTGAGGAGAGCACTTTACCACCTTGTGACACGCAAAACTGCTGGCCATAAGAGTGCTTGCGACGAAGGTGTTTGGTTTCGGGCTTTGCTTGGACTCTCGGCCAGGGCAGAGATGCGTGTGGCCAGCGTGCTGACGCAGCCGCGCATGGAGAAGAAGGCGCCCAGTTGGCCAAAGCTTTCTTTCAGTGATCGCCCGAGACCTTGATGCTGACTACCGTGGAGGTGGATGTAGTGGTGGTGGGTGGGCAGGCTGGCGAGCGGGTGGCGAGCGGGCGGTGGGTGGGCGGTGGGTGGGCGGTGGGTGGGGGTGGGTGGGTGGTGGCGGTGGCGGGTGGCAGTGGCGGGTGGTGGCGGCGGCTGGTGGTGGGGGTGGGGGGTTGATGGTGGGTAGTTTCTGACCAACAAATATCCCACTGTGTACCACCAAAGCTTGTCTTGCTTAAGTTGTATCCTATCGGGCGGCCTAGCGTTGTAAGATCAAGGCGCGGAAGAACAACGGCACTTGCGGTGTGGCAGGCAAAACGGAAAGAGAATACGCATGATGTTCATTGGCATTGTTGCAATCAGATCTCTTATGAGCCTTGTAATGTATACAGAAGGCATCATAATATAGCTGATGATTATTGCAATGCTGAATTCTCAAAGCCGGACTTCATCTGTGGCGAACAGGGCTTGGGCTTTGGCTGGCATGCATCTCACTTTAAGAATGTGCTTCAGATCTTCCACCTCTACTGCTGCCCTCCGCTTTTGCTTTCAAGCAGGGAGCCATTGTCTTTAGGTTGCCAGCCACTGCAAATCGAGGATTTAGGTCTCGGCTCACAACTATTTCTCATTTAACTGAATGAGCTTTGCTAGCGGCCTTTCCACATGTCAGAGTAGAGCAACGCACCCTGAGTTTCAGCTCAGGCGGCCCAGCCCAAGGCGGTGAGCGGGCTCCGAACCATGTCCTCCTGGCGGCTGCGGCCCTACGCGGCGGCAGGTGGGGAGGATGGGAGGGGCCCTCGGATGGATGGAGCGGCTACCAGCCTCGGAACTTCGCTCCAGGCGCCGCCGGTGCTGTGCTGCCGCTCTCCTCCCTGAGCGCGGGCTACAGCAAGGTTCGGCCTGCTTCATGCCGATGAGATTTACCCAGCCGAAATCCACGCTTTGCGTGCTTTGTCTAACGACGGAGAGAAATACCATTTGTTGTGCGGTGGCCTGTTATTCGATGTCTTTGTTCTTTTCTTTTTTCTGCTTCTCTTTCATTCATTTTTTCTTTATTTCTTTCTTTATTTGTTTATTTATTTGTTCATTTGTCTATTTTTGTATTTAATTATATTGATTTGTTTCTATCTGTTGTTCTTGATTTCTTTCTTTCTTTCTTTCTTTCTTTCTTTCTTTCTTTCTTTCATTCTTTTCCTATCTTTCCTTTTCTTTCTTTCATTCTTTTCCTATCTTTCCTATCTTTCCTTTTCTTTCTTTCTTTCTTTCTTTTTTTTTCTTCTTTCTTTCTTTCTTTCTCCTTCCTTCCTTCCTTCCTTCCTTCCTTCCTTCCTTCCTTCCTTCCTTCCTTCCTTCCTTCCTTCCTTCCTTCCTTCCTTCCTTCCTTCCTTCCTTCCTTCCTTCCTTCCTTCCTTCCTTCCTCCTTCCTTCCTTCCTTCCTTCTGTTTTTTTTGTTTGTTTCTTTTGTTCCTTTGTTCTTTCGTTCTCTTTCGTTCTCTTTCGTTCTTTCGTTCTTTCGTTCTTTCGTTCTTTCGTTCTTTCGTTTTCTTTCGTTCTTTCTTTCTTTCTTTCTTTCTTGCTTTCTTGCTTTCTTGCTTTCTTGCTTTCTTGCTTTCTCTCTTCCCCTCTCTTTCTCTCTTTCGCTTCCTCCCCTCTCCTCTCTTTGTCCCTTTCTCTCTGTCTCTTCCTCTCTCTTCATCTGTTTTCCGCAAGTTGCGGGCACTCTCTCTCTCTCTCTCTCTCTCTCTCTCTCTCTCTCTCTCTCTCTCTCTCTCTCTCTCTCTCTCTCTCTCTCTCTCTCTCTCTCTCTTTGACACACACCTACCCACCCACCCACCAGCTAAACCGTCCTGAATCCAAGCTGTGACTGCGAGCGGAGTTCCATGATGAAACAAGCACGGGGTCTGGATCTTTACATTTCAATACAGGTGGACGTGGCTCCAAATTAAACAGGAGGGGTTACGCAGGTTTTGGTCCATGTTTCCACTTGCCAGGGTTCCATTTTGGTACCGGTTTTTTGAGCCACAGCCAGGTGCTATCTACATTGCTACCATCCAAGTACAGCTCCTTTGACGCCAGGTGGGCCTCTCCTTGCTGGTGCTGCCATGGAAGGCCCAGGGCGGTCTTTCTAGGGCTGGGCTTCAAGGCCACTTGGGACAGGTCCAAGATGAGAGTTGGATGGTTCCTCAGGCCCCAGGCTGCTGGTCCAGACGAGCCTTTTGAGTGTCAGATGTTCTATGCCTAGAGCTGGGAAGAGGTTCATGGGGATCATGGGGGCCAAGCCAATTTCCTGTGGCAGGGTTTGATCAATATATTCAGCCGAAGTGGCCATTTTGCCTGTCTTCCTCAACCAGAGGTGTTTTGGCCAATTGGCCATTTTGGACAGGAGCCTTCTCATTTGCATATGAATCTTAATGTTGAACATTCGGAAAAGTTATCGGTGGACATGAATCCCCACCGATGTTCAATGTCCACCAAAGGGTCCAACCACCTAACATTCATACTAATTCATACCCATATGGCTGTGTCTTTCTTTACTGTACCCCCAGAAAGTCGTTTTTTTGTTGGTTTCCCAACACAACCAACCCTCAAAAGGGGGGTAGCCTCATCCCCCCTTCCCCGTCCCGCTTCGACCGGTAGGCGCTGCCGATGGCGTTGGCCCTGGCTCCCACGGTCTGGGTCCTGCCCGCGGCGTACCGCATGATCTTTCAGAACTCCATGAGGTGCGGACAGCGGACGGCGGGCCCCTGGTTTGGGCCCCGGCTCCTTTGCGTGGCCTTTGGAGTTGGACTTCAATGGGGTGTTTTGTTGGGGGGGGGGTTGGGTTGGTTGCCTGCCCCTTTTTTCCAGGCACACCACGGCTTCAGTCTTCACGGTGATCCTCTACCTGGTGCTCTCCTTCATGCCGGTGCCCTGCTTCGAGAACTTGTTCTCCGAGCTCGCCTTCTACGGCATCGCCCTGGTGTCCACCTTCTTCATGCGCCTCGGCCGCCTCGGCCGCCTCGCCCGGGCCGGTTGTTGAAACGGTTGGAGTGGGGAGTTGTGGGAGAGGGAGGCCTTCGTATTTCTTGCATTGAACCTGACAAATATAGTAGTCCACGTCCAGGGGGATGGAATCAGATTTCTTGTTTCACAAATTTTCTGGGCAGCAAGCTCTACCTCCAGCTCGCTCAGGTACACTTTCTTTCCTGAGGTGCTGCTGCATGACTTCATGCGCCTTGGCAGTGCCAAAGTCGCCTCATTTGCGACCTTGCTCTTAGAAAGGGATCTTAGTCGAGCGAGCCTTCCAGCCAGTCTCCGCATGCAAGCGTCGGGAGTTAGGAAGCTGCGAACAAGCTACAGGATGAACAATCCTTCTGAGAAGGGACTTCCAAGGCTGACGAGTCTGAAAAACAATACGTGCTGCTCAGGCCGTCCCTTTCTGTGGCCCGTATTTTGAACGAAGAGAGGAGAGCCTAGTGTGGCTCTGCCACTTGGTCGGAGCGGACAAGAAACCCGTGCAGGTTCATGCACTACCTGGCTCTGTTCACCATCCCGCTGATCCCCTTGGCCTTTGCGTACATGCCAATGTTCGCAGCCAGGAGGGGGGGGGAGGCTGGCCCAAAAGACAGCATGTCTTTCAGCAGAGCGGGTTGTGGACATCCTTGGAAATGTGACAGCAGACTGTGACAACTAAGAAGTTGAAGGCCATGTGGATGTGCGGACCCCCACAAAAGCATGTTTTCCCCTTAAAGTGCAGAGGCATGTCAGATCTTTGCGCAGGACACATTGCGGAGGTATTACTCTCTGTTGCCTTTCCACGCAAAACATCGGGCGGCAGCTGAGCATTTGAGCCAGACTCGGCCATATTTCCCGACCAGAAATAGAAGTGGCCGCCCTTTCCATTCCTTACAGGGTTTTGCATAGAAGGTCCATTTGGTTCTTGGGTTTTGTTCACGACTCATTGTGTTTGAAGGTCGATGCTCAGAGGCCCTAGGCAGAAACCTAGCAACACTGCGTTTCAGGACTTGACTTGATACGGCCCATTTCTGAGGTTGGTTCCCCCTTTTGTCGCAGGCGGAAATCTGGTGTGGTTGTCTTGCCTGCCAAACTGGCCACGAATGAAGCTTCTGCGCCTTGATTCGGCCCAAGTCTTGCAGGTCGCCGCTCGACCGGCCGGAAATACATGGGTATGGGTCAAAATTAAACCACCAGGGCAGGTTTTAGTCATTCTTTCCATTGACCAGGGCAAGCCATTTTGAGGTTACGCTATTTTTGACCCAGAGCCACATGGCTGGATTTGTGCGGATTTTGTGAAGACCCAGGCTTCAGGTTCCGAGACGCAGGAGCTACCTCTTCCTCTAAGCCTTTGGCTCGTGAGAGGGAACCTATGAGCCCGCAGAGATTGGATACATGCCGTCCCTGACTTCCTGCCTTTCGGGAGTTCTTGTGAGCTTGGTGTAGAACAAAGAGCTGGAGGGAGTTGTTCTTGTTGAATTCTGCTCGTGTTCCAGCAACACTTGCGGGTGGCAGATTTGGCGGATCTCTTGGAGGTCGTGTTGCTTTTTGTTTTTTGTTGTTGTGCATCAGGGGGCCGGTGTGAGCCAACCACGGCAGACCCTTAGCTGCTCGCATTGCTTGGACTCCCCTGGAAGTTTTGCCGCAGGAGGGTGAAAATTGATGTGCGAAGGGGGAAGGGTCAACCATTTGCACCTGGGAAAGTTTGTCTTGCCGCCATTAGCATCAAGCTAGCCTGCAGGCAAAGAGCACAGAGTGCTAGACTGGACCATGCTGTCGCTTTGTTCGTCCTGATTGAGAAGCACTCTTGCTTCGGATACTCCAGGCATTCTTTCCATGCTACTGCTTGTCACCACGAAGCACTCTGCAAACAAAGGTAGAATGCAGCTTCGACCAGATGTCCAGGAATATATGCCCTGCATGTCTGGGTCGTTAGATCGATGGTCTGTTGGGTGGCCAGAGAGTAGATCAGAAGTTGCACTCGCATCACCGGCGCCCGCCAAAGGGCGGCTTCTCGCGTGAGCCATGGCAGGTGGACTTGGGAGGGCGGGCTTGGCCACTGCATGCCTGCGACAAAGCGTAGAAGCAAGCGACAAATTTGGGCAAGCCATAGCTACACGCAGTGTTGAGACAGCTCTGCTCTAAGAAAGCCAGACCAGAGATGGGGGGTAGAGAGAGGAGAAGCAGGTGGCAAGAAACGTGGTCATGCCGCTTATTGGGTTAGCTTTAGCGCTCACTTCCTGCTGGCTCAGTTGATTTCGGTCAAAAATGCCAATAGTCTATGGGACATTGGGGGACTTACTAAAACACCTATGCGGAACTTTTCTCGAGCTCATTCAGGGAAGTGGCTGGAGGAATGATAATTTGCCTGATGCCTCATGCGAGGACAGGATATTTGGAGAGAATGACGGTAACAGCCACCGGAGGTTGTTGTGCAATGCTTACCTCGTAAGTCTGGGTTGAGGGGCACATGAAACTTGCTTAGCATTTGAGGCTGTTACATGAAAAGTCGTGAGTGGCGATGCCACAGCTTTATGGACGCACTGGCTGTCCAAACCGGTTCTGCTTTCCACATGCAAGCAACAACAAGAACAAACCATGCCGGTGGCAGCCTCCAGGCCGCACAATGACGGTGGCGGCTGAGGAATTTGAGGAGGGGTTGGGTCATGTTTGGCTGAAGGACTCGTTTAAGTCCTTTATTTTTTTCCGGAGGGCGGGGGGCGGGTAGGGTGGGTTTGGGGTTGTTTGCGGGTGGGTACGTGTACCTTGGGTGAAGAGCGGAATCAGACATCTCGGTTTTTCCCATGAGCTTCGGTGTGTCGTGGGCTTGACTGGAGAGAAGGTCAGCATCCGAGCTGATCGGGCGGATCGCATTGGCTTTTGGGAGACCGGGCAAAGACCTTTCATTCGAAACGACATGGCCGAGCGCATTCTTCTCGTAAGGCTTTGCGACCAGAATTCTGAGCATGGTTCGCACCATTGTCAACCCCCCAATCCAAGAGCTTCGTCAATATCAAAGCCTTCCCATCCCTCGTGATGTCATAGTAGCTGAAGGAATAGACAACAACCAAGTACACAAGCAAGCAAGAGCTTAGCAACGCCCAGGAGGCAAGCGCTCATTTCTTCGCCATTTCCGCCCACCTTCCTACTCACAGGCCGTCCACTTCCAAGTCGCACGGTGACCCAAGCGTAAACCAGAAGGCCTGATGTGGGTGTGTAATTTTTAGGGGACCCCCAAAATGGTAGTCGTCCCTTTGGTTTGCCTTCAACAAAAAGCAGAAAGGGGCACCCTCAAAAAAGCCACGCAACTCAAACTTTGGCCAAACCTGATCTTTGCTAGATGTGTGGGTGTCGAAGTAGGGTCCCCCCCCAAAAAATGAAGAGTTTCCATTTCACCGGCGCTGATTTGGGAAGACTCGCGCCAGGACCCCGGCCGCCCGTCCCAGCGCGGGGACTTCGAGGTGCGCCGCCTGCTGGGCGAGCCTCGGCTGTCGAGCACCACAGGTGTTACTTGCTGCTGCGATATACGTAGGGAAGGTGGGAATGAGCTGGTTTTGGTTTGGGATTCCCGAAAAAACAAAGAAGAAAGCAGGAGTTGGATGGGTTAGAAGGGTCGTTCCATTTCTGTTTCCCTGCTGAGGACCAGTCAGTCTTGTTATACACCTGCGTATGGAATCCATCTAGTTGCACCCATTTTCCAGCACATATAGCCTGGATACTTGCCTGCGTGTGCGTGTGCGTGTGCGTGCGCGCGTGTGTGTGCGTGCGTGCGTGTGTGTGTGTGTGTGGTGTTTTTTAAATCTGGCTCGGCATTTTTCGGTAGACTCGGGCGTATTCATGTGTATGGTTTGATCCATCGCCTGGAAGCAGCCACGCTTTCACAAGAAGGTCACCGAATTCTCGCTCACCCCCCCTGATCAAGCTTCTGCAAGCCCACTGCGTGCTTTTGGCTGCCCTGATTGCCCCCCTGAAATGCTTCCCCAGAGTTCAAAACTCATGTCCATTTTGTCGTCAAGGCCAAAAGAGCAGAACAGGTCATGCAAGGATGCATCACATCACAGCGGTGTGGCTTGCGAGGCTTCTTTTGTTTGTCAATATGAGACTCATCTCGACCAAGTTGGCTTCCTGGTAAGGCAGGCACTCACACCCTCAGACACTAATATTATTCTCTTCTCAGTTGTTTCGGCACCAGGGGGGTGGGCAGGCGGTGCGCTCTGTGCCATGCCAGCCAAGCCCTCCCATGGCGTCCCACAGAATCGCACATCCTTGCTGACATGACCACAGGTTAGCCACAACAATGTCAGTGCCCCGATCTGTGCCAGTTAGTTTGTTGGTTCATGGCACTGAGGTCTGGAAGCCTGAGCACTACCTTTGCAGACGCTGTGGACAGGCCAAGATGGAATGACACATGCGTACCATTTGGAAGATGTGAAAGCGTGGCAAAACCACCTGGCTCCTGACAAGGAGCACGTGTTCAGTGGGCAGTCACTTAGCAAACCACCCTTTGTTCGGCTTCTCGTCCTATGCCAAGGATTCAGGCTTGCAAGTCCCTGTGCCCCTGTGCTGGCTCGCTATGGGCTATGGGTCCTATCCTGTGAAGTGATGTTGGCTGAGATGTTTGAATGGACGCAGTCACACAGCACGCCCTCAAAAAGGGAATCACTGAAAGCTATCCTTTCACATGCAGTTTCAACAGTTTCAACTGATGTCTCCATTATTTCTTTTGGACGGAGAGACACCACAAGGAGGTAGACCTTGTTTGAGCCTTTGTGGGCCCAGCTATTCGATCACCCTTGCCAATACCACGCGAGGAAACCTTGCTTCGGGTAGAAGCATTTTGCGTATGCGTCAAAAAAGGAGCACCCCCCAGGTAGATGGGGCCCTTTTGGGTTGCCCTTTAAGCCAATTTCCAGAAAGGGCAACCCTCAAAAACACGACCCCTTTGTCAGCTTCGTTCAGTGCCATCGGGCTTCTTAAGGGAGTTTCTCAACAGTGCGGTCCCCATCTTGGTTGGTATTTCAAGCGAAACCAAAACGAAACCAATCATGGGAAAAAGACACGGCAACACGCAGCGCCTCACAAATATCTAAATGGTGAACCGTGTGCGTACTTTGTAGTGTTTCAGCCCCGGGCTTTGGACATTCCCCACGTCAAGAAGCGTACTTTCTGCGCGGGCTTGTTTGGTAGTGGCCATAGTTCCGCTTCGAACATTGAACAGCAACGAAGCCCTTTGCGCGCTTCTGTGCTTTTTCAAGTGCCACACATATGAGTTGTTGCTAGAAGCAAGAACTTTCTTGTCGCATGTTCGTTGAACACTCAGCTCCAAAAGAGCAAGAAATGTGCCAGACAAGTGCAAAAAGAGTGAGTTAACCGGGGAGATGGCTAGTCCGACCCCACCCCCACCCCTCCAGCGATGACTAGTCCGACCCCACCCCCCTCAAATATGTGGACCCGCCCATGCGTCAAAAGCTTCCCAGCTTCCCAATGCCATAGGGGAGGGGGCTTCTGCGAAAGTCGCACCAGTCTCGCATTGTGCGCTGCCGGTGTTGGTGAGTGAGTGCATTTCCCAGTTCACAAGTGGGAGTGGGTCAACACCGTTTTGGGATCCCATTTTGGTTGGTAGGTGAATTCACCACCCATTTTAGAACCTATTTTAGTGGGGGTTGAATCGGATGTTCATTGGGGGTACGATTTGGGTTTTGACCCATGGCCAAGTGAGTGCAACACCTGCGGAGTTGTTCTCCTCGGGGGACCTTTGGGGGAAGCAGGTCTACGACTACGGGAAGATCGCCGGGCCAGAGCTCCAGTGCACCGGCTGCGGGTTTCAGCAGCCCTTTGATCCCAAGGCCGGCGAGCCGAAATCAGCATCCCATCAGATGGACTTGTCGCGGTGTCAGTTTAGTTTGTGTTGTTTTGTATTGTATTGTTTTGTGTTGCTTTATTATGCTCTTGTTTTCTTCTTCCTTCATTTTGTTTTGTTTGTTCTGCTTTGATTGATTTGTTTTGCTTGGTTTTGTTTTGCTTTGTTTTGCTCTCTTTTTTGGTTGTGGTTTGTTTGCTTTGCTTGGTGTTGTTTTGCTTTGATTGATTTGTCTTATTGTTTGTTTTGTTCATTCTATTTGGTTTCTTTTGCGTTGTTTGTGTTGCGCTGTTTGTTGTTTTTGTTTGTTTTGCTTAGTTGTTTTTGTTAGTTGTTGTGTATTGTTTGTCTTGCTTATTGTTTTTTCTTATATAAGAAGACGTTTGTTTGCTTTGTTTTGTTTTGTTTTGTTTGTTTGTTTGTTTGTTTGCCTGTTTTGTTTTGCTTTGCTTTGTATTGATTGTTTTGCATTAATTAATTTCGTTTAGTTTCTTTTGTATTGTCTGTGTTGCTTTGTTTTGTTTTGTATTCAGTGTTTTGCATTGTTTTATTTGTTGTGTTAGGGTTGCTTTGTATTGTTTGTTTTGTTCCAGTTTGTTTAGTTTCTTTTGTGGTGTTGCTCTGTTTATCCTGTTTTTTCCATTGTTTTGTTTGTTTTGTTTGTTTCTTTTGCGTGTGTGTTTTTGTTTAGTTTGATCCCCATTTTTTTTTGTGTGTGTGTGTCCTTGTTTGTTTGATTGTTTGTTTTTGTTTGTGTTTGTTTGTTTGTTTGTTTGTTTGTTTGTTTGTTTGTTTGTTTGGATGTTTGTTTGTTTGTTTGTTTGTTTGTTTGTTTGTTTGTTTGTTTGTTTGTTTGGATGTTTGTTTGTTTGTTTGCTTACATGTTTGTTAGCTACTTGCCTATTGTTTGTTTGATCGTTTTGACTGCTTCTTAGTTCTCTTTGTCTGTTACTTTGATTGTTTGTGTGTTTGTGTTTTTTGTTTGTCTGCCTCCCTGCCTCCCTGCTTGTCTGTCCATTTGTTTGTCTCTCTGTCTGTCTGTCTGTCTGTCTGTCTGTTTGTCTGTCTGTCTGTCTGTCTGTCTGTCTGTCTGTCTGTCTGTCTGTTTGTTTGTTTGTTTGTTTGTTTGTTTGTTTGTTTGTTTGTTTGTTTGTTTGTTGTGTTTGCTTGTTTGTGTATATTTATCTGCTTGGGATTTACTTGCCTATGATTGTTTGATGGTTTGACTGCTTATTACTCGCCTTTGATTGCTTAGCAGTTTGCTTGCTTGTTTGTTTGTTTGTTTGTTTGTTTGTTTGTTTGTTTGTTTGTTTTCCTGGTCTGCCTGCCTGTGTGCCTGTGTGCCTGTCTGCCTGCCTGCCTGGCTGCCTGCCTGGCTGCCTGCCTGGCTGCCTGCCTGCCGCATGCCTGCCTGCCTGTCTGTCTGTTTGTCTGTGTCGCCGTCTGTCTGCCGTTTTTTTTTTTTTTTTTTTTTTTTTTTCTGTCTGCTTGTCTGTTGATTTGTCTCAGTACTGTTGTCGTTTGATTGTTTGTCTGCTTGCTTGTTTGTTTGTTTGTTTGTTTGTTTGTTTGTTTGTTCGTTCTTGTGTCTGTCATGTGAAATCTGAATGTCTTTTTTTTGATGTTTGTTTGCTTGTTTGCTTGCTTGGTTGTTTGTTTGTTTGTTTTCTTTGTCTGTCTGTCACGATTGTTTTCTTGTTTGTTTGTTTGTTTGTTTGTTTGTTTGTTTGTTTGTTTCCCTGTCTACCGCTTCTGACTTTCCTTTTCTTCCCTCACTTTTTTGTTTGTTTTGTTCGTGTTGTTGTTTGTTTGTTTTGTTTGCTTGTTTGTTTGTTTGTCGGTTCGGTTCGGTTCGGTTCGGTTCGGTTTGGTTTGGTTTGGTTTGGTTTGGTTTGGTTTGGTTGCTTGCTTGCTTGCTTGCTTGGTTGCTTGGTCTTGGTTGCTGCTTTGCTGGGTTGTTGGGTTTCTTGGTTGCTTGGTTGCTTGGTTGCTTGGTTGCTTGGCTGCTTGGTTGCTTGCTTCCTTGCTTGGTTGGTTGGTTGCTTGGTTGCTTGGCTGCTTGGTTGCTTGCTTCCTTGCTTGGTTGGTTGGTTGCTTTGTTGCTTGGCTGCTTGGTTGCTTGGCTGCTTGGTTGCTTGGTTGCTTGCTTCCTTGCTTGGTTGGTTGGTTGGTTGGCTGGTTGGCTGGTTGGCTGGTTGGTTGCTTGCTTGTTTAGTGGGTTTGTTCCGCTCGAGGTTCCTTACAGGAATCTCTGGCTGGGCTCGGATCCTTGGAGAAGAGCCTCTTGTTCGAGCTGTTCTTTTTTGCACCGCCCCGGCCGTTCACGTGTACCCTCACCTGGGCGGCAGTTTGTTGGCTATGATGAGAATGAGAACGACCCCCTGTCAGCCGTTTGGGCCCCGGGATGTGCTCCAACTAGGCCCCAGAGCTTGGATGGCTGTTCTTGACAGCCATAGGTCCCGCTGGGCCCAGCTCAGTCGAGGGCTTTCCAACTCGTTCCGCCAGATGCCTTTGTCCTCCACTGCCACCATCTACGAGCGGGCCCGCGCCTGAGAGGAGGGAGGGTGTTTTTCAGGGTGCCTGGGTCCACCCCAGAGGTTGAGAATAGATTGGTTCCAGTTCAGCATGCAACATGTGGCCGACACAGCACGCAGCTTGTCGGAAGTGTGAATGCTCGCGTGTAATTAGCCAGGTGTGTGCATCTTGCGTCACATCCGCCCCAGGCAAATCATGGAACGGGATGACATTGCGGAGGGGACGGCAGAGTAATATTTTTGACCAAGCATTCCTTCCATCAAACCACCTCATGCTCATGAATTTTCAACGAGCTGGCCTCCCGGCTGTTTTGGCAAATCCTTGCGGGGAGGAAAGGAACATCATGATTGCTTGCTTTCTGTGAATGCGCGCTCCAAAAGGGAGCGGGGCACTGATCGACCTGGCAGCGCTATGCGAATTGGGATGCCCTTCCAAGGAAGCAGTGCGGTCGACGCTGGAGGGCTGGGGTGGTCCCGTCCGGCACGGCATAGGTGTTCTGGCAGAGAAGAAGCGCGCAGACATGGTTCACAACCTGCTGGAGGTGCTCAGAGATGCGGGGGTGAAGGTAGACGCGCGTGACTTCACTGTTGGATTGTCGGCCTGTGCTCGGCAAAGTCTCTGGCAGCATGCCTGTTCAATCCTCACGACAATGCCGAATGCTCAGGTTTGCCCGAATGTGTTCAGCTTTAGCGCCGTCATCAGCGCCTGCGAAAAGGGTGGACAATGGCAGCAGGCTTTGCACATATTTCAGGCGATGCCGCAAGCGAAGATTCAGCCAAATGTGGTCACTTACAACGCGATGATCAGCGCTTGCGAAAAGGGCGGGCAGTGGCAACAGGCGGTGAGTCTGCTTTGGGTAATGCCGGAAGCAAGGGTGCAACCGGATCTTATCAGCTATAATGCAACCATCAGCGCCTGTGAAAAGGGTGGACACTGGACGCAGGCTTTGGATCTTTTCCATTCCATGCCCCAGAAAAAGGTTGAATCGGATAGGATCAGCTGCAACGCCGCTGTCAGCGCCTGTGAAAAGGGCGGTCAGTGGAAGCAGGCTTTGGCCCTGCTTGGGAACACGACGCTGCCGGACGAGATCAGCTTTAACTCGGCCATCAGCGCATGTGAGAAGGGCGGGCAGTGGCAGCAAGCGTTGAATTTGTTTTGGGCCATGCCTCAGGCAAAGGTGCAACCCAACGCCGTTAGCTTCAGCGCAGCAATCAGTGCATGCGAAAAGGGTGGGCAGTGGAACCAAGCTTTTGTCCTTTTTCAGTCTATGTCCACAGCCAACATATCCTGTGAGCAGGTCAGCTTCAATGCCACCATCAGTGCATGTGAGAAAGGCCGACAGTGGCAGCTGGCTTTAGTTCTGTTTCGGGCCATGCCTGATGCAAAGGTCAATCAAGACAAGATTAGCTACAATGCAACTATCAGTGCCTGCGAAAAGGCCGGGCAGTGGGAGCAGGCATTGGACCTCTTTTGGGCCATGCCTCAGGCAAAGGTGCAACCAAATGTGGTTAGCTTCAGTGCAACAATCAGTGCCTGCGACAAGGGTGGGGAGTGGCAGCAGGCTTTGGGTTTGTTCTGGGCAATGCCCGCTGCAGAAGTGCACCCAAATGTCGTTGGCTTCAGTGCAGCCATCAGCGCCTGTGGCAAAGGCGGACAGTGGCAAGAGGCTTTGAGCCTATTTCGGGCAATGCCCGAGGCAAAAGTCAATCCTGATGAGATCAGCTTCAATGCCACTGTTGCCGCGTGCAAAGCCAGCGGACAGTGGCGGCGGGCGTTGGGCATCTCTTGGTCAGCTTGAGGACCGCTTCCACTGGACCATCCGGCTGCCCAGGGAGATGTGAGAAGGTCTGGCTAAGCCCTGCACTCGGCTGCGCCTGCTTTGTGTTGCCGCTTTGGATCTCTTCGGCAGCCTCCCGCTTCGTCCCGCTGCCCTTCTGTTTTTGGGTGGCTATGCACCCTAGCACCATCTCCTCAAATTTATAGGCAGGTGACTACTGACCCTGGGAGCGGCACTTTGGTTCAATTGCGTGGACGCCTATGGACATGTCCTACTGCCAGTATGCACTACTTGTTCTGGTCCTCAAGCAGTTATTCATGGTTGAAGCAGAAGACGCTGGCCTGCCGTCTTTACTACTATGCCTGTTGTGCTCGTGTTCAAGGTATCCCCCCCAATCTTATGAATTTCCGCACCGTTCAAGTCTGATCGACATTGTCTGAGGCTGGCGCACCAGACAGACAGTGTTTCAACACTCCCTTGCCCACCGCCCTGAGAGACTTCGCCGAGAAGGTCAGGGTGCCGTGGTTCGAAGAAGCTGGGACGGCCACAGCGACCTTTGGGCGCTTTGCAATGTAGAGCTGCACAAAGCCACACACCTTTTGCCATAGGCAGCACCTTCAAATCATAGCCTACCCCAGCCAAGCATGTTGTGCAGCGAGTGCCTGGGAAAAAAGAACAAGCTTGGTCGGCCATCTGACTTCTCAAAGTTACTCCCGGCGGAGATTCTGGGCCCATAACCTTTGAGCAGCCAAGCCATCAACCTTGAACAAACGCTTAGCAGTTGTAAGGGATCTTGGCCTGGCAGCTTGGCATTTCTCGTTTCAATTTCCGTTGGAACGCTTAACCTGAGACTGCTGCGGCGAGAAAAAGTGACTTCGGCGTTCGAGGTGAAGCCGCCATGGTGGAGTGCTGATGCTGAGGAGCCCTGGGGCGGCGGCATGTCATCGGCTTATGTGGCTTTGAGCAGTAGGCACCGAACGGATTGTTAGCAAAGCTCGTGAGGCCAAGTGTCGGCCGAATGGGGAGCTTGCCTCATCTTCTGTTTTCTCGTGTTGCTGTTCTCTCGAGGTACTGCGTCTGTCAATCGTTTTGCAAGCATCGTTTTGCTGGCATTTCAGTTGAACGAGCGAGCATAGAGGAAGCGGATCAAGCTTGACACCATGAATCACGGCGGCCCTTGTTCCGCTGCCATGGAAGCTCCACACCCCACACTCATGGACGAACCCAGCTTGTTCCTTGCAGGGACACGGCTTAAGCGCCGACCTCCGTCCCAAGCTGGGCCAACCTTTGGGGCTGTGAAAGCCGACTGTTTCCAGAGACTGGACTTGGAAATTATCATGTAGACTTCAGTGTGTTCAAAGGAGGCGCTGTGTATATCTCTCTACTCAAGGGAAACTGGTAGTAACTTCAAGAACCAAGCTGCCTTTCATCTTTTTCCATGTTTTTGGTGAGGGTTTGCTGGCCCTCCCTCACGTTTTTTCATTTTTTTTGGTGCGGGGTTTGTTGGCCTCACTCGGCTCCAACTCACTGCTCACTCGTCACTTCTCCTAGCCAAGTCCGCTGCCAGGCAGAGTGGGAGCCCGACATGGAGCAGGGCGAGGACCGCGCCATGCTTCTGCCAAAACCCAAAAGGCATCAACCGCCTCTGCTTGGGTCGTTTAGGGCATCAACAGCCCTCCAAAACAACCTAAAGGGCATCAAAGGCCCCCCCCCCCCCACAACAAACAGATACAGATACTGGGCTTGAACTTGTTGCAGAGCCGACTCCTGGAAAAGCTCAACTGCTTGCGTGGCCGCGTACTGGACCAAGGACACGTTTGCATGTTGCATGCCATGAAACATTTTTTCTAAAACCGCGTTTTGCCATGGTTTGCAACGCACCGCAGCGCCGGATGTTGCAATGACTAACACCTGCACTCATCCAAAATTATTGATGAGTCTCCTCTTAGCCCTTGGTTTGATACCAGAAGCTTGGCTCTAGGGATTTTGCGGGGGGGGGGGGGGGGGCCTGACCCAAGCCATTCAGAGCACCACGTTGCGCCAGGTGACTGAACACCCGGAGATTGACCAGGAATGTCCCAGCACCTTGGCATCGGGTGGATCACCATGTCATGTCACGGAGATTTAGCTTGAATGGGGGAGTGTTTAACATGTTTGTGTCCCTTCTATTCCCTGCCAACGTCCAAAAAGGGGTCCACGTGATGGAGCACTGTAGGAGGTGGCATGCTCACCACAAAAGGAACGCGGCGATGTCGCGCCAACACCCAGAGTTGGAGAGATAACACATTCTTGACTGCGGCGGTTGTTGTTCGGAATTGCCAATGGTCATCCCAAGATGGGATCCTATACAAAAGCTGTGCACTGAATCCCACATGGCATTCTCTCCGGATGTGCGGATTCTTGGATGCCGGCCTCACCGGGTCAATCTTGATCATATGTGTGGGTTTCCCAAGAGGCATCGGCTCGTGCTGGCCAGGTCGGTGCCTTTGCCAAGTGATTTGCTGAACTGGGAAAGGGCCCCCATCCTCAGATCGCAATTATCTAGATTGCAATCGGCAATGGATTTGTTTTGGGACGGGAGACATCTGCCTTCTCGTTTTTTTCAGAGAAGCCACGCCTTTTCCCGCGAGGCTGTGGCAACAGCCGGCTTCAATTCTGGACTCGGCAACTGCGGTCTGCAGACGAGGGGCTCAGCGTTTTCTTCCTCTGCAGCCCGGCATCGAGGGTAAAGCGCGGGCGTGCCTTGTGGGCAGTTTGCTTGCAGATATTTTTTTGCGAGCAACCAAAACGCCATGGGCAATTTGACATAGCACAAACGACTCAAGTAGCGGCTTCAATATCTTCAAATACGATCATGTTTTCTAGATTGAGCTGACGATTCTTGGGTATTTTGCACAGGTGACGCTGCCTCAGGCGCTGAACACTGCTGAACCAAACTGTCACCTTCTTACCTTAGGTTGGCTTAGAAAAGACGGACAATAGGCAGCTGCCAGAGAAGCACACAATACGCCACTGGCCTGGAGAAAGATTTGCGCGCGCCATTCCAGCGCATGGGAAGTATCTAGGTTTTTCATGTTTTGGAATTTTCCGTCAGGGCCAGATGAGCTTCTACGCAATTCGTCATACCTTGGTAGCTTTCAAACTTATTCAACAATATATTCATAGTCCATATTGGAATGCAAAGGAACACTGCAGGAAGTTGAAGACGCTTTCTCATTGCAATTGGCTTTGCGTTTGCCTTTGCTCGCCAGGGTGGTAGATTGCGATTTCCGCTTTGTGTCTGTGCTTGATTGCGGTTGGAGTTGCATGCTATGTTTGTGTGTGTGTGTGTGTCTGCTTGTGTTTTGGGTTGTGCTTGTGGTTGTGGAAGTGTATGTGTGTGTGGTGTGTGTGTGTGTGTGTGTGTTTGTTTGCGCCTGTGTTTGTTTGTGTGTTTGTGTGTTGTGCTTGTGTGTGTGTGTGTGGAGTTTGTTTGTTGTGTGTGTGATTGTTTGTCGCTATGGGTGTGTTTGTGTATGTGTGTGGGCGGTCACGCGTTTGCTTGTTGCCAGCTTACCTGTTGCATGAGGGCAAAAGCGTACCTACCTGGGCCCTCAATTTGAATTTGCAACATACCAATTTGTACATATGCCCAATGGTTTGTTTGCGTTCGCCATACTTTTGTTCTGAGTTGCTTGTGCATACAGAAGAACATGTCCTGTAAATCTATGAGACAAAAACAAATAAACGGCAACGTTGAGGTAGCAGACCAAACACTTTGTCCTACAAGAACCTGGTTGCATGAAGCACACCATGGCAGCCCTTGATCAAGGGTTGCTTGTGCCACCGGCTTTTGTGCATTCAGCTTAAAGCAGGCAGGCTTGGGGGCATGCTTGATTCTGTCAAGGTATTTGTCACAATGTGTACCTCAAGGGGCTGGCAACCCGCGATGTTGCAGGGCCAAGTGCCTTGCATTTGCAAGGCAAGAAGTGCGGGTGGCGGACCGTCGAGAAGTGAGGCGGAGCCTTCCAACTGCTCAAGGAAAAGGCAACGAGCGCATTGCTTTGGAATGTGAGGTAGAGTCGGATTCTTGGACTGTGACAGAGGGACACTCAACAAGTAATCAACCAAGCAAGGCAGCTAGACATGGATCCAAGCACAAATTTCTGATGCTTGCTTGCTGCACGCGCGGGTGCAGAGTTGTTTCTAAACTGGGGTTGCATCAACAGGCTGTACGTTAAATTCACGCCATGAATTGCTTGATTTGCTGCTCATTCTTTGGGAAGCCACCCTAGGGAGCATTGCATCTCGTGAGGTTGACGCAATGACCTTGGTGTGTGTCCCCGACGCCTTTTCTGCGCTATTCTGGCCACAGCTACTGAACCAAGTGTGCCAGGGCAGCCGAGACCTGGTGGAAGAAGCAAAAGCCATGCGATCGGCAGGTAGGGGCCGTAGCCGCGGCCAGCCAGTAGCCAGCTGAAGGAAGAGTCTGGCACAACCTCACCCGGCGACACCTGAGTTTCCCTTACCAGATTCCGACAATGCCATTGAAGAAAGCTGAATCGGGCCTATTGGAACAAGGCGGACAAACCACCCTTGCCAGACAACAAAAGCCAAGAAACGTAGGGCAGGGACCGCTGACTCTACACCGCTGCCATGCGGCTTCCTTAAGGGACTGCTCCAAAGGCGCGGCGTGTTCAGCGTGGCGGGGGCAGGTTGGGGGCGCGACGGGGCAGGTTGGCAAAGCAGTCTGGACCACGAGTTCTGTAGCGCCAAGAGAGGGGAAGCGTGGCACAGTTGGGCCACAACCATCAGGGCAGTTTGAACCAGACAATCTGTCTGCATTTTTGTGGAGTCTATGCGCAGCGTGTCCAGCCTTGTAGGGCATGACCATGGCATCAGCTAGCGCCAACTTGATACAAAAAGCGGTTCCCTCTACAAACGTTTTTGTTGGGTCCGGAGACGCCTGTGAGGCGATGAGTGGGGCCTGGCTTCTGGTTTTCTACCTCTTGGTGCCCCTGGAGGCGCGCTTTTGGGCGGTTTCCATGGGAGATGTGGCCTTTGGGACTGCTTCGCTTCAGGGGCCCTCCGCATTTGATCCGCAGTTTTTGAGACAGGATATCCATATATAATCATATATATAAAAGATTAGCCGGTCATGATACTGGCCAGCCAGCCCAATAATTTCCACAGGGCCATCGAGAAGAATTGGAACAAGCAGAAGGCAAATAAAGTTTTTACCCAACGCTGTGCAAAGTGTCTGCAATTGGCACGCCTCGTTCTGCAACTTGGCGCAGGATTCGAATGTTGCTTTTTGAATACCTCGACCCAGAGACGGTTCAGAATGCGCTAGGTTAGTTCTACCGACTCCGAGTCTGGCCACGGACAGTACATGGCTGTGGCTCAAAAATCCAGTACCAACATGGAGCACTGGAAAGCGGAAACGTGGACCAAAACCTGCCTAACCCCTCCTGTTTAATTTTGAGCCACACCCACATAGCAACAACAAGTACAACATAGAAGCTAGTCGCTGTGCCGAGCTTGAGCTCGAGCCTGCCTTCACAGGGTGGGCTGCCGATAGGCGAAGCATCCCGCAACTCCGTGGCGAAGGGGGCATCAGTCTGGAGGGTCCTTAGCTTGGCGGAAGGAGTGCCCCAAGGTAGACGTCAACCCAGGGGTTTTCCTTTGGGGAAACCAGCCATCCCTGGGTTTAACTCTTTCTTGGGGTAGACCAAAAGTGAAACCCTGGGCTGGGGTGCTACACCCGATGTCGGCCAGGCGTACCTTGGTGTGACGAATGTCACCTTTGCCTCTTGGCCGGAGGGGCTGGCTGGAAGAAGCTTCAGCCACCTCTTCTCCTTAGTCGGAATCTACAAAGATGTAAATCGAAAGCGCTGAGGTTGACCATTTGGTACGGCCCGAAAGAAAGGTGGCTTGCAACCGAGGGACAAGGAATCAGCTGTTGAGGGGCAGGTTTTCTGTCTATTTTTCTCTGTGGACATGTTGCATGGCTCAATTTTCTGTGACTAGCCACCTCTGCTGAACTGTGGGCGCATCGACTTTTGTCAGGTGCAGACTTTTCAGAACTAAATGGCAGGCCTTGTCCAGTCCTTGCTGTGGTAGCAGACACAGGCATGGCAAGCCTGCAAGCATAGCTTCGACATCAGGTTGCATTGAATGAGTTTACCTTTGATTCGGGGCGCCGGATTGAATCGGGGCGCCGCAGCATGGGTTGCTGCATCGCTGGTTGATCTGGGTTGAAAATGGCTTTGGGCAATGGTTGTTACGCCGTTTGCAGCAGTGAGAAAAAGGAAGCCTGGCCCCTCTACAAGGTACCCAGTCCAAACCTTTCAGGTACCCAGTTTAATCCCCCAGGGTACCTTTTACAAACCCGGGTCTGTTGCGGGTACTCCGCCCGACGCCCGCTGCGCTACGGGGGCATCCATCGCGGTCCGGCCAGGGCCTCGGCTGGTGCTTTCCACGAGTCTCTCCATCGGAAGATTTTTTAACTTTTCAAGCCCATTGAAGGGCTAACCTTCAGAAAAAAAAACACTGAGAAGGGAAACTCGCGTTCACAACTTACGGAACTTGTGTGTTTAAAACATACGCTTCTAAACCTCACGTTTTGGCAGAACATGAGCTACCAGTAAAAAGGTTCGTACTAGGGCTACGCGTTGGAGTTGACTTGGGTGAAAGACACGAGAAACGAAGGTGGCCATGCTAGTAAGAAACATAAGTACAAGGCTTACAAAGAAGAAGCCACCGTTACCTGTAAAACAAGGACTGGGCTGGGTTAATGTTATACCTGGGGGGGGGGGGGCAAATCTAGCTTTGACGGCCCAAACTGTGTTTTTTTTGGGGTTGGGACTCCCAAATCAAACTTTGGTGGCCCAAATGGGTTTCGGGCCACTATTTAAGGTGTCCGGTTGATCTTGCAGAGGCTACCCCCAAAAAGGACTCCCAAATCCGGTTTTGGTGGCTCACACACGGTTTCCAACGCATTTGTCATGTCCCGTTCAAATTTCAGAGGGTACCCGCAAAGGACTCGGGCGGCCCAAACTGGTTTTGGGACACTATTTAAGCATCCACTGTTTTGGGGCTCATTTTTTCAGAGGGCACCCACCAAGGACACCCGAACTTTGCTTTGGCAGCCGAAGCTGGTTTTGGCACACTGGTTTTGGCACACTTTTGAAGTACCCCAAATCCAGTTTTGACGGCTCAAACTTGTTTGCGGTCTTTTTAAAGAATCCCCCTTTGTTTCGGCTCAGATTTTGGCAGCCCTAAACGAGTTCTGGTGCATTTGCTGCCCTGGCTTTGCAAAAGGGATCGGCCACCAAGCACCGCAGGGCATGAAAACCTGCACCCTCAAAGTTACCCCCAAAGTTGTGGCTTAAAGGGAAACCAGCCAAACAGTAATTTTGAGAGGCTATTTTCAGGGACTCAGGGAAGATGGCAGTAGTTGCAGCAGGCGCTGCATAGTATGCACCCTTTTGGCTGAAGTCGCCCCCAAGTGATTTGGGTGCCGCATGAAGCAGCTCAACAGCACAAGGGGGAATCAGGAGACACATCTGCAACCAATAGAATTGGGGGGATGCATCCTTCTCCGGCAAGCATGGATCGCACCCGAATCGATGAGCTATCAAGCGATGGCGGGCCTTCAGATTCGTCTCGGGAAGAACAAAAGAGCGCAGCGGACAAGGGCATCTTCAGCCCAGCAGCGCTGAAGCAGAGACTACGGGTGCCCTGCTCTTGTGTGAAACCACATGGCCAGGGTCACCGCGCCACATCGCATCATGAGTATTTTCGCCAGGAGGGATTCGTCAAATATTTGGAATTCTTGGCGGCGTGGAGAGAGCTTCACAAACTAGACCAAGACCGCCTTGCTGCTCACCAAACAAGCTTAGAATCGTTTGTCTTTGGGCTCCCCTTTAGGTCCACGTTACTTCCCAGCTGCCCCACCTTGCATCGTAAATAGCTACACTTTTGGAAAGCGCTAGCCGAACTTGGCCTCAAGTTTTGGCCCCAACAGGAACTAACACATGACACATGCTTTTAGCTTTGCTGAGTTGTTTGATCGGCTACGCGACCTAGCTGTGTCTCAACAAGTTCTCCAGCCGCTTCACCACGCTCCTGTGCTTCAGTCAGCGACACCCACGCGCAGGCGACCCCTCACCTACTATTTCCTGGGCCAGAAAGTGTGCAGGGATGCTTGGCTCCGACTGCACTTCATTGGGAAATCCCGATTTCAAGTGGTCTTGAAAGCTGTGTTGGAAGGCAAGCTGTCCGCTCCAATGGATGCCCGCTACATACGCCGCGCGAAGAACACCACCGTGTCCCCGACTTGGGGCGAGGTTCACTCCTACCTGTTGCAGCTGTACCAGTCCGTTGCGGAAACCCTTCCCGATGACGCCCGCTCCGACTCGGACGGGGAGGTGTGCGCCGGCGACGACGAGGACGCCCAGACACCGCTCTTGCAACTTGAGACGCCGTCTGGTCAGCTTCTTGAGACGGCCCGGGTGCTACAGGAGAAGGGGGACAAGCCTCAGTGCTGGGAGGAGCGGTTTCTGCCTCCAGGCAGCATGTTCGACCAGTACAAACAGATGCTGGCGACCGAGCCCCACTTGTCATGCAGCTTCAAAACGTTTTGGAAAATATGGTGTCAGGACTTTCCTACGTTGAAGTTTCGCAAGGGGTTCCGGCACGCTGTCTGCTCGGTGTGCACAAAGCACAAGATGTTGATCAAGGAGCTCGCGCACGACTGCCGCTCTAGACAAAAGCAAAGACTTTTATATGACCGGCACCTACAATCGCAGTATGAGGACCGCAAAGTCTACTGGTCGATCAGGGCCGACAGCCGTCTCCACAAGCGCCCCATCATCCTCATCGCCGACTCCATAGACCAGTCGAAATTTTGCTGGCCGCGCCACACTGTTGCATTTCAGTCCCACCAGTTCGACGCCGTCATCCGTCCCAGACTGCACATCTGCGGCCTGATCATGCATGGCTGGCTGGACATTCTCACCATAAGCCACGCCGACGTTCACTCTGGAGGCTCTTTCACGATTGAGCTCGTCTCTCACGCCCTTACCTTGCTACAGAAATCTGGGGTAAGTTTGACCTCCCGCGAGCTTTACCTACAGTTTGACAACGCGGCATCTAGCAATAAGAACCAAACCGTGATGTCTTACCTAAGCATGCTGCCGCAGGTGAACGCAGTGCAGAACACAACTGCACTTTTCTTGAGGTCTGGTCATAGTCACGAGGACATTGACCAGCAGCACGGGCAACTCAGCTGGAATAGCAATCGATTCAAAAGGCTGCTCTCTTTTCAATAAAGCGTTCATCTAGCAGTCGCTCATCCTCAAAACTGCTTCACGCCCCACAGACTTCTAGCAGTTTCTGCTCCGGTAGCCAGAGGGTGCTTATGTTTATCCTTGATGCTCAACTTTGTTGAGAAGGTAGCGTTAGCAATGCTGAGTGCCAGTTTCCCAAGCCAAATCCAAATCCTCAACAAAAGCCAGTGACTTCAATGTTCTGGTTGACTCAACTTAGAAACAATACACCGGCAAGAGACCTCAAGCAGTGTTGGGGGAGGGATGAAAATAGAAAACCAAATGATATCTTAAACGTACAACAGGTGAGGTCACATGTCAAATGGAAGGAGATTGCGAGAGCAACGGTTTCTGTAAATTCCTGGACAAGATCTCCGTGGAAGGATCTTTGCAGGATTTGTGGAAGGGTCTCTTGGTAGGATCTCTTGGCAAGATCTGCACGCAGGATCTCCGAGAAAACCCTCTACAAGCTCTCTCTTCCAGCGCAAGATCTGTTGGGTGGATCTCTAGGCAGGACCAGCGCAAGGTATCTGTAGAGGATCTTTTCAAAATCTCTGCATAGGATCTCTGGGTAGAAAAAACCCTATACAAGTGTTCTGTTCAAGATCTGTAGAAAGCATCCTCCACAAGATCTCGCAGGGGCAGATCCCGCACAAGACCTCGACCGTTTTAATATTTTTGTGGGAGGATCGCAGCATCCCTGCGCAAGGGTTAGGTAGGATCTCTTGGTGAAATCTCTTGGTAGGATCTCACAGGCAGGGCCCCTTAGAGGACCCTCAGCGAGTAGGGAGCGCGCCCTCTACAAGACCTCTTGACAGGAACTCTTTGCAAGTCCTGCGCAAGACCTGTTGGGAGGATCTCTGAAAGGACCAGCTCGAAGTACCTTTGGCTTTTACAGTGTCGATGCGCAAGATCTCTTGAAGGATCTCGGCCAACCACGTTGCGTGAGCCTGCGCGGTCGAAACGCACTTCAAGATGTTAAAAAGGTCACAGTTGTACGTAAATGCCATCAGAAATGCTAACATCGGCCCTTTACTTTTGCCGTAAGAACCCCCTACTATTAACGCACTGCTTGGGTAAAAAGTAGCGATAGCAATGCTGAGTGCCAGTTTCCCAACCCAAAACAAACTCCCAAGGCCAACGACTTCAATGTTCTGGCGGAGGGTATCGTTTTTTTCGGTGACTGCTTGGCCAGATTTATTGCCCCCCCCCCCCAAACGAGGGAAAGGGCGAAATGTTACTTGATCGGGCAGCAGAGGCAGCTGGCTGCGTTCGTGCGGAATAATCTGCAGCAAGCGCAGACCATCCAAGACTTTCAGGTGGCTCTCCAAGATTTCTTGAAGCAACTCCAGCGGCCGCACGAACCAACACGGCTAGTTTGCGTGCTTGACGAGATGCGTGATTGGAAATCATATTTCAATAGGCTTGGGATATGTTTGCGTGGCCACGGCGGCCCGAAAGCTCCTCACGTTTTTCGTTTCGAAGCACGGGCCGATCTACCCTCCAACCACTCAATGAAGAACTCTGGCCACCCCAAGGACATCATTTTGAGGCAGGGAGCTGCGCCCCAAACTGTAGCCACCAGATTGGTTTCTTAAGGTAGGGTCCTGTTGCAACGCATTGACTTCAAGGGCCCACTTTTCATCCGTTTGTTGCACGCAAATCGTCAAAAGGCGCCCTCGGCCACTTGAATTTCTGAGTGGGCGAAGGAACTGAAAAGGCCCGCTGTCCCTGCTAGGTGCCGGCAGTTCATGAGCGACAAGGCAACGCCCATTTGTATGAAGTTTTGCGGCCCGGAGCATGCGTGCCGCCTGCCCCGCGCTGGGCCTTCAACTCTTTTCCCCCGGCGCCCAAAGACGGAGGCATACAAGAAGAATATCCATAAGCTTGCAAGCATGGTGGAGCAGCCTCCTTGGCGCATGCATGCAGGGGCCAACGAGCTGCGTGCGTGGGTGGACGGAACGCATCCACGGTTTCCGCTTTTGGATATCTCCTACATCACCGCCTGCATTGCTGAGCCGCTTGCCCGACAGAATCTCAACATCCAAGAGCTTGAAGGGTTCGACAGCCAGGCTGGGCATAGAGCTTTGGGGCTGGAGCCGGCACTTGGCACAGTCTTGATCGCTGCTGCCTCCACAGGGGCAAAGTCTCAGCCTAACACCGAAACAACCCCTCAAGGGGGATTTGTTTATTCCATGGCTGCAGAGCTTGTGCAACATCACCAATTCAGCTGGCCAGACGCTATAGCGTTCAGCGAGCGTTGCTGGGCGAAATGCCCAGCGCGCTACAAGAAGGCGATGCGGCAAGCTGATGCCGCCGTCGCTCCGGAAGAGGCGGTTGATGACAACCCAACCCTAGTATTGCCGGATCGCGAGCTGGCAAGTTGAGAAAACGAGAGGTTTGCTTTGGCACGTGTGCTTGCGCGCGTGCTTGTGCGGGTGTGTGTGTGTGTGTGTGAGTGTTGCGTGCTGCGTGTTGCGTGTTGTGTGTCGCGTGTTGCGTGTTGCGAGTTGCGTGTTGCGCGTTGCGGGCTGCGTGTTGCGTGTTGTGTGTTGCGTGTTGCGTGTTGCGTGTTGCGTGTTGCGTGTTGCGCGTTGCGGGCTGCGTGTTGCGTGTTGCGGGCTACGGGTTGCAGATTGCGGGTTCATGTTGCGTCTTGCGTTGTGCGTTTTGCGTGTTGCGCGTTGCGTGTTGCGGGTTGCGGGTTGCGGGTTGCGGGTTGCGGGTTGTGGGTTGCAGATTGCGGGTTCATGTTGCGTCTTGCGTCTTGCGTGTTGCGTGTTGCGGGCTGCGGGTTGCAGATTGCGGGTTCATGTTGCGTCTTGCGTCTTGCGTCTTGCGTGTTGCGTGTTGCGTGTTGCGTGTTGTTTGTTGCGTGTTGCGTGTTGAGTGTTGCGTGTTGCGTGTTGGGTGTTGCGTGTTGCGTGTTCGGTGTGCGTGTTGCGTGTTGCGTGTTGCGTCCGTGTGTGTGTGTACGTGTTGCGCGGTGAGTGTGTGTTTGTGTGCGCTCATCTGTGAACTTTGTGAGACGGGTGAGAGAGAGAGAGAGAGAGAGAGAGAGAGAGAGAGAGAGAGAGAGAGAGAGAGAGAGAAGAGAGAGAGAGAGAGAGCGAGAGAGAGAGAGAGAGAGAGAGAGAGAGAGAGCGACCTTGCTCTGCCCAGGTCCGACCTATCCCTCAAGCCGTCGTTCCCGACAAGCGTGCCTGGAACTCAACTTGTTTGGTTGTAGCTGCTACTCCCGCTTGACGAGCGCCGCGTGCAGCTTGTTTCTTCAGGTTGTTTTGCCACAGACCTAATTAAGTTTAATTACGGCATAAAGTGTCAGCGGCTGGAGCCTCAAAAGCGGTCCAATGTTTCCTGCCTCGGTGTTCCTTTCAAAGCAATGCCCACTCTACCCACACAAAACCCACTTCCTTCCTCCCGCAATGCGCCTTGGGCTCCCACTCAAGCTGGAAGTGCGTCAACTCCATCCCGGTCAGAGCCAGGCCTGGTCTGGTGGCTGCGCGGGATTTTCAACGAAAAAGGGACATGAGTCAGGTCTTTCAGTCTTCCGGTAATAGCCAACTGGCACGACAGAACACGTACGAGAGCACACGCAGAGCAAGATGCACGACAGGACACGCAGGCCAAGATGCGCAAGAGGACATGCAGCAAATTGCACGAGCAACTTGAGCAGAGAACCTGCGCAGAGCAACTTACGCACAGCAACTTGCACTGAGCAACTTGCGCAGAGCACTTGCCGACTAGCAACTCGCGCGAGCACACTTGCAAAGCACACGCATGAGACTAAAATGAAAGTTTGTTCTGCAGGTCCATCAAGGCTCCGGATCATGCATGAAACCAAAGACCGCATTCGACATCATACGCCGCGCTCGCTCTATGTTGTGCTTTCGGGCCACCCTCGGCGTGCCTCGAATCACAAACAGAAAGCTGTTGGCTTCTTGAGCCTAGGAACTTCAGCGTTGGATGTTCCCGTTGCCCGTTGAGGCTGCCTGCGGAACTCTAGAGTTCAGCCGGGTACCTTGGGCAAGGGTTCTTCAGCCAAATGGTTTGCAAATGGGCTCTCGCTCATTGGTTCTCAAAAGCAGGGCAACTTTTCGCGCGGACATCAGTTGCAAAAGGCCTGGACCCTCAAGATTACTTGGATCCCTTCTTCCATTCCTAGATCCCTTTTTTGTCCGAAACTGACAGAAGCAAAGATTCAACTGACTGGTCCTGCGCCAGGTTCCGCCAAGGGGAGGGCTTCCAAAAGCGTGTTATTTTCAAGCTGAGTCGGGGGCAACAACCTGACAAACAAAGAAAGGGTCTTTCCACTTCTGTTAGTTATAAGTGTGGAGTCGCCCTTCAACCACTCAGGTTTTGCCGTGGGGGTTGTTGCAGGGGACCCGCAAAATCAGACCAACATCAAGACCTCAGCCAGTCAGTTTTTCCTTTGCCGTTGGCCAATTCGCGGGACTTTCAAGATGACACTGTAGTCAAGGCTTCACCTGTTTTGCTTTGCTTGGGGTTGTTCATTGACCAGTCATATGTAGGCTTGGTGTTAGCGCAGATTCCCACAGGCAGATTTGTCTGCCCGCTCCACTGATTCTACGGGCGTTTCAGCAACCCTGAACGAGCTTCCGGGTTAAAAAGTTGACATTCAAGCATTCAAGCTGCATGTGTGTAAAATTGGATGGACCTTCTTCCCTTCGCGTAGACAAAGCCCATCAAATATCTTGGAGAGCCCCCAACTCGAAAAGTCCTTTTTGGCACAAGTGTCGACTTTTGTAACCAGGCAACAAGCCGAAGTCCCACATTGTGCACGGGACACTCACTCTTTCAAATATAGCAAAGGGGATACGCTTAGAAGTGGTTTTGCTAGTGCTTTCTTAGAAGCCACGTTCCTTTGTTAGCCGCTGCAAAATCAGCCGCCATCAAAGAAGTTTGTTATTGGACTATCACATGGGGTCTGGCCCGGCGGCCTGAGGCTTGGGCGCTCCTGGACGTTGGCCAGGGAGTAGCGCCGGCCTTGATCGAGCGTGGCTTGTGTTGATAAAGCAGCTGCAAAACCGTCAAGGTAAAAAGCAAGAGAATGATAACCCGGTCCAAACGGATCTTTGCACATCTTCAATACTGTGTAAAGGAGCTTGGAAAGGTCCTGAGGCTCATCACGAACGGGCATAATTTTAGATCAGTGACTGACCCACCCAGAGTCACCAGAAACGCAATGGCCAAGCATGTGTGAGCTAAATTGCCCACACCCATTTCTGATAGACTTAGGGTTGAGTGCGGGGCGAACTTGTTACACGTCAAAATTTGTGACCGTTCGCCGCGATACGTTTTCTGATGAACCTGGATGAGGTTCATCTGGAAATCTGGAACGGAAATAACTTGGGATCAACTGTCCAGGACACAACCGCTTAGGGGGGCTTTCCGGTTTTGACACATACCCATCTCGGATATACAGACTTAGGGTTGAAAACGGGGCGGACCTGTTATACTTCGAAATTTGTAACGGTACGCCGCAACACAGTTTCCGATGAACTTCACTGAGGTTCATCGGATCCGGGCACGCCCAATCAGGAGGCCCGCGGGTACCATGGGAGATCAGAGCCTAGGAGGGGTCAGGGATTGCCGCATGGGTTTCCGATGAGGCTCACTGAGGTTCATCAGAAAAGCGTTGCTGTGGAGAAGTCAGAAATTGTGAGGGACAACTGTGGCAACCCATCAGAAGCACGCTGGCTCATGTAAAGCCAGCTACCTCTCTCACCGCAACATGGGCCCGCGAAAGCGTGTTTCCACTGGTGGCGCCAGCCGCGCGCAGCCTGCCAAGAGGCAGGCCGCTTCGCTGGACACGGTGAGCCCGCTGGGCGGGGAGGCCAGCCGGCCCGACGTGTGCTCGGCCTTCGTGATGCACCCTTGGCTGAGCAAGGTGCTTGAACGATTCGATGCTGAATGGAAGGAACACCAGGACGTGGTGGCTATCTTGGACAACTTTTTCCCGACCAAAGAGAGCCAGCTTGAATGGGGGAAGAGCCTGTCACAGCTCTTCCCGCCCGAAGATGGCGTCCAGTACTTGAGCGAGTGGGCGGCCTCATCAGGCGGCGAAGTCTTTCTGCGCCCCTTTCAGCCTTCCTGGCACCGGCAAGCTGGAAACAAGGGGTGGGTCAGCATGGACCACTTCCGCAACCTCCTCCAGCTGATCCTGGCGAAAGGGTTTGTGACCGATGCCAAGATCCCCGGGACCGAGATGCCAGTTGTTCAGGAGCACAGCCTGGCGCTCTTCAGTGAGAACGATCGGGGTGTGGACGTGTTCCTGCCTGCCATCGAGACTGAAGTTTTGCCTGGCTTCTCCGTGTCATGCGTCAAGGGCTGGACACGAGGAGTGGCCATGCATATGACTATCAAGCTGGCGATGGAGACTGGCATCCTCGATCAATATCTACAGTTCCTCGGCCCTCGCGTCAGCGGGTTCAGCACCTTGCACGCGATTCACCACTTGCGCCAGTCGGGGGATGACATTGTCGATGTCAACCGAGGCATGGGGCCGTTCTTTCATTGCTTGCTACCCAAAGTCTAAGGGCCTGTGGGCCTCTTTTTTGCGCACTTGGGAACTGTGCACCGGAATCCAATTGTATGACCCATGCGTAGCCACTGATTTCAGGGTGTGTTTCGATGTATGCAAGTCGGCCCTTAGCTTAGACACAAAGGATATATTTGGAAAGTCACCTAGTCATATGCTTGCTCTCGCACCCGTGCCCCCGCAGACATTACAATGTCTAGCGCACTGACGCGGGCAAAGCCAAACTGCTTCATTCACTTCCACCAGATCGAGCGCAAGGCCAAGATCCATGGTGCGGATGCGATGAGCCTCATGGAGAGCTTCCAGAAGGGCGTGGTAGGCTTTCAGCTGAGCCCCGCTGAGCGCAGCGCAACTTGCAACCTCCTCGTGCACATGACCCCAGCGCAGCGCGTCCACCTGGCCAAGATCGGCTCCACTTACGGGATGGCTAGGGGCCCTTTCAGCCACGCTGCCATTGGGTCCAAGGGCATGAGAACTGGCTGGAAACCTCAGTGCGAGTCTCCGTGGTGGCAGGAGCGCATGGGCAACACAACAGAAACTGTGGACCTCATCATCGACCGCATCCTGAAAGCATGGCAGAATCTCCCAAGCGGTTTGCGGAAAACCGCAGAGGACGCAACTGTGCTCCACACGCAGAAGGTGGTCAGGACCTTTCAGTTGCACCTGGAGGACTTGCAGTCCCAGCTCCCTGCGGAGGCCTTCGCTGCTGAGAAGGCGAAGTTGATGGAGGCTTTCATGCTTGGGGGGATGGATGATGCTTTGAAGCAGCAAGCAGACGCGCAGCCTGTGCTAGACTGCTCGACTATCCCCGAGTTCAAGGCCGTGCTTGAACGGCAAGAGTCCCAGTTTGTCATCGCTGCTGCAAACAAGCGGCAGGAGCTGAAGAAGCAGCTGGAGTCTGCAACCTTTCTTTCGTTGATGGAAGACCTGAAGCACGACAAGGACAAAGTGTCCACCTTCGCGACCAAGCTGCAGCTTGCGAGGTCAAACTGGGGCCAGGCGGTTCAGGCGTACAAGCGCGCGCGGAGGAACAAGGGCGTGGAGCGCATCACGCACCTCATGCGCTCCAGGTTGGACATCAAGCTGATTCAGGAGAATGGCTTAGTGGACTTGCCCAGGCTGTACAACCTCTTCAAGGTGACCGCTCTGCAGGACATGCCAACGATCGCGGCTGACGCAACGCAGTGGGCTAAGTTGGTGCGCGTGGCATGCGTTTCAAGGTTTCTACGTAGTGTAATGCCTTGAAACCCTTCACACTGAGCAGCCCGGCTAGGGAGACCCTGGTCGTCCTCGACTTTGGCCTCTCCCCGAACCTCACGGATATGATCAAATGCGTGCAGGCAGCTGAGAACATTGCCCACCAGTCGCCAAACAACGCCATCCTCGTGAGGTACCCCATCAAGTACACATCGCAAAGCATGGCTACCTGGCTCAACTTCTGCCGCAAAATAGAGGACAAGCTGCTCTCGGCGGGGCTGGACATTGAGGGCTCCATCAGTGCAACGTTTGATTTGTCAAACACCCACGGCAATGACAAGAGAGAGGGCACGTTCATGATTCGCCTGTGTGTGTCGTCAGCCTTTCAGGAAACATCTCCATGGCTGTCCTGCAAGGCGTTCACCCAGCACCGCTGCATCAACAATGTGCCGCTGATTCCGGTCAAGGATATGCAGTTGATCCCTCAAGCTGACTTGACCAAGACAAAGGAGCACTTGAGCCCTGCTGAGCGAGCTGCCCAACTGGGGCCCCGCGCCTGCAGGCAGGTGCTTGAGGCTGTCCTCCTTGGCCGAGCCACCTCGGATTCATGCAGAAGCAGGAGGGTGGTAGTTGTGGATGCGTGTCCCACGTTTGGAGACTGGATGGCAGCTTCTTGGGGCCTGCACGCTGCGTGGCTGCAAGGGGAAGAGAGCCCTTGCGTGGTGTACATGAGTGCCTACACTTCAGACTGCGCATCACAGCATGCTGGCATGAAGGCCCGCGTCCAAGGCATGTTGCTGGATGAATGGTGGAACTCCCAAGTGGAAGCGGGCCCGTCTGAGCCAGGGCACACAGCAGAAGAGGCCGTCGAAAAGCCCGAGCTTCGCTTGTTGGCCTGGTCGGGCGACCAATGCCGCGTGCAACTCCCATCCATGGCGCGAAACAAGTTTGAGGAGGAGAGCGAATTTTTCGCCCAATGGGACGCAGCCTGCGTGTCCACGGAGGGCATCATGCGAAAGCTGAACGATATGAATTCCCAGGAAACTGGCACCAAGACTCCTTCCGGACCTCCTAGTGGGCCTGTTGATCTTCCAGGCCCAGACCTTTCCGGGGAGAGCGTGACATCGTTGAAGGCTGCGCTTGATATCGAAGCTGTGGACCAAAGTAGCATTAACACAGCTGATGTGCACCCAGGCTGCAAGATCCAAAACACCGTCCCCTATTTTGGTGTGGGTCAAAACAAAACCACCTCGGCTTTTTTTGAACCACCGTCAGGTCGTTTGTGGAGTCATATCCAAATCAATTCCCGTTCCTGGAGGCATTCGTTTGGGCTGACTGGAGCTCTCTGAAACTCGAAGTGTGAAGAGCCCTTTCTCTTAAAGAAAGAATGAGAAACTCAATTGCAAGCTGCCGAAGGTTCCACATTAACCCAAATCAGTCCCAGGAATAGACCAGAGTTATTGGTAATGGAGCAAAGGGTCGCTTCGTACTGTAGACAAGCCGTGCTTTGCCCAGGCTCTACACCATCCGCCCCACCCACTCGCATCCTGGAACCCTTGTGATGAAAGACTTGTCCGCCTACATTTTCATGGAACCGTCCACCCACGGAGGAGACGAGTGGCAGTTTGGCCCTGGTGAGATCTTTGGCTTTCACACCGGCAGCTTACTAGTGGATGACACAGAAACACTCCGTGGCAACTTGGCCGCGGCAAGGAATTCGACCCCAAAAGCACCCACTAAGGAAGTATCAACGACCCCAATTTCCGAAAACAGGCTAACTGACCTCCAAGATCTATTGCATCAAGTGTCCTGAGTTGCGTTTTTTTGCCAAAAGAGTCAGCGAAAGGGGTGCTTAAAAAAAAGGGTTGCTCTGCTTAGCGCAGCCCAGCTATGCGCAGAAGGTTCGCCAATCTGCCGTTTTCGAAATCCGCACGGAGCCGCAGAGAGAGCACACCCTCGCAAGACACCAAATTCGTCCACAGACTTTGTGCGAGCCTGCGCAGTCGAAATGCACATGAGCATCTCATGAGGAAACTTTAGCGCGAGCCTGCGCAGCCCAAAAGCGCGCCCCAAATATCGGCCAACCACTTTGCGGAAGCCTGCGCAGTCGAAACGCACCTGCAAGATTTTATGAAGTCACGGTTGTACGTAAATATAATGAAAAATGCTCCAGACCAAATTGAGCACCTTGATGAAGCAGCGGCCCCTGACTCTTACCGTAAGAACCCCTTAGTGCTGACACACTGTTTAGGGGAACGATCTTCGGGGACTGTTGGTTTGTCAAGCATCCCAGGACTGCAGAACCCACTTCTTGTTTTGTCGTTTGTGGAAGCCAAGGCCAAGACCAAAGCATCATGTTCGACATCTCATCTGACCTCCAGTCGGTGGTCAACACGACAGACGGGTGTAAGACGATTGTCCGTGTCTGCGACATGGTGTACGAAGCTTTTCAAAAGAATATCCCTGACCTCAAGGTGGATAACCATGTCTGTGTTCCCTTGATGGCCGGGAATGAGGTGGGGGCTTCGCAAAGCTAAGTTTTATAGTGTGAATGAACATAGACTTGCCCACCCTCTCCCCCGCAGGGAGTCTCCCAAGAGAAGTTCTGCCGCTGCACCATTCGCGCGGGCACCCGAGCCTTGGCCTTTGCCCCCGATCGGCTCAGCGACGATGAGCTGGCCGCAGACAGCCTGAAGAGGGCAAGCGCTGGCTCCGCTTGGCTCGGCAAACTCAAGATGCTCAAGGGCACAGTGGCAACAACCTTGTGGGAAGTCCGCCTTCAAACTGACCATCCCGCTTGCATCAAGCCTCTCAAGCCCAAGTTTTGGCTGACAGGGTCCCTGAAGCTGATTGCCAACAAGCTCTACCAAGTCGTTTAGGCCAGCGTGATTGCATGCCTGTGGCCCCGGTAGGTGAGATTTTTGCCATCGGCCGACCATCAACGGCCGACGCCCCACTTTTCGGGGCCAGACTAGGACAAACGCGAGGTGATCAAAATGATTAATCCGTGGCATGTTCCAGGTCAAGCGTCCCTCTTGTTGCAAGTATGTGCGAACCCTTTCCGCCAAATCAAGAACACATCAAAGTGCCAGTGTGTGAGTTTGGACGTGATCTTGGGCAAGCCAGGTGCTGTGCACCCGAAGGGAGGATGTCAAAAGTGGAGCCTTTACATATCGTTGCCCCGGCATGTGTTGGATTTCTCTTTTCTTGGGAGCTCCAAACAAAGACAAACTATTGGAAACAGGCTCACTTTTGGCGTTTTCAAGTGAATGCATCGGCCCAAGACCTCGGTGTTTCATTTGCGGTAAGTTGCCTTGCCAAGTTGCTCATGCCGCCAACCATGGCAGAGCGTGTGAGCACACTCAGCGACTCGGAAGAGGCAGAGCAACAAACACCTGGCGCTGCTCTGCCTGCCCAAGCAAAAGCGTCGCCCAAACCCAAAGCTGGGCGAAAGAGGAAATCTGCTGAGACCAAGCCGCCACTGAAAGCGCCCAGTACGCCAAGCAAAGCGCCGAAGCCACCGATTGCGGAGGGAGAGTCGCAGAACAAAGCCAAAGCCAGGAAGCCACCCATGAAGCGGCCTGCCGCAGCTGCTGGCAGTATGAGAAAGACCAGCATTGGCCAGCCAGAGCCTGAAGTCACGCCCCATCCTGGGCCCAGCCAGCCTGCAGCAAAAAAGCGCCCAGCCGCGAAGTCAAAGAAAGCCAAGAAGCCTGCCACGGGCGAAGGCAAGATCTACGAGGACTTGGGTGAAGGGCTCTGCAAATCCTGACTTTCGCGAGCCACCCGCGTGCGTGCCAGGACCTTCCGCCACTGAAACATGTGCATGCTGGCGGGCACCACTACTACGAAATGAGGTATCCAAAGTCAGGCTTCGTCAGCGTCCGTTGCAAGGCTACGTTGACGATCCTGATTACGGCACCTTTGCCCGGTTTGATTCAAGCTTTCGAGATTTCGTTTTGCGGGCAAGGAAAACACTCACCCAAGCACGTTTCCAAAAGACCCTTCAACACCGCTTGCAGGCGCGCATCCGCGGCGCAAGCCTGAAGGAGAACATGACTGTGTGCTTGGAGGTGCTGAGCCGGCTCGAAGCTGGAGATTCTGAGGGGCATGCCGTTCAGTGCGGCTTCATCAAAATGGGGGAGGTCAGCAAGATGGTTGCGGACCGCACTCAGCCTGGGGTCCCGGACGAAAAGTGCGAGGAGCCGCTGAACCTGCCAGAGGGCGAGGATGCAGAGATTGAAGGACCTTCCCCGCCCCCTGGGTTCAACTGCGAAGACACGCCGAATGAGTCTCAGGACTGAAACCCGCTTGCTAGGAAGTCCACTCTCGGGCGGCCTATCGCTTTAACAAGAGCATTTACTGATTTGTCTCGCCCACTACGTTTGCACAGGTGATCCCTTGATGGCCGCTTCAGAGTTTAGTGCTGCTCACTGTAGTAGTGGGGACTTGGGCGCGCAGTTTTGACATTACGAGTGTAGTTTTGCAAGCATGGACAAAAACGTTGCCTCAGCTTGCAGTGGTCACTGACGCATGTACTGATTTACCCCGGTGCAGATTTGCTTGCCGGAGCAGC
Source organism: Effrenium voratum (assembly GCA_963377175.1). Lineage (NCBI taxonomy): Eukaryota > Dinophyceae > Suessiales > Symbiodiniaceae > Effrenium > Effrenium voratum. The sequence goes on from CAUJNA010000280.1 coordinate 137,423, forward strand.
CAAAAGCTTGAAGCCATTGATTCTCAAGTTGATGCAGCGCCAAAACCATGTTTTGAGAGTTTCTCAGCTCTCTCCCTCAGAAGGCGAGGCTAAGCCAGCCTCCGTGCGGAAGAAGGAAGCGCCGATTCCCGCATCCAACTTGGGGTTTGCCTCAGTGCGGGTGAAGGGGCGAGCGGCAGCAGCCGTTCAAGCAGGTCAACCAGCCAAGATTGTGGAAGGGACTATGGCGCTTTGGCGGCAGGTGTCTGAGTCTTGCTTCGGGCATTTCGGCGCAATTTCTTTGAGGGCACCCTGCTGGTTAGCTTCAAAGGGAGGCCAAATGTAAAACCCACCATTTTGGGGGGTCCACAGAAAACACACACACACACACACACACACACTGTTTTACATCTACCCTTTGTTCATTGCGATGCCCCTGACTAAGGTAGAACAAGAAGGAGCTTCAGCTGAACAATGCATGGAAATCGCCAACACTGCTGCAAGAGAGCTCAACAAGGGAAAGCCACTACAGGATGTCAAGTTCTTGATCTCTTTAATGATGGAGCATTTGAAGCAACACGCGAGCAGCTCGCATCCATCCAGTGCATCATCAGCAGCCGCTCCTCCTCTCAAGAAGCACAAAAGATCAGTCTAGAATGGAGCGGTTTTTTCGTCGGATGCACAAGCTGTCAGCGCTTTTGTGGTCTGGGCAACTGAACACCGCTTTTTCCGTGTCTCTTAAACTCCTGTGGCTTTAAGCCAGTGGAAAAAAGGAAGCCCGGCACAGCGGGCGTGCCTACTTGCGCTTGGGAAGCTTTTTCATTTGGACAAGCAGGGCTGTGATGCGCTGAACTTTGCTGAGGTGAAACGTTTTGTCGTTATTCAGCCTGAGCGCTTTTCGGTCTGCATTTAGAGTCTTCGTGATTCGCTTCCCTCCAAGACCCTGGGCCCAGAGTTTTTGAATGCGGGGCAGCACTGATACTGCGAAGGTTTTGGCTTGTTCGTGGCGCTTCTTTGCGCCCTTACCTCGGACTTTCTTGTTGTGCGTGCCCAATGCCACGCCGCGAGACTTGGCAACTTGAAGGGCACGCTTGACTCGCATGGAGCATAAATCGGCCTAGCAGGGTCTTTCACACAGTGGAGCAAAAACAGTCACAATACCAACACCTCTTCTGGCTGTTTACTTTGGCACCCAAGCCTCAAGTTCCCCATCCAAAACAAGCTTGCCGAACAAGTTTTTGCCTCTTGGGGTCGTTGTGTCTAGCTCTTCGTTCTCGCAAATAAGGACAGGCACCTTGCTGTCTTCAATCTGCACCAAGTCCTTCTTGTTTCTCAGCATGCGGCACACCGAGGAAGTTGCTAGCACTCCATCTGTAGCAGAAACGTTCTTGATGATTCCGGCCAGCGTGTCAGGCCACTTGCGTCCGCGGCGAGCTGAGGTGTCACGTACATACCAGGCAGTAACTTCCCAATTGGCCCCAAAACGTCGGGCGAAGCATCGTTTGCAGTCTTCTTTCTGGGCCTGAAGGGAGTACGCTTTCGCCCCAAACTTCCGCAGAGCTTCCCCCGGAGACTTTCCCAGGATAACGTGCAAGCGAGCTCTGTGGCTTCGTACCATCCATCCACCAGCTTGAGACGACTTCCAACCCTAGGTTTGTTTGAGTCTGCGCTGGGTGGCAGCATCAACGTTGCGCGACGCAACATTTGAGCCAAAATCGTGTAAGATGAAGTTTCAAACTGCTCCGGCAAGGTTTGTCAAAAAACCCTCAGCATCCTTCGCTCGCCGAGGCCCTGGCGTGGGCGGTGCGTGGCACAGCAGCCAGCGTAGCGCGGCGGGCGGGACGCTGGCAAAGTACCCGGAACAATCCCGGGTTTGACTCAGGTACCCTTAAGGTTTAAAATGGGTACTCCCAGGGTTTAAAACGGGTACGTGAAGGTGGCCGCGTGTGGCTTGGGGCGAGTGCCAAACTACCCCCTCCAACAGTCCATGTTTTTGGAAGTTTGAACCAGTCCTTACACCTGTGAAATGCCTTTGAAATAAACCCCGGTTACTGCCTCGAAACGACGCCCCGATTCAATTCGACGCCCCGAATCAAAGGAAAAATCTTTATTGTCATTGTCGGGGTCAAATCCGCGGCTGTGTTCCTCTTGTTCCCATGTGCAGCAGCTTTGTCTCGCGTGGTCTTTGGATCATCTCCTGATGTTTGCATTTGTATTTTTCTTGCCGAGAAAGCAACCGCGCAGCACAGAGTACTTCATTTTTGTTCGGCCACGCCAACACACGAAGAGTGTATCATAGACCAACAAATGCAACATGGCCTGCACACCGACGCTCTCTCTCTCTCTCTATCTCTCTCTATCTCTCTATATCTCTCTATATCTCTCTATATGTCTCTCTCTCTCTCTCTGTGCGACACGACTTGGTGTTCACCAATGTCCGGTGGCAATCTCGGTGTGCCAGTTGCACTCCGTGAGGTGGACACTGCGAGCGTCTTCGGCTTCATCGGGGGCGTGATTAGCTGGACACCGCCGAGCGACCTCACACACGTGCCTCGGATGGGCTCCGGATGGGCGTTTCGGATGTGGCGGAAAGCTGTTTCATGGAGTCCAGCTTGAGCTAGTTCACATGTCCGCCGGCGAAGACATTTGGCTTTGTGGCCTTATCGTTTTCAGCTGAACTTGTTGGCGTCGAATTGCAGCCAGAGGGCGGACAGGATGAGACAGGACCATGAGGCAGAGACATGGAAGCGGTGGGTTTTACCAGTTTCCAGGCCAGCGAGGGGCAGGTTTTGGATTCCTTGCGACGCCGCCATGTCAGGTGACCGGGTATCGGGCCTGGCTGGGGGTGAACGAGGACAGCGAGCTTGCAGACTTCTTCAATGGCCTGGCCCAGGGCTTGGGCGAAACGTGAGCGCCAGACTTCTAACACTGGAAGCGGGGATCGTCCCTTTTCCGCTTTCCTGGTGTCAGCTTTGGTGGGAGGGGTGTATCCTTTCATTGACCCTCTTGGGGTGTGTTGGTACTTGTTCGCCATTTTTTTTTACACCAACGAATGGGTGTACAAACCTTTCTTTGTTAGCTCTCGTGAGAGCTATGGTCGACACGCATGCTTGCCATCCCCTTCTGATTTGCCCACTGAAAGACAGCCTGTCAAATCTGTTGTCCAGGGTTGCTCTAAAGATCCTGGAAGGATGCAAAAGTGTGCGTGATGAAAGCGAACCAAAGGATTTCGTGCATTTTGCTGCGCGTGATCGTTGGTCGCCTTTTTACGGCTCGGAGCCCCAGCCCATGAGAATCTTTGACCAAGGCATATGCACGAACAACTAACGGTTGTAACGTGGCATGACGAACGTCTTTGACAATTTCAAAGATATTAGGTGGGCACCATGTGGCTGGACTTATTGACTTATTGATCACGCCCTTCTTTTTGAAAAGAGCGACAACATGATGGCCATGGTATGGTACGCACGTATGTCCATGGTGAGGGGTGCGGGGCAAACTGGTGCGGTGGTGATGCGTGAGTGACAACGAGGGTTTCAACTGCGAAGTTGCACCACACAATCATGCCCGGCCCTGCGCCGGCCCAGGGCATCTTCGCGAAAGGGGTCTGGGACTACAAAGTGAGTGCGAGCAGCACACAGCGCCGCGGCCGCGGAAGGGCACCCAGCTTCGGGTTTGGACGCTCAAGTCAACTTCCTGTCCATGCGGCCTGAAGAGTCTGGCTCATCTCTTTGCGGGCGGCAAACCCTTGACGTGCCGTTTGAACTTGCGTGGGGTTCATTGTGTGGGGTTCTTTCTCACCTCGCCTCACCTCGCCTCACCTCGCCTCACCTCGCCTCACCTCGCCTCACCTCGCCTCACCTCACCTCGCCTCACCTCGCCTCACCTCGCCTGAGTTTGCCTCATCTCGCCTCACCGCGACTCACCCCGCCTCAGTTTGCCTCACCTTGCCTCACCTTGCCTCATCTTACCCCACCTCGCCTCACCTCGCCTCACCTCGCGTCACCTCGCCTGAGTTTGCCTCATCTCGCCTCACTGCGCCTCACCGCGCCTCAGTTTGCCTCACCTTGCCTCACCTTACCCCACCTCGCCTCACCTCGCGTCACCTCTTGCCTCATCTCGCCTCACCGCGCCTCACCCCGCCTCAGTTTGCCTCACCTTGTCTCACCTTACCCCACCTCTCCTCACCTCGCGTCACCTCGCCTGAGTTTGCCTCATCCCGCCTCACTGCGTCTGACCGCGCCTCAGTTTGCGTCACCTTGCCTCACCGCGCCTCACCGCGCCTCACCTCGCGTCACCTCGCCTGAGTTTGCCTCATCTCGCCTCACCTCGCCTCACCTCGCCTGAGTTTGCCTCATCTCGCCTCACCGCGACTCACCCCGCGTCTCGCCTGAGTTGGGCGCCTCAGTTTGCCTCACCTTGCCTCACCTTACTCCACCTCGCCTCACCTCGCCTCACCTCGCCTCACCGCGCCTCAGTTTGCCTCACCTTGCCTCACCTTACCCCACCTCGCCTCACCTCGCGTCACCTCTTGCCTCATCTCGCCTCACCGCGCCTCACCCCGCCTCAGTTTACCTCACCTTGTCTCACCTTACCCCACCTCGCCTCACCTCGCGTCACCTCGCCTGAGTTTGCCTCATCCCGCCTCACTGCGTCTGACCGCGCCTCAGTTTGCCTCACCTTGCCTCACCTTGCCTCACCTTACCCCACCTCGCCTCACCTCGCGTCACCTCTTGCCTCATCTCGCCTCACCGCGCCTCACCCGCCTCGGTTTGCCTCACCTTGTGTCACCTTACCCCACCGCGCCTCACCTCGCCTCACCTCGCCTGAGTTTGCCTCATCTCGCCTCACCGCGCCTCACCGCGCCTCACCTCGCGTCACCTCGCCTGAGTTTGCCTCATCTCGCCTCACTGCGCCTCACCGCGCCTCAGTTTGCCTCACCTTGCCTGACCTTACCCCACCTCGCCTCACCTCGAGTCACCTCGCCTCACCTCGCCTGAGTTTGCCTCATCTCGCCTCACCGCGACTCACCCCGCGTCTCGCCTGAGTTGGGCGCCTCAGTTTGCCTCACCTTGCCTCACCTTACTCCACCTCGCCTCACCTCGCGTCACCTCGCCTCACCTCGCCTGAGTTTGCCTCATCTCGCCTCACCGCGCCTCAGTTTGCCTTCTCACCTCACCTTGCCTCACCTCGCCTCGCCTTACCTCGCGTCGCCTCGCCTCACCTCGCCTCCACCTGGCCTCACCTCGTCTCACCCCGCCTCACCTTGCCGCACCTCGCCTCATCTCGCCTCAGCTTGCTCAACATCCCGCAATGGTTGCATACCCCCATGGCATGGGGGCAGCAACACGGTCGACTGATGAATAAGAGGTTTCAGCCATTGCTGATTTTCAATATTGTCCGCTAGCGGCAGGAGACACTAGAATGAGATATATGGGGGGTGCTGCATACCTGCTGAGCCGTGGTACCAGCTTTCCCTTCAACAATGGTCCTCGCATATTCCTCAGCCTCTTGGGGAGATGACCTTTTTGAGATGGCACGCCAAGGATAGAGTTCGATCCCATCGAGCCGCTGGCGACCATCACCCGCGAGAGGTGTCGCTACCTGCAGGCAGGCGTGGAATGTGAGCCTCTTTCGGGCCTTCTTTGGCCACCTTTGTGAGATTTGCAACACACTTTTGGGGGTGCCCCAAAAACGATGCAGAAAGGAACCGGCCGAGTCATGCGTCACAGGTCTATGCCGAGCTGGACGGCGCCTGGCAAACTCGAGCAGATCTCCTTGATGGCGCGGACATCCTTTTCTACGACCGCGGCTGGACAGGCGCGAGTCGCCAGCCGGATTCTGGATGGGGGAAGGGTGATCGAGCAACACCCATGGGACCGCTGACCAAATCGCAAGGTTTGTCAAAAGCCGAGGCAGACCAATGGACCTGAAGAAGTTGTTTCCTGCGTGTTAAAGGGGGGCAGCTTGGCGGATTTGGCTGAGTGAAGCTTCTGGCCAGCTCAGAAGTCGGGGTCCCAAAATCTCAGCTTTGCTTTTTGGACACTGACGTCAAGCCAATGCTGGTGGCGCATGACAGCTGAGCGGGGGGGGGGGGGGGCTAAGTCATGTGAGGTGTGCCAATGAAGCTTGCTTCGCTGGAATGAGCCTTTTTTTGTGTGTGATCATCTCTTAAGATTATGTTATCAAATCAAGCAGCTGTGGCAAAGACTGCAAGCCCAAGCCTTCAACCGTGCATTCGCGTAGTCGAGATTATTTACACGCTGACGCGACACAGCCGGCCACCGGGCACCCCTTCCCGTTCTTTCATCTCCTTTCCCTCTAAGTTCTGCTAGTTCTCGGGATGATTCGAACTTTACTTCCTGTGCATGTCTTCCCTGACAGTTTCCTGGCATGTCCCTTCACTTCCTTCCACTTCACTGCCGTTTCAGCTCCCTTCATTTCCTTGAAGACCCCTCTTCATTTTCGTGCAATTCCTTTGACTTGCAGTTCGTTCACTTCCACCTGTTTCCTTGCATTTCCCATTCAGCCCCTTGTTTCGCATCGCCAGCATGCATAGCATCATCCGCATCATCCGGGATGATGCTGGCAATGCTGGGGGTGTTGTCCAGTATTAGGCACCCCACAAAAACGCTCGTTTTTGGACTCGTTTTTGGATGCTGCGGGGAGATGCTACAAAAATCCTCGGAAATCGCCTAAACCAATCCGCAAATCCTTCGCCCCTTATAAGCATAAAACGTATGCGCATGTTCGCATGTTCTGCGCATGTTCTGCGCATGGTCGGCGGCATGGGGCGCGCGGCCTTATACCTGAAGGTAAGCCCTAACGGCTTTGGCCTGCGGCCCGATCACGTCCGGTGGCCGGATTTACACGCTGACGCGACACAGCCGGCCACCGGGCACCTTGCCCTGCCCGTTCTGTCACTTCCCTTTCCGGTAAGTCCGATGAGTAGATGTTACGAGTTAAAATTTCTAAACACTTGAGATTCTAAGGGTCTCAGATTTGAAGACTTTTGGAATTTAAGGCTTCCATGGTTTAAGAATTAAGGTTTTAAGATTCAAAGACTTGAGGTGTTTGAAGGTTATAACAGCCAGGCCATTGCCCAGCCATTTTCCATCCATTATCAGATTTCGAAGGCTTTAAGATTTCATTTTTGGTGAGATTTTCAGATTTGGCGACTTTCGGAATTTAAGATTTTAAGATCTTAAGATGTCAAGACTTCAAAATTTCAAGATTAAGAGTTTAAGGAATTTAGAATATAGCCCGGATTGAAGGAATTTTATTATATTTTACTTGTTTATGAATTTAAGATTTTCAGATTGCAATAGTTCGAGATTTAAAGAATTTAAGTTTTTGAAGCTTTTAAGATTCTGAGATTTTAAGAGTTTGAGAATTTAGGAATTTCATATTTTAAGATTTTAACATCTGAAGATTCAACGACATGAGGGTTTTAAGAAGTCAAGATTCGAAGACTTGAGGATGTTTATATTTTCAGGTTGCAAGATTCTATCTTCTAAGGTTGTAATTTTAAGATCTTAAGGTTTCAAGATTTCAAAAATTCAAGATTAAGAGTTTAAGGAAGTTAAAATATAGCCCGGATTGAAGGAAGGTAATATTTTAATAATTTAAGATTTTCAGATTTCAATTGTTCGAGGTTTAAAGAATTTAAGTTCTTAAAGCTTTTGAAGATTCTGAGATTTTAAGATTGTAAGACTTTAGGAATTTCATATTTTAAGAGTTTAAGATCTCAAGGTTCTAAGACATAAGGTTTTTAAGGTTTCAAGATTCGAAGCCTTTAGGAAGTTTTTATATTTTCAGATTTTAAGATTCTAAGTTCTAAGATTTTAAGATCTTGAGATTCTAAGATTGATTGTTAGACGGCTCAGAGCACTGGTGACTTTGTTTGTCTAGCCAAGCTGCACCATAACTTGCAGCCGACATCATTTAGCATGTGAGCAGTACTCTACGCGATGGTCGGCATCAGTGATCAGAGAGTCATGTTGCTTTGTTGCTGGTGAATGTGTGAGCTCCCAATCTCTTGTTCCACGGCAATTGCACTTTTTGCCAATGAGATTTCTGCCATCCAGAAAACATGTCGGCACTTTCTCAGCGCCCATTTTTGCGCCAATCCTTGCGCATCCGCTCAGAATGGGCGTCAGATGGCTCTGGGTCAAAACCGGTTACCGTTTTGGGGTAGGTGAATTCACCACCCATTCTAGAACCGATTTTAGTGGTTGGATTGAATCGGATGTTGGGGCTGCGGGCTTGGGATTTTGACCCATGGCCAAATGTGCGAGGTACCTCGCTGCCCTTCACCCAGCAGGAGCCGAATTGGAAGAGAGCCAGCTCCCTTGGCTTTTCAGGTTTTTCTTGGCCGGTCAACTTAAGTGGCTCAGCAACATTTCCAACCACAAAGCTTTGACTCGATTGTGTCTTACCTGGACAACTTTTCTAGGCCATGCCGGGATGTTTTGCCCTTTCCAGAGACGGTGCGGCGGTGTTGCGGTTGTTTTTGTGCAAGAACCGAGTCATGCAAGCTGCCAGTCAGCACCTGTTGTCAGCACCTGACGCCTATGGAAGGCGAGCCAACCAAAAAACCCGGGCCAGAATCGAAGCCGCCCTACCGCCCTACCCGCGTGGTAATTAGCCGACTCTGGCGTCCATTTTTGATGACGCGTGACCCTCTCCAGGACGTGAGCTTCGTGGACACGGACCTGCGGTGCGGCTTCCTGGGCGGGGCCGTGCGCTTCGCGCTGCCCAGCACCGCGGACCCCACCGCGCTGCGCCTTGGATTGGCTGCGCTGAAGGGGCCGAGTCTTGCGGGGGCAGGTGGCAGCTGGGGTAGACTTGGGATGCATTTATGACATTTTACCAGTGGCTCCATGTGAAGTAAACAATAACATGTACATTCTAGAACTGGGCCTAACTCTAATCATGGCAGGGGATGCCTGGAAAGTTTCGAAATGTTTTGAGCGGAACATGTTTTGAGTCAACACTCGAAGGGTATTGGCGCGAAGCTTCAACTTCGGCTTACTCCAATGGAGGCATTGCCAGGGGAGTGAAAACTTGTTTTCGCCAACAACATCTTTGATGCTTGGCGTTTTGGCGTGAGACGCAACCCCACCTGGCAGCCACTGATCCGGCAAGTCCCGGGTGCAGGCTTTAGGGTATTCCTTGGGGTGAACATTTCCCTCACCGTGCCACGCAAACTGTTAGCGATTCGTCCACATGATGTCCTTGCCATTGCATGTGGGTGGATCTTCTTTGGAGGGCACCACTTGTTTGGCGGTTTTCAAGGGAAGCCGAAAGGAGCATCGCAATTTTTGCGGGTCCGCTAAAAAGAGACGCACACTCATTTCTTGTTTGTGTCCCTCGCCAACCCAGAGGCTTCAAGGGCAAGGGCAAGGGCGAGTTTAAAGGACAGGCTCTCTCCGCGGGTTTGAGTCGCACATGTTGATTTTAATACAGTCTTTAGAACTTGAAAACACGCTCTTGACATGATGGACAATAATTCAAACAGTGTTCAAAGTTCAATCGTGATAGGGTGTGTGGCAAACTTGACGAAGTGGTAGCCATGTTCGCAAACAGGCCGGTTTGAGTCTCAAAGCTTACCCCCACTTGTCACTGCACTCTTCGAGCATTTGGAAGATCAAGTGGCGGGGCGCGCGCGTTGGGTCCCCAGGTCATGCCGCAGCCTGCAAAGGCGGGTTGGACGTTTAAGCGGAAAGTCGGATGGGCGGCGACCCGAGTGCTTCCCATCCCAGAACCCAAGGTTCTCAGCGGTGAAGGCAGCCTCAGCCAGCTGGCAGAAGTGCTCCTGCAGCTTGGCGTCAGCAAGCCTTTGCTGGTCACTGACGCGCTCCTCGTGCGCCTGGGGTGCGCGAAGCTTTGCACCGATGGGCTGGACGCGGCTGGGATCCGATATACCGTCTTCGACCAGGTGCAGCCAAACCCATCGAGGCAAGAAGTCCTCGATGGCACGAAGCTCTTTAAAGAGTCTGGCTGCGATAGCCTCATCTCTCTTGGAGGTGGCTCACCCATGGACTCTCAGTTGTTCGGTGGCACCAATTATTTTTCCCTTTTTTTCGGTGGCTGCCCCACGAAAAATGGTCTTCCCCAAAAAGGGTTCCCTTTTTTTCCAGGGTCACTGAACCACTGAGGACTGTGCCAAGGCGATCGGGGCACTCATCGCTAACCCTGACAAGGACCTGCTTGACATGGACGGCATGCTCCAGGTGACTTGGTACGGCGTCACCGGCCGCAAGCTGCCTCCCATGGTTGCGATCCCCACCACGGCCGGAACTGGCTCCGAGACCACGGTGGCGGCGGTCATTAGCCTGCCGGAAGCGAAGAAGAAGATCATGCTGGCAGATCCAGGCCTGGTTCCACAGGTGGCCATTCTGGACCCTCAGGTTCTCAAGAGCTGCCCCAGTCGAATCATGGCAGCGACTGGCGTGGATGCACTTACTCATGCGATCGAGAGCTTTGTGAGCGTCTGGGCCACCGAGGACACTACGAAGAAGTCGCTGATGGCCGCGCAACGGATCCTCTCGAACATCGAGCTGGCCTGTCAGCCGTCGCGGGACGACGCCGATGTCTCGGCCGCGCGGGTGGAGATGCAACGCGGCTCCTTCGAGGCGGGCACAGCCTTCACGCGTGTGAGTGTGGGCTACGTCCACGCCATCGCGCACCAGCTGGGCGGAGTCTTCCACACGCCCCACGGCGAGGCCAACGCCATGCTCCTTGCCACAGTGCTGGAGTACTACATCAGGGACGAAGTCACAGAAGAGGATCTGCGCGTGCTGCAAGAGCCCGGCAGTGTGCGAGCAAGGGCATCCAAAGCTGGGCAGACGCCCTCGGATGGGCCATGCCCATGCTGCGCCAAGCTTTCTGAGCTGGCTCGCGCGGCTGGCATCGCCAATCACTACGAGACCTACTCGCCCGCGATGCAAAGGCGGTTGGCTATCCTGCTGGTGAGGCACATCCGGCTGCTGGTGGCCTCGCTGGGGCTGCCTCTCCAGGTACCCGAGATGAAGGCCGGCGACGTGCGGCCGCTGGCGGAGCGCGCGCTGGCGGAGGCCCACGGCACTAACCAAGCAGCTTGACTGCTATTGGGTAATTGGATCTTTAGACTTGAACAGTGTGGTTGAAATCAAGTTGGGTTTTCCACTAAGCCCCCAAAAAGTGAAAAACTGTTTGCAGGGGGGTCGTTGCAGCAACCAAGGCAGCGGGCGTGCGCTGGGTCCTCGACCTGGGCTACCCCGTTCCCAAGTACATGACCCTGCGCGAGTGCGAGGAAGTCATCGCGACGCTCCTGCCAGATGCAGAGCGGGAGGTGTGGTCCATGCAACCATCAAAACTCTAGCTCCGTTGGATGCGAAGGCATTCCGGGTGTGAGCGGGGCTTGCCAGCCCACTGCGCTGATGGCTTCTAAGTAGTCTCAGGTTTAGCTGTAGTTGCTTTTGCATTGGATGCAATCGACGTCCAAATTGGGACCATCCCTTGGTGCCAGCGTGAGTCGAGCTTCAGTTTTATGTGAGCAGGGAAAACAACCGCTGCACAGCTCGTTTGAGGTTGTGCTGAAGTCAATAACATGAGGATATACGGCCATGGCTGCATTTATTGGGTGCTTACGCTGTTCGATTTGCCGGTTTTGTTCCTACTGTACGATACTGTAGCCTTGTTTTAGGATGCGCACGAAAGCAGGGGAAATGACTGCAGTTTCCTGGTCACGTGCATCTCTGGCAAGGAAACACTTTGCGGGCAAAGCCACGACTTGAGGGCCCAGACACTGAAATCAACCCGATTCGAGGAAGTATTGGCGGGTCTACTTTAGCGACGACCTCCAGGGGAGCAACCCATCGACCGAGTTTCAGCTGCCCATGTCCTTCAGCAACTCCGCACCTCGGGTGCAAGGGGCTAGGGCGGGGCCCAAACCGACGGACTGGAGAAACCGAACTGACTCGGCTCAAGAAAAGGTGCCAAAATGGCACTCTTGGCAAATGGAAAGACTAAGAGCTGCGATGAGCTGCGTAAGCCTAGCTCTTTAATTTTGAGCCACACCCGCTTGACAGTTCTGCATGCCCAGTCTCACTCAGGACTCTGTTGGTCAGCCAATTCTCTGAGGTGACATTGCCAGGGGACTATCAGCACGGCACCCGCACCGTGCTGAACATTGCGGGGGTCAACGATGACATTGAGCTCACCATGCGCATCCCTTTCCAGCTGCCCGGCAAAGGGGAGAAGCCACAGTTTGCTTTCAGTCTGGGAAACAGAAGAGCCTTCAGGCTTTGATGTGAATGAAATCAGAGATTTCAAGGTGTCAGCCTTGGATTTCGCGCGTGTCTGTTGTCTTGACAGTGGACGTTGGACACAGGGCGAAAATCAGAAGCTCAATTCTAAGATGTGAGAAGCAAGAAACCTTCCGTTCAGTGGATACCCCCTTTCGGCCTGCTGGCTTGATACTTTTATCAGTTGCCCAAAGCCGACCTTTTACCTTTTTTTTTCTTCTTTCAAGTTTTGATCCATTTAGTCAATGTTCCAAGAAGGGACGCCTTTTATTTCTGGATTCTTTGGGCAGCTGAGTTGACTAATCCCAGCAATTCTTGTGCTGGGGTTGTCCTCCGGTCGACTCTCGCGTGACACGTAGGGACGACTGCGGCGGCGTGCCGGAGGTGGTCTTCACCAGCCTGAGCTTCGACGACCAGGAGCTGGATTTGTGTATGTACAAAGGGTGAAACCGGCTGAGAAACATATCACCCTCTGGTCCACCAACTCGGAACCCACCAAAGGGTGCCTTTTGGAGGACACATGGTCTTCCACGACCCCCCTGCGAGGTTCTGTGTTTGTGAATAGCAGGGTAGGTGCGAAACGCCTATGTTTCACTGTGTTGAGTTTGGCTGACCTCAGACAAGAAAGATCAGTTTACACCACGGGTGGTGACAGTCATGATGTTCTGGCGAGTTGTGGTGTTCCCCCATTTGATGCGTTGCACAGATGTAACGCCCAGATGCCCGAGGACAACATGAGTCATAACCTCCATGGCCATCTGATTCGCGGCTGAGCCTTCAACTCTCGTGAGGGCCTGTTTCGTGAGGGCCTGTTCCGGTTCGCGTATACACGTCCGGAGGAATTCCGTGGAATACCATTCGAAAGCAGCTTTTTGCCATTTCTTGCCACAGTCGAGAAGGGGTTAACAAATGACCAAACTCAGCCAGGACCCCGGGCAAGAGCTCATCTCTGGCACTGTGCATGTGGACCTGCCCTTGCAGTACTCCGACCAGTACACAGCGCTGCGCCTTTTGGCCACTGTCATGGGAGTGGTGCAGCGTCTGCTGCATGGCTTTGTTGCAATTGGAAGGGCCAAACGGGTGAACCATGTTCGCATCTTTTGAACGCCCAGCAGTCCCCCGGTTTTGATTCATGCCCCCTCCTGCTTGATTGGTGTGCTGTCTTTTGCTCCACATTGCGGGATGTCAAAAAATAAGGAACCCTTGGTTCCCAACAGCAATGGCTACCAGGTCTTAAATCCCGCGCTTGGGGGGCGGTTTTAGGGATTCCTGGAAGGTCCACAAGAAGTCAATTTTGGATGACAGGGGGTCGGGGGGGGGGGGGGGGGGACCGTGCCGAAAAAGGAAGGTGGCGCCTGCTTTTTCGACGAATGGTGGAGTTGACCGGTTTTCAGCGTGCTCGGTTTCAGCAGCCGAAGTGGGACTTTTTTTGGGGGCGCATGGGGAGCTGAAACTGTGAGATGTCAATCAATGCTGGCTGTATCTTTCGGACTGCTGGCATGTCGAATGAAGACAGTTTTCCAAAGTATTCTCGGTCCATCTATAGAATCAACTGATATTCCCCAGCCTCTCCATCCATTTGGGGGTGTCTTTTTTGGATGCCTTAGTTTTGATGGGATTTGTCAGGAAACCCAAACCCAGGGTCCCATGAATTTGGCTTTGCCCAGACAGATGATCAGATTTCGAGGCAAGATTCCTTGGGCTTGATGGGGATTCCCAGTTGAAACGGTTCGCCACCCGGTTCCATCGCTTTGGCTTCGGCTTCGGATTTCGGAGTTCGAGGCTTGTACCTGGCCTACGACGGCAGCGGCCTGGGCCGGACTCAGATCGGAGCGGCGCTGGCGCCCTTCGAGTTCCAGTTCACGGTAGCTGCTGGCGGGGGGGGGAGAGCTACGTGGGTGGCTCGTCTTTTTTCGGGAACCCGTTTGGTTGGTTTTCAGGAGGAACTCAAAGGAACACCATGTTAGGGGTCCGAATCCAAGAAAAGAACACACAGCCACAGCTACATCCAGCCACGCCCAAGTTGGGTGGGGTCTCTTGTTCGCTACTTGCAATACTGGGGGAATCAGCGGTAGACCTTTACCAAGAGGCGGCCATGTTTCGGACGCTCCTGCTTTCGCCTTCCTTCTGTTGTGTGCCGCGCCTTCTTGCACTCGCGGTAAAAGTGCAAAGGATTGAGGATTCTTGTCAAGTTCAGTATCTTTGTCCGAGGGATATTGACCAAGAGGAGTCATTTCAGGTAGCACAGAGCAGAGCTGTGACTGTGAAGTGCAGCTCTCCGTAGGCACGCGGCTGGACAGCCGGGATTACTTGCTGGTCTACGCGGAGAACGCGTGGCTCGGGGTTCGGGAATGAATGGCTTGGGGGCCTCTGAGGTGGGCCAAGAGGAAAATACGCAGGGCTCCGATATTCGGATTTGGGTTCAGATATCGCGATTTGGGTAGTCAAAATTAGATCACCAGGAATCGGACCGCAGGTTTTTAGTCTTTGGTTCCATTTGCCAGGGTTCCATTTTGGATGCCTATTTTTGACCCACAGCCATTTGATGGAAGACGCGTCGAATCGTAAGGGTTTGGGAAAATTGGACACTTGGCCATTTGCCGCAATGGTTTGGGCTGGAAGCTTCCACAGCAGTCGCCGAGCGGTCAGGTAGCACGGCCAGATGGAAACTTCCTCAAGTAGGTCGTCTCCATTTGGTTTCGGGTACAGCTGATATCAAGCCCAAGGGGCGAAGAAGGGAAGCTGCAGAAGCTCGACTTGAGGGCATTGCGCTAGGTATGGAGAGCAGCCGCTGCCGGTTTCTCTTCTCGTCAAGGCTGGGGTTGGGCGATCTTGTACAAGTCTCGCTTCGAATTCATTTTCGGGCATTTGCCGACCTGCCCCATTTGAGATGTGCAACTAAGAGCTGCTTCTTGCGGGCCCTTTGAGTTCTTCGATGTTTGATGCGCTCGGGAGCGTTTCATCACGCTGACTGTGATCCATTGGCGGAGGCCGCCACCTCATTAGTGCATTCACGTTGTTTGTTTCCTTTTTTTGATGGCTGCTTTGCACGAGCTGCTGAAAGCTTCCTTGAACGCAAGCCCACGCCGGGAAGAGGATGCCTTGTCAGCCCTCCTCGCTCCTCGCCGCGCATGTAGCAGGACTACGTCCTCTGGCCCGAAGCGCCGGGCGAGTCTTCGGTCGTGCAGTCCATCCAGTTCCAAGACGAGGACCGGGCGCCCGCGTGTCAGTGTTGCCCCATGAGCCATCGCTTGGTATTTTGGCAGCCATCGCTTGGGTTGGTTTTGACAACGTTATCCATGGAAGACATATCTGAATTTTGCCGTCGCTTTCAACCCTTGCACGTCAGACACGCCCTCCTGGCTTATTGATTTCAGGACAACATCTATGGAAAGCTGGATGGATTGGTGAAGTGGGTGCCAGGATCCATGACTGCGTCTCGGATGAGCCTAGGGCCAGTCTGCTCGATCGAGAGCAGCATGTGTTGATGGATTGGCGCAAGCCTAGAACATGGCCTTGCCATTTTCCTACCTGTTGTTTTGTGCCCTTCAGAAGTTGGCTTCACATGCCCAAGCCTGTTGCCGGCTCACTTGAACATGGGCCATGGAAGACCTTCTTGGGATGGTCAAGATCATTTTATTGGAGGCGAGCATTGGAAGGATCCCCCACTCGGAGACTCATGACCGCCGACAAAGAGGTACGACCACCATGCACAGGGCTCAGCCATTCAGCTTGTTTCACGTCGATCTGAGGTTACCACGTACTTTGTGGTCTTTGTTGCAACGGATTCAGGAGCTGAGGTCCAGGTGGGACGTCGGAAGGGCTGGGAGAGTTTTCTTCGGGGTCGGGGGTGGGCAGAGTGAGCTGAGTGATGGCGCAGATGTTGAAGTAATGCGGGCAGATGTGGATTGGCTGCCGCTGCTCCATTTTTGATTTTTTGGGGCTCGCGTTGCTGTTTTGTGTTCCAAACCACTAGCAAACGGTCGCTGGCGGTAGCTTGGGGTCTCCTGTTCAACCTTCGTAGTTGCTGGGTCCTAACTATGGTTATAAGTTATAAGCCAACCAACCCCAGTTGTTCCACTTATGACCCCAGTCAGAACCAACTTACTGAGGTTGACCATCCAAAGCAGGTTTTCCACTGCCAGGTGAGCCCAGAGGTTCCAGCCGATGCTGCCCACGAGTGGCACATCACTGCGCCTCGGTGGATTTATTTTTTCGCGGGAGGTCGAGGCGGGATGTCGATTGGCAGGGATTGGCCGTGCGAGTGATCCTCGGGCTCTTGTGGCGCCCAGCGGGAGGTGACGAGCAGGCCACGCGACGCTCGTTGCATCGCCGACCGGATGGCTCTCAAACAGCGGGGCAGTAAGTTTGGCACAGGCTGGCAGTTGGGCAGAAGTAACCATGCAGATACTTGAAATTCTGCTACCTTCGAGAGTGCTGGCGCTCGTAGCGGCGGCTCAACTCAGCACCAGACAAAGAAAGTCATGCTGCAACAAAGCAGGAGCGGGCAACATGGTCAAAATTAGACGCACGGGCAGGGGTACGGATTGGTAGTTCAGCCAGAGGTCGGGAAATCCGACAGCTTCTGCCCCCGAAACCTGCTTTTAGCTGCCCAAGCTTGGAGGTCCCTTCGTAGGGTGCCCTTCGCGAGCCATGGAAGACAAGAGGGGCACCGTGGGCACCTTGCTGCAGTTCTTCGGGCCGACGTTTCTTCGGGTCCTCTTCTGGCTGGGCCAGTGCTGCGAAGGCATGCGATCTGGGAGGGCCTGGAACGGGTCGTTGGGCCAACGTTTTTGGGCGGTTCCACAGAACGCAGCTGGCGGTTGGTCTATCTCAGAAACAGTGCTCCTGCCCCCAAGCGTTCAATTCTTGAGACATCCCAAGGAATGCCGGCTCGTTGGGGGAGGGGGGGGGGCTCGGGCTCTATTTGTGTATGTGTGAGAGAGTAAGCCAGTAGCTTGACGGGGTTCCATCCGGGCTTGCGGCTGAGCATCATTGAATACGCCTCTCAACAAGTCACAACGTGGGCGTTTTTTCGAGGTTTGTTGAAGGGGAACCAAAGAGGAGCCAAAGGGAACCACTGATTTTGTGGATTCCTCCCATTGAGAGACAAGCGAGCAATGTCACCCTGGACCTGCGGGATTCGCATCCATGAACGCGTGCCGGACGCTCAGATCGAAGCGGCGGAGCCTGCTGGCCCTTTGCGACTTGGGCCGAGATCCGTCAAAGCGAGCGGTGCGAGCGGTGTTGGACGCGCAGCTCGGGTGGCAGATGATTCCGGCCTGGCAGACGTTCGCCATGTTAGCGCGGAAGCAGCGGGCGGATCTGGTGCTCAAGACACTGGAGGTAATGAAGCAGGATGCGCTGGTTTTGCTAGACGCCCGGGACTACACAGTTGCAATGTCAGCCTGCAGCAAGCAAGGACTGTGGCAGGAGGCCTGCTGGTTGCTAGCTGCAATGCCCCAAGCAAATGTTCCGGCTGATGCGATCAGCTTCAGTGCCGCCATCAGTGCTTGCGAGAAAGGCGAGCAGTGGCAACAGGCGCTGGGACTTTTCCAGGCCATGCCGAGGGAAAAGCTGGAGCCAAATGTTGTGACTTTCAGCGCAACCATCAGTGCCTGCGAAAAGGCTGGGCAGTGGGCGAATGCACTGGGCTTGTTTCAAGACATGCTGGACGCAGCGCTTCATCCTGACAAGATCAGCTTCAACGCAACAATCAGTGCCTGCGAGAAGGGCGGGCGGTGGCAGCTTGCTTTGGGACTATTGGACAACATGTGCAAAGCAAAGGTACAACCCAGCGTCGTCAGCTTCAGTGCGACCATCAGTGCATGTGAAAAGGGCGGACAGTGGCAGCAAGCTTTGGAGCTATTTGCCTCCATGCCTGAGTCAGTGATTCGCCCAAACACGATCAGCTTCAATGCCACGATCAGCGCTTGCGAGAAGGGGGGGCAGTGGCAGCAAGCTTTGGTCCTCTTCCAGGCCATGGACAAAGCGAAGGCTTCCCCAAGCAGCATCAGCTTCAATGCAGCAGTCAGTGCCTGTGAGGAGGGTGCCCAGTGGCAGCAGGCCGTGGCCCTTCTTGCGGCAATGCCGGAGGCCGCTTGTCACCCGAGCGATGTCGGCTTCAATGTGGCTATGGCCGCCTGCGGCAAGAGAAGGCAGTGGCAACAGGCCTTGGAGTTGCTGAGTGCCATGCCTCAGGCAAAGCTACAGCCGACTCATGTCAGCTTCAATACCGCCATGCGCGCATGTCAGAAGCACTGGCACGAAGCTTTGGGTCTGTTTTGGGCAATGCCTCAAGGGTATGTTCAACCTGACAAGATTAGCGTCAGAGCAGCCATCAGTGCGTGTCAACTTTGCGAGCAGTGGCAGCATGCCTTGGACTTGATGCACGCGGCTGAGGCGGTTCTCTGAGCATCCAAGAGGTGGGGTCATTTGATTGGTCGTCCAGCGTCAAGTCCCAGGCCTCTGATGACCGGTGGGCTTGGCAACAGCGTTGGGCGAAGACGCGGTGCGCAAATCACGCAATGCAAGGATTGCATCGAGGCGAAGCGCTAGCTACATATCGTGTTCACTGATGGCATCGGTTCCCACTCTTGGTGCCAGTCCAAGCACATTTGGCAGATAGGTTCTCCAGTTCGACATTCTCGGGAAGCCGGGATGGCTTCCTCTTGATAGATGTTGCAAAAGTTCCCCAAGAAGGCAAGCAACATGTTCGACATGTTGATCCATGTTGCCATGTTTGGCTCAACTGTTCTTGTCAATTCATTGAGATCATGATTGGCTTTTTTTTTGGTCGTTGGGCCGCACTTCTGCTTGCTCTGGCGTATTTCAACGGGTCTCGTGGCGCCGTGCCGCCCGGGAGCCACCCGCCGGGAGCCACCCGTTCAGGGCGCCTCACCCAGGGCCTGGCCCGCGCGGCGGAGCAGAAGGCGCGGGACGAGGACGCGCCGCCGCAGCAGGGGGTGGTCTTCGCCGGCTCGCGGCCCGGCAAGCGGAGCGGGCGGGCGGAGCACCGATGAATCCATTCGCAAAGGTGCGAGTGAGTCATACTGGGGACTGAAGCAAATGGAGGTTTGTGATACTGTGGATGGTTGCGAAATCCGTTTCGCACCACTTGGAAACCATGGGAAACCGTTGTTTGTTGGTATTTACAAGGGAATCAGCATGCCAGGGATTCTTAGGTGGTGCAGGATTTGGTTCACCCACAGTAGGGTGTGGAAACTCTCCAGATTGACCTGGAACCCGCACAAAGCCATGTGGTTTTAAAGCAGAGATCTGTTATTTTGGGAAGGGGGACATGGTAGGGGGCACCGCCGCTTGTCTAAGCGCCTGCGAACGCCTTAGGGCATGAGTACCCTTTGACTGTGGAACAGTCATTCTGTGGAGTTTGAGGCCAAGTGATGCAATCAGTTTGTGGCTGAAGCTGTGTTTTGTTGCTTACTGATAAGATATTGAGTAGGAAGGATTGCAAGCGGACAAACCGTATCAGCGCGTGCCTTGGTTCGAAACGACGGAGTGATGCCCTTGGTGCGTGCACAAAAACCGCCCCAGTTGTGCAGGTGTTGTTTTCCTTTGCGGGGGTTGGCTTCCATTTTGACAATGACCCCACGAAAGAGTGGCTGACCTTATTTTGCCACGGCTGGGCAAGTAACTGGCTCAGGTCAATGTTTACATACTGGGTGACGCTCAAGGACGGGGTTGATGCGAAGCATGCGACAAGGTCGCAGGCCGTGCGCGCATGTGGTCTTTGATAGCGGTTTTGAGGGGTGTAGTGTTGACCCTCGATGACTAAATTTGGAATAAGCATTGGGTGTTGCCCCAAAACGTGAAGAAGTCCCTTTTAAATCGAACACCCCAACCGAGGATTTTGACTGCACTATTGCAAACTTGCAGAGACAACCTCACGTCTTCAGGAGGAACAACGCCTGGAAATCCACATATCTCCGTCAGTCCATGACAAACTCATTGATGCCAGACGGGTAAAAGAAGTATCAATTTCAGCTGGCCTGTACCGGCTTCAACGGAAGCTGGGGTTGCTCAGCTCATGTGATGGATTTCTGGTTGCTATCCTTCTCCAAGCACCAGAAGATTGAGGGGGCAGCCCGAGTTGTCAGGGCATTCCCCTGCCATTTCTTGGCCTTCCCAGGCCTGCAGGATGCTGCGACCAGCCAAACCAGCCCCACACCATAGGTTGAAATGATGTTCCCCTACCACTACCGCGGCTGAACATCCAACAACTATCCGACCATCCAAGCCGCGAATCATGGGTTACCTACTTAATCCTACAACTCAGGAGCATGCATGGCGTCCCCTGCTTCCTGACGCCTTTTCTTGCTGGTGCCCAGCAGAGAATGAGGGGATGACCCCTATAAACCATCCCCCAACAGGTTTCCTTGAAGGAATCCCCCTTCAACGTTTCATTCCATTTCTCCTTCCCTGCCAATTCCCCCCCAGCCCGCGCCGAGCCCGCGCGCGATCGTGCCCGCCTGCCCGCGGGCGCGATCGCACGATCGCGGCAATCGATCGAGGAGGACTTGGCGCCGTCGGAGGTGGCGTTGGTGAACCGCGGCTTCGGGGGCAGCCGCCTCTCCGACCTCTTGGCCTTCACGGAGGTCTTGGTGCTGCGCCACCGCCCGCGCCTGGCCCCATGGCCATTGGATCGGATGGGATTTGATGGAGGGAGGGATGCACGGGTCAAGGAGGGAAGGGGAGTGGAGGGGAAACATGGCGAACCCCTGTCTCGTTCTCTTTTTCCGTCGTTTTTTTTTTTTTTGGGGGGGGGGTGGTGGTGTGTTGTATCCACGTGTTGGGTTTTATATGGGGGAGGGTGGGCTGTGTGTATTCAATGTGTATTGTCACATATATATATATATATAATATATATATATATATATATGGACACTAGCAGAATAATGGCTCGGTTCTTGCTCAACCTGGCTCGGTGCCCGACCTTGGGGCAGACTGGGGAAGACTGAGCTTCAGAAGGCCATGGCCATGGATGTTTTTCCCTTTTGGTTTAGTGCAGCCGCACACAGTGTGACGAGTACGTGTTTGTAGGCATGGATGACATGATTCTACAGAAGAAAACAAAACGGGACAGCTCGCGGTGCTTGCATAGGTGATCCCGTGGTTCTCCTTCCTTGAGCCACCAACTCGCGCGTTGGGGTGAGGTGGTGCTGTACTGCGGCGTCAATGACTTGCACTTCGGGGCCGAGCCCGAGGCCGAGGGAAGCGCGGCGTGCGTCGGGTCATGGGAGGGGGTTGAAGAGACTTCCGATACTCTCATTTTGACTCGGTGGATACCCAGGTTACCCATCCAGCCATGGATGCAGTGACAGTTCTTGACACTACCGACCGCGTAGCTTCAAGTTTCGAAGCCGCCAAACTTCCGCTCGGCGCATTCGCGTGAGGTGGTAGTGGAGGGCACACGGATGTTCCACCAGAAGCTGAAGGAGGCGTTGCCAGACACAAAGCTGCTGGTACTGCAAATGCCGCTCGGACAGGGATGAGTCGATGACAAGTCGGCGGATGCTTGGGACCTTTGGGTTTGATTGCAAGGACCAAATTGGTCTCCAGCTTTTTGATTGCAGCCTTGTCCATTCCTCGGTCATCTCTTGGTTCTCTGAGTGACCGCCCCATCTCTTGGTTGTTTGTTATCCCTTGGTTGTTTCCTCGCCACGGAGCACGCGAGAGATGAAACTGCCCTCTTTCCAATCATGGAAGTGAACAGGGAGGTTCCCCAAACCGAAAGTTGTTAGCTGCTGGCAATTAATAACATCACACTGCATCACTTTGCTGTGTTCATTTCCTGCTTCCTTTCTCACAAGTCAACTGGCCAGGGAAAGGACCGCCCCTGTTGCTCCATTGCACCTTTTTTGGGTGGGACACCCGCATAGGGTGTCTGTCTTGGGGCATTGCGCACCAAAGCTGGAAGTCTTTCGGGCAAGGCCATCGCAACTCGCAGCTTAGATCCAGCCAGCGGCGTGTCGCTTTCGCCGATTCCCAGGAACCTGGCCCCGGCCCACTTCGCGGTGGGCTTGGTGCCGAAGATCCGGCGTGCCAAGGCGCTCACTGCGCAGCTGTGCCAGGAGATTGGCTGCGAGTGCCTGGACCTCTTTGCGCAGGAGAGTCAGTGTCTGGGGTGGGGGTCGGGTCGGGTCGGGTTGCTCTGAGTCTGCAAAATGCCAAGCAAGAGCTTTGGGTGAAACGATGAAGATTGTGTCAATCATGCAAGGGTAGAAGGGGTCATCTAGTTCTTTCTTTCCAGGGGGGGGGAGCGAGCTCGTGGTTCATCCAATGTTTTTGCTCGACCCTTAGGCTACATGTTCCCTCTAGAAGTGGCATAGAGATTTGTCGCTATAGGGATGCCTCCGGTGAGGTGCAGTATTCACCTGCCAAGGTGTCAATACTGACTGGCAAAGATCTACCCGCATGCTGTTTCCTGTCACAGCATTCAGAGTCATGCTTGAAACCCCGAGCGCTGTTGGTACAGTTGATGCGCTGATCATACAGAAGGCCGCTCTCCAACACTGTCCAAAACCCAGCAAGGTTCAGAACTTTTGCTTGGCCAGCGCCGGCAATGCTGAGTCTGCTTGTCCAGTCGTGCTGCCTTCGGGGCCATGTTCGCCATTGAGGTGGACCTCAATTTTCTGGAATTCCTTTTGCATCGTTGCACAGAGCATTCTCTCAAGCTGTTTCAGCTGGACGTTTGGCTCGAAGTACACCTGCGTTGGTCAACCGGTTTGGATAAGGCATGTGATGCATGTTATTCAGCTTGAAGGACAGCTCGGAGAGCCTTGCGCATCTTTCACCACAGCGCATCTTGTTCCTTGGCATCTTGGACCAACCTGGGGCCTTCACTTTCTCCCTCAAGAATCTCCCCCCCCCAAAACAAAAAGAGCAAGAAAGAGAGAGAAAGAAAGAGAGAGAAAGAGAGAGAGAGAGAGAGAGAGAGCGAGAAGAGAGACAAACAACAACAACAAACCCACAAGCAAGAAATAGACAGATCTTCAAGTTTGCGGGGGGTGGCTCCAGCTTCTCCGCCCAGGAAAAAAAAAAACAAAACACGTCCAGCGAGCTCGAGCTGAGCGAAGCCGTCCCGCGGGCTAGAGCTCGGGCTCGCGCTGCCCGCGAGGACCCGCGCTTCGCCACGGACTTCTCCTTCTACGCCTGGGACACGCTGCATCTCAGCGCCCGGGGCTACGCGCGCCTCGGGGAGCTGCTGAGGCCGGCGCTGCGCTTGGACAGCGGAGAGAGTCGAAAAAAAGACGCGCATGGAGCAGCGGCCGGTTGAAGGAAGCGGGCGGACTCGAGGCGTCGCGTTTTTTTGTTTTTGAAGGGGGATCCTTTCCCAAGAAGATGTTTTTCCCCACGTTTGGTTTCCCTAAGCCACTGGAGGTTGGTGCTGTAAGAAGTTTGGGGGATAGACATGGTTTTCCTGATAGCTGCAAACTAGAGGGGTTCTCCAAGTTCGAAAGCAGGGGGGTTGACATTGGCAGGGTGCGGTTAAGGGTGCTGTTGATGGGTGCTGCTGGCGAATGGGTCTGAAACAGTTGAAGGCTGCTATCGGAGGAGGCTGCTGCAGGGTGCTGCAGAGCCAGGGTTATCAGGGGGGTTGTTTCTGTCTGCTTCGTTTCGCACTTATCCAGCATTCACGATGGTCAAACACTTTGCACGAAAGCCCACATGTCACTCTTGCTTGTCCGTGTCTATGCTGGTGCAACTTGTTTTACGCCTGCAGCTCGAGTGAGATCCTCGTGTCTGAGCTGGGCAGGACGGTGTTGCCAAGTCCCAAGCAAAGCAGTTTTTTTCAGACGTATTTAGCTGCGCGCTGCGCTTCTTATGTCAATGAGATGCCAAAGCGGAAAACATCGGGACCCAAGGTGACTTTGGACACCTCCGGGGAGCCCTATACGCAGCCTGGCTGAGCTGCAGTTGCATCAAATAGTCTCCCTTCCAAGTGGTTTGTTTGAATTGCTTTCAAAGGGATCACAATGGTCTCTGTGTTTTTTTGTGTGTCTCTCTGTCTTTCTGTTTGTATATTCTGTATCTCTTTATGTCCCTGACTTTGATTGCCTCTCTTTGCGCCTCTGTCTTTCTTTCTTTCTTTCTTTCTTTCTTTCTTGCTTTCTTGCTTTCTTGCTTTCTTGCTTTCTTGCTTTCTTGCTTTCTTGCTTTCTTGCTTTCTTGCTTTCTTGCTTTCTTGCTTTCTTGCTTTCTTGCTGTCTTGCTTTCTTGCTGTCTTGCTTTCTTGCTTTCTTGCTTCATTTCATTTCATTTCATCTCACCCCATTTCATCTCATCTCATTTCATTTCATTTCGTTTCATTTTCATTTCATTTCGTTTCGTTTCATTTCATTTCATTTCATTTGATTCATGTCATTTCATGACAGTTCATTTCAGCTCACATCTTTTCATGTCATGTCATTTCATGTCATTTCATGCCAATTCATGTCGTTTCATTTCCTTTCTTCACATTGTTTCTTTCTTTCGTTCCGTTTTTCTGTGTCTCTTTCTGTCTCTTTCTTTGTCTCTCTTTCACTCTTTCTCAGCGTCTCCCTGTGTCTCTTTCTGTCCCTTTGTGCCGCTCTGTGCCTCTGAGTGTCTTTCGTCTAAGTCTCCACGTGTGCGTTTCTGTGTTGTCCCACCTCCTCTTCCTGCCTCCCTGCCTCCCTGCCTCCCTGCCTCCCTGCCTCCCTGCCTCCCTTCCTCCCTTCCTCCCTTCCTCCCTTCCTCCCTTCCTCCCTTCCTCCCTTCCTCCCTTCCTCCCTTCCTCCCTTCCTCCCTTCCTCCCTTCCTCCCTTCCTCCCTTCCTCCCTTCCTCCCTTCCTCCCTTCCTCCCTTCCTCCCTTCCTCCCTTCCTCCCTTCCTCCCTCCTCCCTTCCTCCCTTCCTCCCTTCCTCCCTTCCTCCCTTCCTCCCTTCCTCCCTTCCTCCCTTCCTCCCTTCCTCCCTTCCTCCCTTCCTCCCTTCCTCCCTTCCTTTATGAACCATGTCTTTTTTGGGGGTTTCGTTATCCAGACAGCTAAAGACACAGAGTTGGCACCTTGACACCTTCCCACCTAGGCACACTTTGCTTTTCGCGGTATTTGGGTGCGTGAGAGGAACCGGGTTTTGCTTGAAGCATCCGGTTGAAGCGCGCTCACCAGGCAGCTTTTGGTCTACGCGGGGAACAATGTGGGCCTCTCCAACTACTCCTCCGCAATCCCACTGGAGGACTCCGAAAACCCCCGGGACGGCCAGGCTGTTGCTGGAGCGGATGCTGTTGCTGGAATGGTTGTGGAGACTTCTTCTTTTCGCTTGAAGCATGTATTGGCTCGTTGCATTGTGTTGCATCTGGAGTTGTGTTGGCGACTGTGCGAAGTCGCAAGCGCCACTGTTTATGGTCCGGCATATTTTCTAGGGGTCCCTGCTTTAGGTTGGTGACACTGATGTTTAGCATCATTGAAAAAACAGGTTTCGACTCAGTCGGACAGGACGGGAGGACCACCTGTACGAGTGCAACCTACTGGCCTTGTGCTCGCTTCCAGGTGCTGAAGGAGGCGCACTGGGAATGTTCTGCTCGTTCTTGCGCTTGATTTTGCTTTTACCCTTTGACCGCTAGATTTCGCATCTCAAGGGCTTTGTGCTTGTTGGAGAAGGTCAAGGCCAGTTTGTGTCGCTTTGACGGGATGGAACTGGTGGATTGCTTTCAGACCACTTCAAACATTCATCAACAACCTCCTCAGATTTGAGCCTGTTCCGTGGAATCGAACCCCAGGTGCCAAAACGAAGTAAAGCATCCTGTTTTCAATAGAGGCTGTAGCAAAGCAAAAATCAGCCTGTTCGAAACAGACAACATCCCTGACATCTCCACGACTACATGCATTGTAAGAAAGATAAACAAAACTAATCAATAAAGCCAAATATGGCTAAATCCCCCCAACATCTCCAGTCCGCATTTCTTTTTGCGCGCAGTCACGGACATTTTAGCTCACGGAACCTGGATGGTAGACGTGGAGGAGCTACCCTTGCTCGTTCAACATGTTCCACCCGCCTCCCCGTTCAAAAGGGGTCGGAGGGATTTTACGGTAGGGATCTGAAAGCGGCCTTCAAGATAGGACTTAGCCTGGTGGCAGTTGCGCGTCGGTTCAGGCCCCTCCTGTGGGCTGTGCGGCCGACTTCTGTACGGCTGAGGAGAGGGCTGCAAGCTCACAGACATGCAATGGTACCCCAGCATGAGTTTCAGTTGTTGACTAGAATTCGATATTTTTCTTGATACTCCATCAAGAGCTGTGATTTACGCGTCAACTTGCCGTCGGTTTCGCCACTGTTGGTTTGGATATTGGATGAACAATGCTGGAGGTAGGTACAACACATGTTAACAGTTGTACTGGGCAGTTAACTGCCTATTTGGTAGTGACCGACTTGGATAGCACGGATATTAGCACGGCAAGCACGCTCTGTGAGCATGTCGTTTTTCGTCGCATCCATACGACTCGGAGCATTTGCAATTGTGCACTAGCAACATCATTGAGTTCGAGCTACACCGTTAGTCCGAGTCCTCAGAAGGGCTTCGGCCGTGGCACCCACGATTGACCCTGTTCAGCTTGATATTTGCCCAGCCACGTGCCACTACCCGCCTTCAAAACGGCTCTGAAGGCAGTGTCCAAACGTGTTTTCGGAAGGGCGTTTCCCAGGGAGGTGATATTTGTTGGCGCTGCAAGGGACATTCTGCACCTCTGAGATTGATGTAGCAGGCACTTTACCTGCCTCATCTGTCCCTGCTCGGATTCGCGCGAGGAGTGTTGTACGGTTGCGGGTCTTTGCTGGGACTTCTTCGCTGGCGCACAGAACGCCTCCGTGACTCGGCGAGAGTGCAGAGTGGGCAAGCGCTTGGAGCTTTGTGGGACGGAGGTATTGGTTGCTTGTACCTCTGGGGTACAGAGGCACAAGGGCTTCGGAATTGAGTCTAGTGATTTTTGCAGGGATCAAACAAACTGAGATTCAGGAAGCAATAGCCATTGGCATTCCTTCGCAACCCTTCCTTCAGAACTCCGAGTAAAGGAACTGAGCTCATTGGGTTTACTCCTTTCAAAGAGGCTGAGACCACCTACACGCCAACCGGAACTGCACAGAATCAAATCGAACCAGAACTGAACGCTAGCAAATCAAACCAAGACCGAGCCAATCTGAATCAAAGCGGACCACGCCCTAGCCGGTGGGAGGCAAATGAACTAAATCTACAAGCCTAAATTGCCCCAATTCGTGTGCTCTTGGGGAAGCCTTCGTAGTTTTGGTCCGCCCATTTCCCCCCCGTCTTCGGGAAGCCTTCGTAATTTGGTGCGTCCTACCCCCCCATCTTCCCGCCATCTACCCCCAATCAACCCGCAATCTACCCATTCTTCTCCTTGCCCCCAATCTCCCCCCAACCCCCCCCCCCCCAATCCCCCCCCCCCCCTCCCCCAATTCTCCCCCCCCAATCCCCCCCCAATCCCCCCCCCCCAATCCCCCCCCCAATCCCCCCCCCGGGTAGACGTTTTGTTTTTGGCGGCAGGACAACGCCACGGACGTGGGCCCGGGTTGCGCAGAGGGCTTCGTGGCGCGTGCTGCGCCACCCGAGCTGCGCGGCTGAAGGGGCAAATTGCGCCAACCCAACCCAACCAACCCAACCCAGCCAAACCCAACCCAACCAACCAGCTTACTTTACGGCACGGGTGCCAGTAGAACGTCTCGCGTCTTTTGAGCGTTCATCAGTCTTCTTGCTCCAATTGTCAAGCTTGTGTTGGATGCTTCAATTTCGGAGGTCCGAACTTGGCAATCCTCCCTTCCCGCTTGCCAATCCATCTGGCCATGGGTCAAACTCCAAATCGTACCCCCAGTGAACATCCAATTCAATCCCCACTACACACTCAAATGGGTGATGAATTCACCTACCCCCAAAATGGGATCCCAGAACGGTTTTGACCCACAGCCATCTCTCCTTTCGACTCTGAACTCTTCCGCTGGTTCGAAACGCCGAGCTCCCTTCAGGTTCTGCGCGGGGCCGATCTGCAGCAGCACGGACTGCGGGATGCCCAGCTGAGGCTTCTCCAATGGGCTCGGGTGAGCTGGCTCACCCGCAGGCCTAGATGTCCTGAACCAAAGACATACCGAAAAGAGTCACAATCAAAACCCGGGTAAATGAAGGGTAGACAATCCCAACCAGAAATGGTTGCGGCCGCCTTCTTAATCCTTTACATGGTTCTGGGCAGATCGTTTTGCTACCGGGATTTGAGAATGACTCAAATGTTGTGAGCGCCTTGGATGTCTTTTTGGCTGTGGCTTGCATGACATCCCATCCAACAGTGGATAGTGGCCGGGGGTCAAGGTGACATGGCGCATGGAGGACATGTGACGGGCGCCGGACATTGCTAGTTGATCAAGCAGACAGGTATTAAATGGGGAGGCCGCGGAGAATGGACTCAAGTGCAAAGTGGTGTACTCTGGGAATTGTCCCATATCATTTTCGAAGTAAAACATGTCCAAGATGAGACCCTCTCTAAGCTGCAGGGAGAGCTATCCGGGAGCTTTGCCACGCTTTGAACATCGATAGACTTAGTGTCACTTCATGCGGCGCGGTGCCCGTCATTCTGGCAGCTGGCGCTTTTTTTGCTGAAAGACATGCTGTCGGTCTGTGGGTGTTTCTCAAAATAGTTGGGTTGAGGATAGTTTAGGATTAGTGTCCTTTGGACATAAAGCACACAGTAAGGGTCCGCCTGTACTCTTCCTGTGGGATATATCATCATCTGGAGCTAACGGAGGACCGACGCCTCAGGCTGCCTGCGCAGGGCAGAGCCTGTGGTGGGGGTCCAGCTGTCGGCAGGGACCTACAACTCCGCCCAGGCGCGAGAAGTCTGCCCAGCCAAGGGAGCGGCATGTGGACGGTGGCGTGGCACCGCTGGGATATAGGATGCTTTTTGTTACTGGACCGGTGTCTGGAACCATGTATGGAATGCGTAGGAGTCTAAATTATATAATATATGTGTATGTATATATATATATATATACATGTACAAGTAAGAGGGTTATGCCTTCTTTGTTGACTTGGGGGATCCATGTTGGATTTGGCAGGTTTACAAATGTGGGGACACATCAGACAGGACCTCAGCGATGCTTCTTGTATGTTCAAGCCTTTCGAGGGGTCAACACTTGGTCATCGGCCGCACGTTTTTCTTGGGTGAACCCTGTCACAAACAGCACAGCCAAAAGACAAGCACAAACTCAGCTTTTGCAACACGGCAGCCAAAAACAACCCAGAAAACAAGCCCTGTCACACTGAACTTCTGCTTTCATCTGGGAAAAATCACAAAGACACGAAGCCAGGTGCTGTGGGATGTGCCCCAGTTCCACGACTGCGTTTTCGCGGAATACCAGGCGCCTCGCGACCTCGCGGTTTTCCTCTCGGTTTTCCATGTTTGGTCCGGGAGGCAGGAGCACACTGGAGGTAAAGCAACTGGAGAACAATGTAGGCGGTTTTGTTCTTGCAGGGGGATTGACCCAGTCTAGCTGTGACCGATTTTCCGAAGGGCTTCTCCTGATGTCAAGGCAAGAGACCCTGTGCCGCAAAGTAGTTCCGTTTTTGGTGGAGAAGCTGCCCACCTTTGCCGCTAGCCATGGGGCCGGTGCCAGTTGTGTGTCATAGAGGTCGACCTTCGGACGGTCGACCCACTTCCAATGGCTTGTGGCCCTTCAAATCGATCGGTTGGGTCAGCGGCTTTTCGCAACCTTGGACAGGTCCAGGTGCAGAGTGAGAACACCTCCTGGCAGGAGTGGGGAAGGGTTCGGCCAGAAAGAGGTCTCGAAGAGAACGTCAGTAGGAGTCCTGTTGGAAACGGGGAGTCCCATAGCTGAGCCACTTGCTAAGAGCAAGGTCATCATGGCTGCTGTTGGCATTCCTGGCTTGAAGCTGGCATTCTTTGTCAGAACAGGACGCACTAAATTCGCGACAAAGCCACGGACGCACTAATTTGTCGATGTCCGTTGTGGGACAGCATACTCTTGACTGTGGCTCATATCGAGGCCCGCTTGTGAAATCCAGACGAACCGAGGATTTGAATTGTGGCAAGCCCTTGAACCCCCTTTGCCCAAAAGACTCTGCGTGAGGTTGTCAAGCTCTGCTGCTGTTGGATCAAGGCTGGATTCACCTACCACATCTCAAGACCCATCACAATGCATATATATATATATACTACCCCCCCTCCAAAACCCAGGTTTTGAACCTGGACAATTGCCAAAATCCAACTCTGACGCTAAAATGAAGCAGGCTGGATACCACACCTTTTGTTGGCTTTGGAGCATCGGAAGGGTGTGGTCAGCCGCAGCCATGGCGGCGCGGGTGGTGGTAGTGGCGGACACTCGCTGACCATGGGCGTGGATTGGGAAGCGCCGCCTTGAGCAGGCGGGAGATTGAAGCAATGTGGTTGTGGTTGTCAAAACCGTTCTGGGATCCCATTTTAGTTGGTAGGTGAAGTCACCACCCATTTTAGTTTTTCTTTTTAGAACCCATTTTAGTGGTTGGATTGGGATGTTCACTGGGGGTACGGGCTTTTGATTTTAACCCATGGACATATCCCGCTGAACTGAGCGGAGGGTCGGGTCCCGGCTGGTTCCATTGCTCCAGGGAGACCCTTTTGAGAGGCTCCATGTCATTTATGACATGGACATATATATATATATGTATGTGGCTGCTTGCTTTGCTTTGCTTTGCTTTGCCTTGCTTTGCGTTGCTTTGCGTTGCTTTGCGTTGCTTTGCTTTGCTTTGCTTTGCTTGCCCCGCTTGCCTGCTTGCCTGCTTGCTTGTTTGGTTGCTCGACGTTTGTTTTGTTTGTTTGTTTGTTTGTTTGTTTGTTTGTTTGTTTGTTTGTTTGTTTGTTTGTTTGTTTGTTTGCGTTTCAATTTGCTTGCTTGCTTGCTTGCTTGCTTGCTTGCTTGCTTGCTTGCTTGCTTGCTTGCTTGCTTGCTTGCTTGCTTGCTTGCTTGCTTGCTTGCTTGCTTGCTTGCTTGCTTGCTTGCTTGCTTGCTTGCTTGCTTGCTTGCTTGCTTGCTTGCTTGCTTGCTTGCTTGCTTGCTTGCTTGCTTGTTTGTTTGTCTGTTTGTTTGTCTGTTTGTTTTTCTGTTTGTTTGTCTGTTTGTTTGTTTGTTTGTCAGTTTGTCTGTTTGTCTGTTTGTTTGTTTGTTTGTTTGCTTGCGTTTCAACTTGTTTGCTTGTCCGCTTGTTTGGTTGTGAATGCCAGGGGGCAAACTCTTTCGGCTGGGAGTTTGGAGTCATCAAGTTTTGAGCCACAGCTACCCGGATTCCTTTCAAAGGGCTACACATCATGCTGCGGCTCAAACAGTTCGTAGTTCGAGCAGGTTTTGAAGCTGGCCTACATAAATGTATGTAAATGTCGTATGCATATACATGCGCACACACACACACACACACATGCAACCTTTGCGGTAAAGGTGCGTGGGCCACCAAGCAGCAATTCGATCAAACTTCTGTCCTGAAGGTACCGGAGCATACAGCCACAGCTCCCAGGCCAACTTGTGATCGTCAGGTGTTTGGTGCGCCCTGAGTGTCATCTTAGGCCATTGAGCTGTCGGAGCTGGAGGTGGAGGTGGAGTGGAGCCCATACCTGCTGCAGCCGGACCTTCCTGAAGAGGGCGCGCCAAAAGAGGCGTCCATCCCTGAGAGGCCGGATTGGGGAGAGGGGGGCTCGGGGAAAAGCTGGCTCCCCCAGACAGTGGCATATTCCCCAAGTGGGACGCCCTTGAATCCGCTAGATTTTTGTCACAGAAATCGTCTGCCCCGCTCTCCCTCAAAAAACAAACAAACAGCAACTTGGGGAAAAACAGTTTCTGGTGTTAGGCTTTGTTCCCAAGAGCTGCCTCTTTCGCCCAGGCTCCGGCAAGACGGGGAGAAGTTGGGCCTGAAATTTGGGGAGGCTGCCCGAGTGCCGAACACCGTGAAGGCACACTGCCTGCTGCTTCATGTGCCTGGACAATATGGCGCGACTAGAGTGGGGCCGACGAACATCTTTTGCGACTGCTTGTGATTGGTTTGGGAACTGTCAGTCAGGAAAGGCGCACTGCTGAAACTCTCCTGTACGCCGTCAGTCACGTAGATCCCCCCGTACTTCAACCTTCTGTGGCCGGCAATCGTTTATCGGCAGAAAGCACGGTTCTCAATATTGCACAAACGGTACGTGTCAAAGCAGGGAATCTTTTCGACTGGTTGATGCGGTGTTTTAGCCCTCCCGATATTTTCTAGTTTTCTCAAACACCGTGGGGGTTGCGTTTTTGGAGGGTACCCATTTTCGCCTTGGTTTACTGGGATTCATTGTTTGGGCCCGACATCCCTATTTTGACAACTCAGGCACTGGAGTCTCAGGGGAGGAGGGCGCAGAACCGAGTGGCGGAGGTGCTCTTCAGGCAATACCATTGCGAGGGCAAGTGCCCAGAGGCGTGGCGAGCTACGCAACCCGGGTCACAGAAGCTGTGCGACAGGTTTGCCTTGTGCCACATGGTGTCGCAGTGGTGTTTTTGTTTTAGGACAGATCAGGAGAATCAGGAAGCCCAGGGCTTTTCGTTGCCATTTTGATTGAGTTTCGTCGCCCTGACTTAAAACATAGGGAACCCTGTGCGAGGGTGTGGCTTCAGGTGGAGAACTTGGTTGCTGCGGCGGAGGACTGTGACAGCGACAGACCTTGATTCCTGTCCCGACGTTGAAGATGGTGACATGCTTTGTATGTGCCCGTATGAGACAGCGATATGCATGGATCGAACATATGGCTGTGGGTCAAAAACATACACCAAATGGCACCTTGGTAAATGGAACCAAAGACTAAAACCTGCGGTTTGCCCTAAGTCGTTGAGTTGAGCCATAGCCATGTGTTTTGGCAGCTACTGTGGGTGGACATGGTGGACCAAATCCTGCACCACTTGTGAACCATGAGAAGCCACTGTTTGTTAATATTTACAGGGGAATCATCATAAACCAGGGTTTCTTAGGTGGTGCAGGATTTCGCAACCATCCACAGTATGCCATTTTTTTGCACTCACTGTCGGGCCCCCTGACTCCTCCATTCCGCAAAAACTTCGGAGGAGGCCGGCCTCGGCGAGGCGCGGGAGGTTTTGATGGACCGCCGCTACGAGCAGCGGGTGCGGGAGGAGGCCGGCCGTCGGGACGTTTTTTTTTTTGCTCTTTAGTATCATTAGTATTATTTATTATTACCACTTATTATTATTATTTTCCGGTTCGAGCCCAATGCGCTCTCTGTGCTGTGCCAGAGTTTTAACTGTTATTATGTTGTTATTATTATTGTTGTTGTTGTTGCTGCTGCTGCTGCTGCTGTTGTTGTTGTTGTTGTTGTTGTTGTTGTTGTTGTTGTTGTTGTTGTTGTTGTTGTTGTTGTTGTTGTTGTTGTTGTTGTTGTTGTTGTTGTTGTTGTTGTTGTTGTTGTTGTTGTTGTTGTTGTTGTTGTTGTTGTTGTTGTTGTTGTTGTTGTTGTTGTTGTTGTTGTTGTTGTTGTTGTTGTTGTTGTTGTTGTTGTTGTTGTTGTTGTTGTTGTTGTTGTTGTTGTTGTTCTTGTTGTTGTTGTTGTTGTTGTTGTTGTTGTTGTTGTTGTTGTTGTTGTTCTTGTTGTTCTTGTTCTTGTTGTTCTTGTTGTTCTTGTTGTTGTTGTTGTTGTTGTTGTTGTTGTTCTTGTTGTTGTTGTTGTTGTTGTTGTTCTTGTTCTTGTTCTTGTTCTTGTTCTTGTTCTTGTTCTTGTTCTTGTTCTTGTTCTTGTTCTTGTTCTTGTTCTTGTTCTTGTTCTTGTTCTTGTTCTTGTTCTTGTTCTTGTTCTTGTTCTTGTTCTTGTTCTTGTTCTTGTTCTTGTTCTTGTTCTTGTTCTTGTTCTTGTTCTTGTTCTTGTTCTTGTTCTTGTTCTTGTTCTTGTTCTTGTTCTTGTTCTTAGTAGTAGTAGTAGTAGTAGTAGTAGTAGTAGTATTATTACTATTAGTATTATTATTATTATTATTATTATTATTATTATTATTATGTTGCTTTTTTTTGTTCCCGGTGCGAGCCCAATCCGCCCTGTGCCAGACTTGGTTGGCGTTCTTCCTAGATGGTTCCCTGCATTTGCAAATTTGCAAGCTGTATCCAGACCCGATGGATTTGCTTTTAGCCATCGCCCTACACTCGCCTGTGAGGTTAGGGGGCTTTGCTATGTTTGAGCTTGGGATTGACTTTGCAATTCGAGTAGTCAACCGGACCAAACCACAAATGGTCAGTATTGTAAAATCGGGTCGGGACTTTTCTCTAAACCAAGGGCACGTCCCCTTTTTGTTCATTTCTCTCTGCGCAAAGTCTCCACTCGGGCGAGGCGGCGGCCGCGGCGCGCCGGATCCCCTCGGTGCCCCTCTGCGTCTTCGAAAGCGGCCAACAGTTGGCCGGGGCGCAGGAGGTGGAGACGTTTCTGGAGGCGCCAACGTTGGGCCGTCCAATTGTTTTTGCGGTGATTTGCCCACAGGCTCACAAAGAGACGCTCCTGAAACGTGGGGTGGGGGGGGGGGGGGGGGGGGTTGACCTTTTGGGAGTCACTGTCAAGTTCCAAGTTTATACTGCAGGGAGGGCAAGAAAAATGGGGGACCTTCCACCCCTTTCCGCTGTGGGGCAGGCGAATGAGCATGGGACAAGTATGCAGTTGTGTCTTAGAATTGGCCACCTTCTTGGTTCCTAGTGGAGGTCCGGATTTTGGGAACACCTGTGATATGTGCTGTTTGGGTTCATGCAGACTGGATGGGCTGTCCTAAAGCAGCATGGTATGTTCTCTCGTGTGAATCGTCCACTATGTTTCTGCAATTCGCACCGCAACACATTTGGACGGTGTTCGGGCAAAGAATCACAGAGCTGGATGTTTGCCATGGGGTGGGGTCCTTGTTTGAAACTCCATGAGTGGTTTACACATCAACTTCCGGGCCAGTTCCTTTTCGGGGTCTCCAACGCCGAGCTAGGCCCTGAAAGGAGGCAGCCAGTCCTCTGAGGCGCCGGTCTGACACTTCGGCTGACATCAGTAGCTTGGGGCGAGGGACAGCAAGCGTGCAGGAGACGGTTGATGAACAAAACACACATGAACGAAATGAGGCCTGAGCTTTGCCTGGATCGTTGTGGGGCTCCTGCCTCGTCTATGCCATCGATTGGCTCTTGGCTGGGATCCTGATTGCCCGGATTGAACGCCATGTTGATGCAACCATGATGCGAAGCTGCGATGACCAATGGATCCCTGTTTGAGCGACCGACTTCTGCTGCCAACCACGTGACGCCGGCTGGGCGGAAGCCGTTGGCGGGATTCAGTGGTGGCAGAGGCTCGGCCCGGAAAATGAGCAGCGCGGTCCAAAATGGACCTGGCGGCGAGGATAGAACTAGAAAAACCAAGCGCTCTGAGAGGAGTTGGCTGAAGCTCACGATGGATGGTTTTAGTCTGGACGCCTTCTGCCCCAGCGGCTGAGAGGTTTGGATTGAATCCGAGAGGTGGTTCCAAAAACCGTGCAGCGTCTCAAAGAAGACATGTCCACTAGCATTGGCAGGTACTTTTGTCCACTCATGGCATGCAACGCAATGTGTCCTGTCTGGCATATGTTTGGCATTTGTTGGCAAGCTACAAGTTGATCGTCCAATGGGTCATCAGCTCCAATGTATAGGATCCTATCTCAGCAGTCTCAACAGATTCACACTTGTGATACATAAATGCTCCATGGTGTTCCTATTTGTGTGTGTCTTTCTTTCTTCTCGACCTTCACGCAATCTCAACTTGCATATCGGTCAAGGGCGCTTCTTAGCTTTGAGAGTTGTAGCATCGCTGACAAAATAAGGAAAGGCCATCGCTGTCCGCGCTGACAGGAATCAGCTAGGGTAGATCATCCCCAAGGTTCTCATCCATCAGTGGACTCTTCCAGTACCTGTTCAGAAATAGATCCGGGGACAAAAGTGCACCATGACACGAGCAGGGTTCTAACCCCACCAGTGTGGGACACAAGTTGTGGTAGCGGAGCAGGTTTTTCTGACAAAAGGACGATTTCAGCAGTTGGAGAAGCTTTGAGTACTCGCACTCAAGGCGGAAAAACCGAGGAACCGTGAATCAATCTGTCAATGAAGGAAATGAGGGCTTCGTGGAAATGAGGACGAAGATACATTTCGGGTCCTCGAAGATCACGATTTCTTCGCACTCAGCCAGGTGTCAGGCGGAGCAGAACAAATTCAAAAGGCAAAAGCCGGCGAGGCGTTTTCAAACCCTTCAGGAAGAGCACGGCAGGCGGGAGGCCAATATGCCCGACGATGTCAACACTCACCCCGGCGACCAGGTTCTTTTTGGGGCAAGCAGGGCAGCAAAGGCTGGGGAAAGAAAGGAAAGTACAAATACCCACAGCCATTTGAGAACAGCAATGGACAATTCTCAAGCAATAACGACAAAGGAAAAGGCGGAAAGGAGAGCAGCCGCCTGATGGGAAGTCAGGACGCTTTTCAGCCAAATTACATTTCCATCAGCAGAATCCGGCTTATGCACTCCTTGACAACAGATGCGCCAGCTCAATGGAAGCTGTGAAATCCAGCGTTGCACACAGGCCATCGAACCCGTGAAAGACATCATCTCCTCCGAGTATACCTGGCAGACACCAAGTTCACTTGTGGCAATGGAGGGCCAAGGTCAAGTGAACCTTACATCTTGTGTTCTACACAACTCCTCCCGCCAGAGCGAGCGTTTGTGGCACGGTAACTAGTTGAAAGCTAGCTCTCTGAGACAGATGACAGGAGAAGCGTGAGGGACACAATCGTGTGGCAGGGGAGGAAAACGTGTCAAGAAGCTGCAACCCTCCGCGGGTTCAGTGCTTTGGCATGCTCGCAAGTTAGCCTGATCGCCATGCCTGGTTGGAGAGTGCTCGGGGCACGTTCGGAGCAGGCTCGGCGCGGGCTCGCAACTAGGAACCATTCGCACGGGCGAGCGCTTTTTGTTTTTTCGCGACGTAGATGTAAGATGCAAGACGCATGAAAGCGTGCCAAATGAAGAGTTTGGCGCAATGCTCAGCGACCAAGCTATACTTCCAAGATTACAAGGTCTCTTCCACACAAGCATCAAGCACTTCAACAACGAGATGCTCGCGAATGGAACTTGTGATTGCGCCTAACATGTGCCTCTTCTGGTCCAGATCAAGCCGAACAAGCAGAAGCAACCTCGATATGAACAGACAGAAACCAAATGGCAGAGCTGGAGCAAGGCTCCTTAGCAAAGCGGCTAAGAATGGACGGACTATGGCCAACGCCGAAGTGCAAGACATACAAGTACCTGGAACAGATGCAACCTCTGCCATTCCAAGTGCTTTTCCAAAGGTGACACTCATTGCCATGACTTCGTGTACACGGATATTTCAAATTAAATGAACAAGCCCGAGTTTCACACCGTATTGGACAGCGCGTGTCTCAACCCATCAAGGAACAGAGTAAGTAGAGAGATTTCCAACAAATGAAGATGGATGCGGGGAGAGCAGCGCCGCGTGACGCGAGCGGGGTTCAAGCCCCTCACCCACAAACTGGACGAGCCACCGAACCACCACCAGCATCGTCACCATCGACGTCCTCCTCCCGACTTCGGCAGGAGGCCCAGGGCTGCGGCGAGCTCAGGGACTCCTGCAGCTTCGCTTGCACCGCGGTGGCCTCGGCTTCGGTGTCCGGTCAAGAACAAGAGGGAGGCCAGTTTCGGGGTTCTCCGCAGAAGCCAAACCCATTTGTTTGAAGCTAGTTGTTTCAGCTAGTGGAAAAACAATTGAGACAGCCAGACCGCCTTTCTCTCGGGTTGCGTGGACACCCGGGTTGTTTGGGCCCACTTGCCCAAGCCTTAGCAGAAGGGAGGCGTGACGGCTCGCATCGCCAGACCCAAATCAAAGGCTGAAAACATGAAACCATCGGCTTGTTGGCTTTTGGTTTGTCACTCAATATGTTATGCTTGAGAACCGATCACCAAAAGCTCAAAATGGCCGTGGGTTCAATTATGCCGCCCACAGCTGGAGCTCTCCTAGCAGGCTGCCCTCAGGTTTGGATTTCCTTCCTCGTGGCTTCTTTCACAGCTTGGGTCACACCCATTTACAGCCGATGTTGGCCGGGGACCCGAATTCTTCTTGATAGACCTCATCTTCACATGTCTGTGTTAGGTGGAGTCTGGCAAACATGTAGCACATGCATCATTTCATAGAATTACCCATGCTGGCGTTTGGCAGGTTAGGATGGCATGGCTTCATTTGCGCAATTGTGTGGTCTTGACCATTGCTTGGGGCCAATTTTGGCTCAACAGAACAGCTAAGACATTTCTTTTCACTGTGATATGTCAACTGTGAATTGCATATGTGCAATATATTAATGTATATTATGTTCATGCATATATATATATATATATACATATATATATACTTATGTACACATACACGATACAATGATGAGTTTAGTGAAAGGCATGGCTTGAACTTAGCACAACTTTTTGCAGACTTCGGCTTCCACTGTGAACAAACCATGTCGTAGGGCTGCTTAGAAGAGCAGCAAGCGCATGCACTGGCACCTCAAGTTGTAGGACCAGCACCAAGATTTTGCTGGCTGTGCTATCGTGAAACCATGCAGACATCTTATAGCCTTGCAACGTGTACGTGCAACTAACGCCCACTGATTTGTTGACGGCAACCACACTCATATATATATATATACATATATGTACACACATGTACATATGCATATATGTACACCTCTACACACACACACACGCGCGCACGTGTATAATCTTTCCATCCTTCCTTGCCCATGGTCTCATGATATTGGCTCGGCCCAGTGAAGTTCATCATCGCTTGCCGCAGCCGTGCAGCAGCTATTGAGTGAGCTGTTGCAGCTTGGCTTGCGCAGCCAAGGGCACTTGTTTTTTTTTTCAACAAGAAACACCTTCCCCCCAACCCATTGAATCCTCACATAGGGGTCAGTGTGACCGGTTGATCCTCCTGTCGTTAGCAAGAGTCTGTGGCTTCACTCAGACCATGACATCGCACAGTGAATCAAATTATATATCCCCCCAAGTCTGGCACTCCAACCTTTCCTCCAACTTTGCTTCCTTGGCCCCATGTCTTCCACCAAGAGCGCACAGAGCACCAAAGACCCTCAGCACCGCCGGGCCGGGCGGCGTGGATTGATGGTGTCCGTGGAGGTGTCGCTGCTCAGCGGGCGCTCCTGCCACGTGGCGTCCAAGTCGTCGTTGACGGCCGCGGAGGTGATTTGCCAGGCGCAGCAGCGGCTGGAGGCGGGGATTTGGTTAGAGGAAGCAAGCGGCAACCAAATGTGTTGCAGGGTTTTTTAGAACATAGTGCAGACATAAGAAATGGCTTCACATTGTGCAAGAAAAAGGTCACTTCGAAGAGGAGCTGACAGTTCACCTGCAAAATCCGGGAGGGCGACTTTGGGAGAAACTTCAAGACTGACTCGGAGAGGTTCAAGTCAGACTGCTGGGGAACGTCCCCGAATGTCAGGGGGCTGGGGGGGAGGGAGGGGAGGGGAGGGAGCCCAAATAAGCCCTTATTAAGCCCTTAATAATCCCTTATTTGGGGCATATTTGGGCTCCCCCCCCCCTCCCTCCCCCCCAGCCCCCATGAGAATGGAGGTCGGTCCCGGGCTCAAAGTGGCGAGAAAGCCATGCCCGGTGTCGAGCGGCATTGAGATAGGTCAAACCATCTCATTGTGCGCTTGTTGCGACTGAAGATACGAGTGCAAGGTTGTTGCGACTGAAGATACGAGTG